>OY757317.1:96085453-96685453 GCA_963583905.1 Stenurella melanura | reverse complement strand
TAGTGTAATTTAGTACGTTGGCTCTTCTGCTCTGCGGTATCCTAATAAATGAGCTGGGTCCCTATGTCAACTTCATCTGACCGCAACATGAGGATATTGAAACAGGGATCTCTCTGTATCAAAGGCACTAAATGCCATTAGAATATCGAAGCAGCTAGCGGGAGTCTATTCACGGAATCTTATACTATTATGAATATGGATATTATATTTTAAGTTTCGTAATTACCAAAAGGTGAATTTACTGATGGTTTATGAACCGTCCGGGGCAAAGGTTTCAATTTTACTACACTATCTAATAATGTATGTAAGTTTTGTGCATTAGAACTGATTTCATACAGTAAAATGATTAAAAATAATTTTATCTAAGAGTCATTGGTGAACCAAGGCCTCACAAACATCTTAGTAATAGAACTGAACATACAGGGTGTTTCGTGAGTGACTGGCCATACGATAGTGAGAGGTACAAAACCCTAAGACGATTTAAGAATGGCCTTTATTAGATCTCTATTGCCTCTCGTTTCTGATAAACAGCGTGTCTTCTATTTTTTTCCAACATTTTGATCGGCCGTATTTTTTTAATGGCTGTAGCAAATTGTACCAAATTTAATAGATATGTTTTTCTAATAGGTCTACATAATTCAGTATCGAAAACAAAAAAGTCAGGGCCTGAGCCAATTCTTTAACCTTTCAGTGGTCGCGCACGGTGTAGGAGACTGACGCAACAGTTAATTTGTGATATTTCAAATAATCGGATAAACCCATCCGTTTCCGTTGGTGTACCTTTCATAAAGTTTGTCATCTATACATTGCTGTAGTTATTATTATGCCATGTGTCCATATAACTGCTGTAATCGCACACACGGTGTCTCAGACCGGGTGCGACCACTTATTCATCGAAAAATATATATTTCGGTAAGGATTTACCTTCTATTTCCCTAACTATATATAAATATTGACTCTAACAAAGAGCAAACAAGGATATTGAGGCTGTTCGAAGAAGTACCCAGTGGAGAAGAATAATAAGAATCGGGGAGGAAGACAACATTTATGAAAGATCAGAAGATAGCGATACAGAACAGAAATTTGATGAAAATGAAGTTGGGGAAATGAATGGAAGTGCACCATATTTTATGGGAGAGATAAAAAAACGAAATGGAGCAAACATTGTCCACTCAAAAATGTAAGAACAAGGAAAGAAAATTATAAATATTTTTATGATTTTTATAAAGTGCATGCTTTTTTTTGGAAGGAACCGAAAAACTTTTATGTACAAAAATAGATTCCCTTATGTTTCTAGAAGACAAGTTTACTTTAACAAAGGTTTTATGAGAATTTTTATTTCTGTTATTCAAGTATATATAGGGTGAGCCAGTATTTTCTTAATTTTTTTTGTACATTAAAAAATTAAGGTTTACTTAAATAAATATTTCGAACATACTTAACATTTATTAATTACATATATATAGCTTCCAGGTCTCTTCAAAATTATTTCTGAATTTTTACTTTTAAACGTATTTTTTAAGCCGTTGTCTGAGACCGTGTGCGACCACTAAAGTAAAAAAAAATCGCGCGACCACTGAAAGGTTAAAGTTTGGATCTTATCTAAAAACATCATCCTGTATATGGATTTTGGCAATGCACAATACAAATTTTCAAAATAGTCTAATAGAGTGTCTGAACTATGTAGAATTAACAGTTGAGCTTCACAATAAATCCATTTAAAAAATATTTGGGTGACTTTCGGTCACAAAAACATCAGTAACTACATGGACGACATTAATTTTGTGGGGAAAGATTTAATTTTACTATCTGTTTGTCAGAATTTGCTACAACGATAAAATAAAATGTAAAAATATGTAAATGTCAACAAGTCAAAAAAAAAACTAAATATGCAAAAATGTGAACAAACCAAATTTTTATTTATTGGAACAAATACAAAAGAGTAAAAATTATATGGAAGTGAAATAACTGTGACAATAAAGCTCCTAGACAGTTAGTACAATTAGTTAAAAAGAATTTGATCCAATACAATTACACGAAATTAAAATAACACACCTAAAATGTAACGAACAAAAAATAATTAAAAAAAAATGACTACAGCAAAGTTTCAAAATGTCTGCCTCCAACCTCAACATAATATTATAATAATGTAATTGAACTATTTAGTCAGTTTTTACACAGTTTTAATGATAGGAGAATTAACAACCATATAAATCCATTTAAAAAATCTTGTAAGCCTTGATAAACATTTACCACAGATAATACTCAAAGTATCTGGAATTAGAGCTGCTATGGTGGGTGGCATATTATCACTGGAACTATGTTTTTGTCTAAAGATCCACCATCTTAAATCAGATAACTTACTAATGCTTTTCATGATTGGTGAATACACACTGCAAATAAAAGATTCGATGTCTTCAAAAACCGATTCATCTAATATTTCATTTTTCCCAAGGGTAGCTAACGCCTGAAGTGTAGCTGGGGAAGCTGATAGAAACTTCATCCAAAAACTAATTTTTGATTTGTTTTTGAATGCACCTATAACGTCAGCTCCTGACAATGCGTGAAGTCCTGGAAAAGCTTCTACCTTTAACTGTCCCAAAGAGTCATAAATTGGTTGTAAATGTATCTGCTGATTACTCGATCCGTTACTTACAAAGTTGGTATCTGCTGGCAACAAAGCAACACGTCTTAAGGCAAGTAATAAAACGTCAATATCTGGCGAAAACATTCTTATTGACACCTCCCTTTGATGAATGTACAGAATGAAGTATTAATTTTGTGTCAGCTTCTTTGTGCGAGCTCTGCAAGTCCATCATATTGTCACAAGCGGTTGTAGTCATTGCAGCATTTTCCAAGGAACAGATCACTTTCCGATTAGTTCCATTTCCTAGTGATATTAGACGTTTACTTTATAATAATTTATTAAGGAAATGGGGTTGGGGGTAAGAAAACTACATTTGTATGTTTTTATCACTTATTTAAAAATTAATGTTGAGGGGCAAGGAAACTACTACAACTCCAACCATCCGACAGGTCTATAAACTAAGAACCAGGATTTTTTTTATCAAATTTCAAACTTCCACATGTCAAGACATTTATTTAAAAAAAATTATAAATTTTCCTGTACAATTTGTTTTTGTTCTCTACTTAGGTACCCGGCATGTTAAACAGTGTCATGTAATAAATAAATAAATAAATAAACTATACAATTTGGATGATATAAAATCGTAGTCAAATACTTTCAGGTAGATATCATAGGAATTTAATCAGTGTATACCAGAAACAAGAAAAGATCTCAAACAGGCTGCTTGTATACATATTAGAAACTTAACAAAACAAACTTACATGCGCAACATTTGATGCAAGACTCGAGGGGACAGCGTATTTATATAACATTGAGAAGTTGTTGCCGTGTTACAGCTAAGAAATTTATAAAGTTTATGTTTTCAGAAAACAAACTATTACTATTTGTCTGCAACTGCGTCTACCCCTAAACAAAGCAAACCCGATCCGACGACTATTAAAGTTTCTTTCCCAAATAGACGATTTCTAACACTCAGTTTAAAAGTCGCATTTCTCACAAAGGCAGGTTTCCGATCTCCCCAGCCCTAAATTGATTACCTTTTGGGAAGCTTTAAAACTTTTTCAACTAATTGATACAAAGTTTTTAAATATATCAAATCGTCCACCTATCATCGAAGAAATAATTGCAACTTCTTTGTTGATGCTGCCATATACCACCTAAGCTGTGACAAGTTGATTGTTACTGTAACGCGGAACAATTTCTTTAATTCTTAGTACTCGATGTGAAATTAGTTTTCCGGGTGTTTGGAACAATGACTTGCCAATACATTACATTTATTTGCAAGCGGAGCAGATACAAGGTGAGAACCGATGTCGTTTTCAGGAACATAAAAGCTTATCTGAACCGAGGATGATCATTTTCATTGTTTCTGAAATATTAGTGTAAAAATTAAGTTGAAAGAACTGTACTTAAATATACATAGGTTTAACGAAATCATACTTTGGAAAATATTAAGTAAATATAAAAATATAGTATAGAATTTGAGCTTCCTGATGAAGTGGTACAATTTTCCCATGAAATGATATGTGAGCTTTGGCTGTAATGTAACGAAAAAAAATTTTTTTTCGTTGGAGCACCCGTGCTACATAAATTTGAATTGCCCGCGGTAATGCCGACGCAAAGTCAACAAGTGCGCATACGCGGTGGAAATATAACTGAGGCCATTTTAAATATCCATGCTATTTCACTTTCGCTTTTGACACTGGTGAGTTAAAATCGTTTACTTATTTTTTAATGAATTTTCAGGTTTATTTCTTTAATCCTTTGGTATTTTAAATATATTTTATTATTATATTATGTCATATTATTGGATATTCCGTGTAATAATTAATTTTTATTGACGCACATGTTTGTGCGATATCCACGTCCATTGGACACATGTTAACTCATTAATTATCGTGGCAATTTTGTTTTTGTGGTCGCTTGAGACTCAATACCGTGGTGTTTGGTCATTATTTAGATTATTGTGGACGAGGATTAAACTCGGAAATTATTCAAGGGATAAATTGGAATCTTTGTTTCTTAATCGTGTGTAGACAATCTCATCTCATTAAAAGTCGAAACCTATTTTTATATTAGTTTTTTCAGATAGTAATTCAGATATTTTCTCTCTAATTCAGTTGTGTTAAATTTTGTTACCATTCAAGTTTTTGGTCATAACCAGTCAGCCATTTTGTGAACGGCTAAAATTTCATGACAGTAGAGTTTTCTTATTTATTAATTTCATTTATTATATTAATCAGTAGCTTATTCATATATTTTCAGAAGTAAAATTTTATCAATACTCAGGTTTTTTGTTAAATTGCTAATACCTAGTTTGGTTTTGCAGCGACCTTCGTCACCATAGCATTTTTGTAGTTTTCTTGTATTTCTTTTTTCTCACAATTTTATTTTTTTTTTCTATTATCAACTGGTTCTTTTCATTTCCCCTTTTCCATGTAAAATCCTGAACCAAACCACCATCGGAGCAAGGCACAAGGCGATTGAATATTTGGAGTTATCCTCAAAGTATTGGACATCATTCCGATGCAGCATCTCCTGGAAATCAGCGTTGTCAGGACCTGAATATTACGTCCTCCCTCCCGGGTACTCGCGTCCATCTTCAGGATCAGACCTCGTCGGGATTCCACGTCTCCGCCAAGCTAAGTAGCCCAAATTTATGTGCAAAATTCAACTTTTGGTCAGAAGAAAAATTGTAAACCAGTTGATCGTTTCTTATTATAATTTTTTTGTTAATTTTCAAATTTAATTTTTGTTAGCTAAGTTTTTATTAGTTAACTAATTAAATCAAATATTTCACATTAATATTTTTAATAATTCGTAAAGTGTTGTAAAATTTTCACTCTTTTATACTTATGTTAATATATTATTTGTTTTATATTTGATTTTGATTGTTTTCTCCCCCTGAAAAAGTTTGCAAGAGAGTTGTTTACTGATTACGCTGGCGTCCAACTTCTTTGTAGTTTATTAAAGTTTTGCTTGCTTAATTTGACAAGCAAATAATTGTTCAAAAAAAAATATAACTCTTCTCGCCACCGAGTGACCCTCGACCAGCTCTGAGCTAACCGGCTGATACTCTTTCATAGCTTCCTCGGCACCCAGCTAAGAAGTTGTGGTTGCAATAAAGACTGTTCAATACAATATTATTTTAATTACATTGTATAGGTCACCTATTCAGATGCTTTCCTTGATTAGTCAACGAGCCAACAAGAAAAAACAACAAACAACTGTCTAGAAAACTTACTTCTGAGCTTTAGTTCTTCTCATAACATGTTCTATGTAGTTGACACAAACTTGTCTGACCACAAAGCTTTTGTCTTCGATCTAGACATTATTAAAGAACCACCAAAGCTGAATAAAATAAGGTACATGCCCGTAACTCAGGTAGGTTTGAATATATTGTATAATAATTTAAGTACAGTGTAATGGAATTTTGTTAACGATGAAAAACTGAATATTGATAAAAAAAATTCAAATTGTTCTGAACATTCTTGTTGAACAAATTGGTGTTACTTTTCCAGTTATATTTAAAACTGTAATATCTGAAAAATCAAAGATAGAATGGTATAAAGACGAGCTACGACAAATGCGCAAAAATCAAAATTTTCTTCACTCTTTAAAAGAATCTGACAGGCATAGATGATAGGGTGAAAGAATACAGACGTTTCTATAGGTTGAAAATTGAATATTACAAAAAAGACGGCAACAAGTCTTACATTTCTCGCAGTATAAACATGGCAAAAGCATCTTGGGATATAATAAATTCTAAACGTGTAAATAAAAAAAGTATAGTTAGTAATTGTAACTTAAATTCAAGTGACTTCAATAATTTTTTTGCAAATATCGCTTTTGAAACCACAAAAAACATATCAAGTATTACTGGACCAATTAGCCTAGTCACAGCGAGTATTGCAAGTAAAAATAATTTTAGTTTTTCAGAGTTTTCTTTTATGGAAATGCGGAATATTTTAAAAAATATTAAAAATAATCCCAGTAAAGATGTGTATGATATAAATATTAACATTATAAAATACGTACAAGATATTATTACTATCCCTCATACAAAATTGCTTAACTGACGTATAAATAGTGGAACTTTTTCACAGTGTTTAAACACATCAAAAGTAATTCCACTTTTTAAGAAAGGTGATGTAAGTGACACGAACAACTATCGACCTATATCAATTATACCATTATTTCCACCGGAAAAAATATTAGAGAAAGCCCTATTTCAGTAACTCGTCACTTTTTTAAACAAATAATTCTGTCGAATTGTCAGTTTGGTTTTCGATCCGGTAACCCGACAACTGATCCAATAAACAAAATGGTTGAAAGTATAATATTGGCATTTGACAATAAAAGCTCTGCTGAAAGTACCTTCTGTGATCTGTCGAAAGCATTTGACTGTGTTCAGTATGATGTCCTGGTTGACAAATTTGAAAAATATGGAGTAAACTCTGTAAATTTTAAAAAATCATATTTTTCCGGCGGAGATCAAATACCTAACTGTATATGATGAAGTAATGTCATCATCAACAAACACAAAATTCGGAGTACCTCAAGGTTCCGTCCTGGGGCCCCTATTATTTATTACATATGTGAATGATCTGCCTAATCATATAAATAATAGTTCACTAGTGTTGTTCGCTGATGACACCACCATAATAAATATAAATGGCAATGAAAACGGTATATTGTAGGGTATGCAGTGCTCTCAGTTGAAAGTTTCTGACTAGTTTAAAGCAAATAAATTTCATCTTAATGAGTCAAAGACACAAATCATGTTTTTTCAATTCCTGGGCGTAGATCAATTTGACAATCCCCAGAATGAAAAGTTTCTAGGAGTATTTTTATGGATTCACATCCACGCTGAGATCCACTCATCGATTACCTATGTAGTAAATGATCTAAAGTTGTATATTTAATAAGAAACTCAATGGCTGAACTTCCTGAAAATATTATAAAAACATTTCATTTTTATTTATTTCAAAGTGTATTTTCTTATGCTGTAGTCACTAGAGGACACTCCTCTTATCTATACAGAACATTCTCGCTACAGAGGCGGGTTATGAGAACAATGACCCGATTAACATTCAGACAAAATATAAAGGAGAATTTTGTTTCCTAAAATGGTAATTATTAAGATATACGAATGGAAAAAATTCAATTTTTTTTATTTTTCTATACGCATCATTTATTTCACAAATTTTGGGAAGACCAGCATTTTGTTTTTTCTATGCGTAATTTCAATCAATATCAATGGGTGTAAAATACTTATTGACATTCAGTAGGTGGTCAATTTACAGCTGAAAGCCCATAACTTCCGATAGAATACTTTATTTTATTTAGTGATTTATGTATGAAATGCTAACAAAAAAAATCGGCAAAGGTATTTACACAGAACTTCCCTCGTTATTTGTGCATGGCGGTCACTCTAAAAAATTAACTATTACGAAATGACATTGAGAATAATAATCGGAATACAGTTATTGCTATTATTACAAAGAAAACTTGAAAATTTTAAAATTTAGCAAATAAAAAAAACTCGATCTATTTTGGTAGTAAAATCTTTTTGAAAAATGTTGGTGAAAAAAATTTTCTATTTTTTTTTTCTGAAATAGGTTTAAAATGTCATGAAACGTGAAACTTTTAAATTTGAGCAAAAAAAAAATGTCCATCTATTCTAGTGTTGAATTTTTTTCCAAACTGGTAACAAAATGTTGCAATTTTTTTTCCGAAATTGGTTTGGAATGTCATGAAACGTGGAAATTTTAAATTTGAGCAAAAAAAATTTTTTCGGCTATTCTATAGTGGTGATAAATAGATTAAAACTGTTTTCAATTCTTTTTTTAATTTTTCAAAAACATTTCTAAATTTGTTTGAATAGTTTTAGAATGCCATGGAAACGTGGATAGTTTAAATCTAAACAAAGAAAAAAAATCTATCTAGTGGTAAAATTTTTTAAAAATAGTAAAAAAAATTTCTAATTTTTCTTTTAAATAAATTTGGAACGCAATGAAACATGGAAATTTTAAATTTGAAGAAATAAAAAAAAAATTCTATCTATTTTCGTGGTAAAAATTTTTTCAAAAATGTTGGTAAAAAAAATGTTCATGTTTTTTTTTAATCAGGCTTAGAATGCCGTGAAACGTGGAAATTTTAAATTAGAAGAAAGAAAAAAAATTTTTTCATCTATTTTAGTATTAAAAAAATTTTCAAAAATGATGATAAAAAAAATTAATGGCAGATTATTTTTTTCTCAATCCCATCAATATGGGTATCAAATGAAAGGGCTTGACAAGTAATACACAGTACACTTTAGAGTAACTAAAATAAAAAACTAAAAAATTAAAAACTTGAAAATAAAATAAGTAAAAAAAAAATCAAGTTAAACGGTTTTATTGTAAAGAAACATAATAATGATGCAGATAATGTACTAAAAGCTAAAAAATAAAATCGTGGGGTGTAGCGTAACCTAAGTAAATATGTAAATGATCGCTCTGTGATGTCGAACGAAGATAGTGACGGATTGACTTTTAGACACATTTTGCATAAGTTGTTTATTGAGAAGATGCATCAAACGCATACCTATAATGACATGAGCGGTTGACTGTAGATAATAGAAATTCGACTCGCCCCACGATTTTGTTTTAGTCTGCTTAATGCTCTAAATTGATGAGAAGAGTGGTGTGATGACTCGTACCTGCTACCTACCTAATTATTTTTTAGCTTTTAGTACATTCCCTGCATCATTATTATGTTTCTTTACAATAAAACCGTTAAACTTATGATTTCATTTTACTTATTTTTACTGCATTATAGCAATTCACCCATTTTCTTGATTTATTAGGATAACTCTGTAAATATTTAAATAGTCAGAAAGAATGCAAATTCCTCTCTTTACAACTCGTTAAGTGTGGGCCAGTAAGTATACTCATGTCGGCAGCTATACTCAATTAATTCAGCAAAGAAATATAGCATGTCATAAATATACCAAGCAGATCAATAGTAGATTATTTTTAGGTATTTAAGAGAAGAGGAACATTTTAAAAACATCATTAAGCAAGTCTGCAGGAAACGAACATGTATCGAAAACAAATATGTTTGTTTCAATGGGCTTAGTGGTCCATTATTCATGGGAAGCTCATTTCTCAAGAACAGTTCCCTCAAATAAAAAAGAATATTTTATAATAAGTCGATAAGTTAGCTGATGAGTGGGTGTAATGTTCAGATAAGAGTTTACTAGGACTTTCAAATTTGAGAATGATTGATTAAAATGCCCTATATTGTGACTTCATAATGGATACGTCAGTATAATAAAAATATCCATTATCTTCTCGTTTCCAAAAACCTCCACCATAATAAATCATTTCTTTAGACGTTTATGAAGATCCGACACCATTTTACAATCGCTTTATTTGGCTTCGCGGTGCAGACTTGTCATTGTATAAGTATACCCTCTTCAAACAGATTAAAACTGAAACAAACTTAAACAAAAAGTAACCTCTTTGATCAAATGCTCCCGTCTCGACTGCCATCTAAATTTATTAAAATTACTTCCGTTCCTTTGTTAGAGACAATTATATTTTTAAAATGAACGCGGAACTTTATGCTCGGTATCTTTGGAATAAAATCAACAGACTTTAAATTAAGGAAAATGTAAATGTATGAACAACTCCTTAGATGATGTTTCTAGAATGTACTTACTATTATGCAGCCTAGGTAGTGAAGAGGGTAGTTTAACTTTAAATTATGCCTCCCAAATTGCCAATTATAAAATGACTATTAGTTTATTATCCATGTTTTAACAATTAAATACAAAATTTTGTGAACCAAAATTAATTCAATAGGCCGAGGTTATTCTGCCTTTCATCATTCATTTTATCCGAAAAAAAGGAACAATTGGAGAATGCAGAATGTACTGCAATATCTTCGTCTTATATAAAATTGTTCGTGTTAATTGAAAATTTAAAAAACCGTCGCGAATATTAATAATCCCGTGAATTTAGATTAATAAGATGCCTTATTACGGATATATTTTGAACTTCAGAGATTTAAACATTGTCTAAATGTTGTTTGTGGCATTATCTTCATTTTTTTTGTTATCTTCATTTTTTCCTTTTAACCCGGTGCTCAGAGAATCTACAAAATATCAGAATTAATCAGTGGGTTACTGGGAAATAACCTCTACGACTATGACTTTTACGTCAAAGGATCTGTTAGAGGTTGCTTTTTTTAACAAATAACACAATAAGTATAAAAGCTTTTGCTGTGTGTGATAAATACACAGCTCTAAGAATATTTGTTTTATTCAATATTCATAGATACTTACTATTTACATAGATGTGTTGATACAGTTAACAGTTTTTTAGTTTTATTTCCACATCCACATACTGGATTGGAAATATAGTAATCAAAATTCAATTTTTTTTTCTCGAAATAGGTTTAGAATGTCATGAAACGTCGAGATTTTAAATTGGAGCGGGAAAAGAAATTTCTGTCTGTCTGTCTGTCTGGTAAATAAGGGAAAATTAGTAAAGAAAGCTAGTAAGAGTACAGAAACTTGAAATTTGGTGTATGTACTGGAAGCCAAGGCCTCAGATTTTTTATAATATTTTTTAACCCCCCACCACATCTCCTCCACTATTGACGGGGTTGGTAAAATAATGAAATATTCACTTGAAGTTTGGTAGATGCATGTATTATACCGACATCTGAAACTAGATTATATTTTGATATGATTCCGTTGAAGGTTTGGGGGTTATTTAGGGGTAAATGGGGCAATATAAGTAAAGCAAGTTGGTAAGAGTACAGGAATTTGAAATTCGGTGTATGTACAAGAAGGCAAAACCTCAGATTTGTTTATAATATTTTTCAACCCCCCATCAATCCTATTCCATTATTAAGGGGGTTGACAAAATAAAAATTGAGACATTCATTTGAAATTTGGTACACTTATGTATTATAACGACATCTGGGTCTACATTATGTTTTGAGATGACTCCGTTGAAGGGTTGGTAGTTAAATAGGGATAAATAGGGCAAAATAAGTAATAGTGGCGTGTGTGAGTCGGACGAATGGTAAATATTTTGAGCCGGAATGAAATTACCTCCTCCACCCGTTTTCGAGGATGCTGAACACGGTGACGGTGTCAGAATTTCTATTTGGGGTTGTACAACCCCTCAAACAGGCCAAAAACCACCCCCTAGAGGGGTTAAACGCGATTTAATAGGTTTCCCTTCAGAAAATGTTACTTTTCTCCCATTTTCAAGGATGCTGTTTCAAGGATGGTGTTCGTAAAAATTCACCATATTCGGGGGCGAGTATTAGCCGGTGGAGGGGTCGGTACGGGTCGGACGCGATTACGAACATCACCACCGTGCTCAGCATCCTTGAAAACGGGGGGGAATATATATTTGCCGCTGATAATCCGAAAAAAAATTGACCCCTTTCGTGGGCGAGTATTGGCCGGTGAAGGGGTTGGTAGGGGTCGGACGCGATGGGGAACACCACCACCGTGCTCAGCATCCTTGAAAGCGGGAGGAAAGTACTATTTTCTGAAGGAAAACCTATTAAATCGCGTTTAACCCCTCTAGGGGGTTGTTTTTGACCTGTTTGCGGGGTTGTGTAACCCCAAAGAGAAATTCTGACACCGCCATTGTGTTCAGCATCCTCGAAAATGGGTGGGGGGAGGTAATTTCATTCCAGATCAAAATATTTACCATTTTCGCGTTTTTTCCGACTCACACACGCCACTATAAAGCAAACCGGTAAGAGCACAGAAACTTGAAAATCGGTTTATGTACAAGAAGCCAAGGCTTTAGATTTTTTAATAATATTTTTCAACCCCCCACCACCCTTACTTCATTGGGTTGATAAAATAAATTTGAGATATTCACTCGAATTTAGTAGACGTATGTATTATAACGACATCTGGAACTAGATTATATTTTGAGGAGGTTCCGTTGAAGGGTTGAGGATTAAGTAGAGGTAAATAGGGGATAATAAGTAAATCAAGCTGATAAGAGTACAGAAATTTGGGGCTTGGTGTATATTATTACTAGAACCAAGGCCTCAGATTCATGTCTATTGTTTCTCAATGTGATTGATAACACAAAATTGAGATATTCGCTTATAAGTTAGTACACGTATGTATTGTAATGACATCTGATTGAGATAATTTCGTTGAAGGGGTGGGAGATGGTAGGTTGTGAATAGGGGAAAGCAAGTAGTGTATACTAGAAATTTCATTTTTAACGTATGTGGTAGAAAATAACGCCTCAAACTTTTCTATGACATCTGCACCAAATATGTTTCCTTTAAAGTGACTTGGATGAAAAATCTGGATGTGGAAGCAGTAATTCCTTAGGCAACGGTTTTTATACAATGTTAAGTTTGTGAAGTTCTTCTTTTAACATTGGCAACCAGGTTGTACAGACATTACAGAACAATTCGACACACATCTATCCTCATTCAATAATATTATCGCTGATTCTTTAATTTTTCTCTTTTTACTATCCGCCTCCTTTGTTAAAATTTTTGCCGAGTCCCAGTTTATTTCATGTCCATTCTTCCAAGCGTGTTCGCAGATCTTGGACCTCTGAATTTCATTTTTTCTGATATAATTTTTTTGCTCACCCAATCTTACACTAAACGGTCTGGATGACTCACCCACGTAATGTTTGTTCCACTCACACGGAATACTATAAATGCAGTTTTTTTGAATTTTGCTCGTGGTGCTTCCGTTTCGTCTTTGTCAGAATAGATCGTAAACAGTTGAAATACCGTCCTAATATCAAATCTCTCACCGGTACGGCTCAACTTTTCGCATGCATAAGTAATTAACGTTTTTCAGGTTTTTTTAACATTGGAAATGTTCATGTTTTCGTATATGGGGTAGAGTTACCAGTTTTTGTTCAAGGTCAAAAGACAGCGGTGTCGCGGCACAGTAGAGAGAAGACCAGTAGGCTGATTTACTCTTGAGATTTGTTGTAATCGATTTTATTTTTTATGAATCCACTGCGCATCCGACATTTGTTCGCTCATCTACATATACACTGCTCGAGCTAGAAAATGCTAATAAACTGGCCAACACTTACAATGACACTAAATTATTTTTGTTCGAAGATATCCTTGGTAGATGATTTATTTTGCGATTGAATTTAATGTTTACTGATTAATCAATAAGTAGCGAATTAAAATTTGACCTGCCTTTACTTAAATTTATTACATAACATCTGCGTCTAACTTCACAGACTGAAAATGTATGACTTTATATTGTTCAAGCAAAAATTTGTACGCGACTGCCGAAAAGGCCGCGCTACTATCAATTAGGCTGCTGCGCTTGCCAATTACATTACCTACCTTGTCGGGAGTTTACCTAAAAGTTGTACAGCGATGCTGACGGTAGAACACAAAAGTGTACAGCTTGCTACAAATAGGTGCATGCTTGCAAATAAATGATGTGTTAGAATTGCAACTAACTGATCAAAGTAATGTATCGCGGTCGACTGAGACTATCATATGCAACGGCTGATACACGCAAATGTAATATGGGTTGCATATATCACAGGGGGTTATGTTGCCAGTTTTCAATTAAGGTGGAAATACAGCGGCGTAGTAGATCGTGCTATTTGAAAAAGTTGAAAAAGTTGAAAAACTTTGTTTTATGTATGGTGTTATCATTTCCAATGTCCCGATGATTGCAAGGATTGCGAAGTCTGTGAATTTTTTTCGTACCTCATTGTCATTTTCAATATTTATGAAGGTTTTATCGACAAAACCCTCAGGGTATTGGTTCTTTATAAGAACTTCTTTTACAAGCCGCTTCACATTGTTTAGTATTTTTCATCATTAGAAGAAATATACAAACAGTTCTATGTAAATAGTAAGTAAGTATCTATGGATATTGAATATAACAAATATTCTTAGAGCTGTGTATTTATCATACACAGCAAAAAAGATTTAAAAAAAGCCTTGAAATATGAAACAGATTATATTTCCGAAACGTCGGCAAAATATTTAATTTCGAATTTTTATGCTTATTTGTGTTATTTGTTAAAAAAAGCAGCCTCTTACTGATCCTTTCACGCAAAATTCACAGGCGTAGAAGTTATTTTCCAGTAACATACTGGTTAATTTTTATATTTTGTAAATTCTCCGAGCACCGCACCGGTTAAAAAGAAAAGAAACATGTGGCAGAAAGTCCCAAAGAATTAGAAAAAAGTCAGAGATTTGAACTAAACCTATTGTAATAGTAATGTAACAGTAATAGTAAATATGGCGTCGAGTGAGGTGTCTCTGCTCGTACAAGAGCTAAATAAATTGACTAAACCTATTCTTATTGAACTAATTGTTTACAAGAAAGTGCCAGCAAGTATTAAACATTGTGATGTGTTAAAAAAGCATCTATGTCAAGGTAATAAAGTTGCAGATACACCAAAAATTAGTGAATCCGAAGAATTTCACGACAGTCATGACTTCCCGGAGAATGGATGCATGAAAAGCATAAAGTGTATTCAGCTCGCTACAGAAATAGAATCTTATAAACGTGAGTCTAATCTAATAAAACAGTTAAATTATCATTTAGAGAAAAGAACATCGGAATTAGAAGAAATTATCAACTTATTAAAAAATAATAATGGAAATTACAATAATAGACGTGTAGAGCCATCTAAGGACAACTCTGAAAATTGTTCAGAAGAAAATATTACAGAAAGGATACATACCTTTAACACTCCATCTACTGGTAATGAACACAAAAGCAGTATTACAAAAAAGCAAATCATTTCACTTGAAAGTAAACAGAAAAAACATGTAAATACAGACACAAGAAAAACAGGAATTCCGTCGGGAATCTCCCAACCACAAAAAATCACGGCAACACAAGTTAGTGAAGGAATAAAAAGAGCAGAAAAAAGTATGTATAGAAATAAATTAAACGGAACAGAAAATAAACAACGAAATTATAATAAACCTATAATTGGATCAAACAGTTCTAATAATATCAACGTTAGAACTGTACCAAAAAAAGGTTACTTACATGTTTATCGTTGTGATCCAGGAACAACCCCAACTGATATGTTAGGTTGCCTAAAACTAACTGCACCGCAGATACCCTTTGGATGTGAAATATTAAAACAAAGTGAAACAACAACTTCGTTCAAAGTAGACTTTCCAATTCAACATTATCGTGAAGTATACGCACCAGACATTTGGCCTGCAGGAGCCGCAGTGAGAAGATTTTCTTTCCCAAGGCAACAAAATTTTCATCACCTAGCCTCGGCAATGACTACTCCAGCAGGAACAAGCACGAGTGCGATGGATTAAAAGTGGCAATTAGTGCATATCAATGTTCAATGTATAACAAATAAATTAAATATCTTAGAGAATTTCGTAAAAGAAACAAATCCTTTAATTTTATGCATTAGCGAACATTGGATATCAAATCCAAACAACATAGAATTAATCAAGCTAAATGGTTATAAAATTATATCACATTATTGCAGACAAACCCGCATACATGGCGGCACAGCCATCTTTGTTAAGGATGAGAATAATATAAAATGCAAGGCTATTCAAATTTTAAATAATCTCTCAGTTGAAATGTCATTTGAATGTTCGGCAGTCAGTTACAATAAAACAACATGTATTATAGTTTTGTATAGATCCCCGGTAGAAGGCGACTTTGATGTTTTCATTAGCCAACTAACTATATTACTAGAAATTGCAACAAAAAGGTACAAGTCTGTTTATATATGCGGCGATTTTAATATCGATAAATTAAAATTAAACATTGAAAATTGTATATTACATGATGTATTAGAGAGCTTTGGTTTAGAGTCTTTAATTAACGTTCCAACCAGAATTGATGTCAATTCACGTGGGATGACACAATCTGCAGTTGATTATTTAATAACAAACACTCAAAATATAACGTATAAAATTATCGAACCAGAAATTTCGGATCACACAGCACAATTACTGATCTGCCATGAAATTGGCAATGATGTAAAACGGAATGTGGAGGGTGCGAAAAGTATTCACGTTAGAAATATAAACAAATTTTCAATAGAACATTTTAAATCTCTTTTTATGAATGCACATGTAATCTTGTTAGACAGCTCGAATATTAATAATATTGATACATTTTTTGAATTGTTTTGGAGTGAATTTAACCACAGTTTTGAAATAGCTTTTCCAAAGAGAAGAATTAATAAAAAATGTCAATCTAACGAATCAAATAATAAATTTAAGTTTTCTGATACATTACAAGCTCAATCTCAACAGTTAAAACAAATGAATTCACTGAGAAAATTATTTAATGATGAAAATTTAAACAATCAGTACAAAATTAACAAAAAACTATATAGACAAAAAATAACTGAAGAAAAACAATTGTTTAACAGAAATATAATAAATAGAGCGCAAAACAAAACTAAGGCATTGTGGGCTATAGTTAATAATACTCTTGATAGGAAAAAAACTGAGTTCGATAATATTGTTTTAAAACATAATGATAGTAAAATTAGTGATAAGAAAGAGTTGGCAAATATCTTTGCGAATCATTTTTCAACTGATGTTAAACATAAGTTGGACGAACATTTTTCCTCACTATCTGATAATTGTACAAGTATGGCAATAAGCGAAAAATCTATGTTCTTCAATCCTGTAACTTACGAAGAAGTAAAAAATATTATACTAGAGCTATCAAACAAACGATCAACTGGAGTTGATGAAGTGCCAATAACTTTAATAAAAGAATGTATTGACGAATTTGCACTGTGCTTTGCATTAATAATTAACAAATCAATTGAACTAGGAGAATTTCCAAAAAAATTAAAAACCGCGCTAATTATACCGGTATATAAAAAAGGAGAAACAGACAACATAAAAAATTATAGACCCATTTCGTTGCTTAATGTGTTCTCTAAAATAATTGAAAAAATCATGGCCAATCGTATTATAAACTTTTTAGACAAACATAACCTAATGACGAGCAGTCAACATGGGTTCCGAAGTAAACACTCTACGGAAACTGCAGCTACTGAACTTGTGCAATTCGTAAATGATTGTTTAGACTCAACAGATTATGTCATGGGAGTATTTTTTGACCTGTCCAGTGCATTCGACACGTTAGATATTTCATTTATTGGGGAGAAATTAGAAAAACTTGGTATACGAGGAAATGTAAATAAATTAATAATGTCGTATTTGAAAGATAGACGTATGCTTGTTAAAATAGGAGCATGCTTATCAGATGTACATGAAGTCTCTCTAGGAACCCCCCAGGGCAGTGTGTTGGGTCCTCTGATTTTTCTTTTCTATGTTAATGAATTACCCGATTATATAAGTTATGGAAAAATTTTCATGTATGCAGATGACACATCTATTGTGATATCAGCAAAAACTTTAGAAGACCTATTTTATAGAGTAAATTTTGTATTACAAGAGTTTCACATATGGTGCTACAAAAACAGACTCATTATTAATTACGAAAAAACTGTATGCATGTATTTTAAAACTAAATTAAGACACATAGTTGATAATAATGCTAGAATTTCCATTAATGGTCATCACTTAAAAATTAACTCTGATACAAGCTTTCTGGGAATCACTTTAGATGAAAATATCAGTTGGTCAAAGCACATTGATAAACTATGTACCAAACTAAAACAGTCATGCTTTGGTGTAAGTGTATTGAAGAATAACTTGGACCAGGGCTCTTTGATTAACATCTATTATGCAATTTTTTACTCAAAAGTTTCATATAATATCATAGTATGGGGTCAGTGTACAGATGTGCAAAGAGTGTTTGTTCTACAAAAACGTATTATAAGAACAATTTTTAATATGACTAAAACAGAATCATGCCGTGAGACGTTTAAACGTAATAAAATATTAACATTAACATCTATTTATTTGTATAAATTACTTTGTTACATACATAATAACAGAAATAAATTAAGAATTAATTCCGATATTCATGCATATCTGACACGAAATCGCCAAAATATATACATAGAGAAGCATAACCTTACGCTGTATAAAAAGTCGCCATTATGTGCTGGAAGTTATTTGTATAATAAATTGCCTAGGCACCTTAAAGAAATTACAACAATATATCGTTTTAAAACTAAACTGAAAGATTTTTTATGTATGAATAGCTTTTACTCGTTGGAGGAATATTTTAACTTTACATGATATGTACTTTAATGCGTTTAAATTATTTTTGTCTTTTTTTTTATATATATGTGTCTAATTGTAATTTCTCCAGGTGAATATATTTATAATTTTTTGTGATATCTAACCGGGTACTGGAATATATTAACTTTATAGTAATACGCATCAGTAACGTATTTTTATATCTATTTTTACTAGAATTTATGTAGTTATGTAAATGTAAAATTATTTTATATATATGAGTGTACATATACTATTGTATACCCTTCTTTATTGACATGTTCTATCCAATTGTATATTTTTGGCCCATAGAATTAATAAACTTATTATTATTATTATTATTATTGCAATGTGCTCTGAAAATGCCAAATTTAAAAGCATACCCTTTAAACAAATGTGCAATTTCATTTTTACCTTTAATAAATTAATCTTTTACAGAAAAACACTTTCAAAGTGTGATAACGAGAACAATTGAAGTGATAAAATTATGATGGAATTAAGACAGGCTTTCAATATCGCTAATTAAAATCTTTGTATTATAAATTCAAAGTTCGATGTAGTGTATGCAATTTATTAAATAGGAATATTAGATAATTATTGTCCTTACATAACTGATGCATCATTATGAGTAACCCAGGCTTAACGCTGGCACTGTGATAAGGCATTCAGTAGTAGAGATTTGACCGAATAAAGTGGTAGTGAATCGGTGAAGTGAAGTATTCGGTACTGTACATTCGACATGGTAGATTCAAAATGGATCACATGTAGCTTATAATTGTGCATTCATGCGCGTACACAAAGCAGGTATGTATGGATGAAAATATTCTATGATTATCAAAAATAGGGTTAACTGAATTTCATAATGAGCCGTCGACTAGTTTAATTATTATAAACAGTTATTTATCATCATTTTCACGGACCATTGCTCTCGTTGTGGGCATCTTATTGAATAAATATTTAAAAATAAAGTAAGAAAACGATTATTTTTTGTCACTTCCACATCCATGCAGTGGAGAACAATGAATTGGTCTTAATTTTTTTCGCTTATCATTACATATTTGTTATCAAAATGAGTTAATATGAAGCTAAAATTTTAACAAATGTAAGTAATATCAATTTTTTCTAAGCCTATCAATAAAATGCGAGAATATGCCAGGGTAGCTGCTATGGAATGCAGAAAACTGTTGTATCTTGCGAAATAGATGCAAAGAAATTAAGACAAAGACAATTTTTTTAATTTCGTATTTTATTCTAGAATTGGCATTTGCAGGGGAAGTGCACTTTTAGTTTTACCAATAAATTTTGAATTTAATTTTTCTATAGATGTGTTTTTACAAAACCTTAAAAATCCAAATTCACTTTTATGCAATATAGAGTTATATCCCAATAAGAAATCTTTTTTTGGAATTGCTGACTGCTCCATTAGTTACTACCAGCAAGTGACGATATGACGGAAGCTGCGGCAAACGGAATTTTATACGAGAGCGTATCTCATTTATTTATTTATTTAGCATACACTGCTCAGCAGGTATAACCCATTTACAGAGCAGGACGGACAGAAAAAAAATGAGTATTTAAAATATGCATTAGATAAACATAAAATACTTCTATAAGATAACATAATAATAAAACTAAATAAAAGCACAGGTCAGAGACAAAAATTATAAAAATACACATATAAGATAGACATGATAATAAAACTATATAAACGAAAGAATCCAAAGAAAAACAAAGACTATAAAAGTCTTTTATGGAATTAACAGTGCAGCTGAAAGCATCAATTTGTCACAATGTTTCTTGTAATTATGACACATTGAGAATAGAGGATACAATTTAATTATATTAGAGCGCGGAGTGGGAAGATAAAAAGTTTGCGTTATCCGAGTATTTAATGGGACATAAAACTGTAGTTTATTTAAAAATTCTAGGCAATCAATCTTGTTATGTATTACATTATGTAAAAATATTTGAGAATAGCAAGACCGCGTGTTCTCGAGAGTCTCCATAGAGAATCTATGTGAAGGTCTAGATGTGGAAAACCAATTGATGGATATACTCCATCACACTTGAACCACAATAATTTTACAAATCGCCTTTGTATTTTTTCTAGGATATTAACATGAGTTACGTAATGAGGGTTCCAGATGAGTGACGTGTATTCATGTTTTGACCGAACAAAAGCAAAGTAAAGTACATTTAGAGTATTAGTATTGGTAAACTCGCTGCTTGATCTAAATAAAAATCCCAAAAGTTTAAAAGATTCTGAACTTATGATATATATATGTAAAGGACATTGTCTATGCTATAATTAAACGTAGTGGGTATGACTTTCGTTGTGTAGAACAATAGGACAGAACGTTGCATTTGGACACATTTAAGTTTAACTTATTTCGAACACGCCAATCAGACACGTTGGAGGGGCTGTTTTGTAATAGATTGTAGTCCGCTATGGAACTACTAGTCCTAAAAAGTTTGAGATCATCTGCGTAGAGTAAATAGTCAGCTTGAGTAACTTTCACAATATAGTTTATAAAGATAGTAACAAGCAACGGCCCCAGAATTGATCCTTGCGGAACGCGTGATGTTGCCAGGTACTCGGCAGACCGAAACCCACTAAAAGCGACATATTGTTTTCTACCTAAGAGAAGTGATTAAAAAAATACTAGCAGTGATTGGGAAAAACCAAAGGAGGACATTCTTTGAAGTAATATAGCTCGGTCAAGGGTGTCGAACGCCTTAGATAAATCTATGTATATTACGTCCATTTGCAAGCGTTGATCAGTGGCTTCAGAAATAGATTGAGTTATGCATATTAGATTAGAGGTGGAAGAGCGCCCTGTAACAAAACCGTCCTGGAAATTGATAGCTGGCTTTTAATGCTGGGATAAATGTTGTCAAGTAGTAAGTCTTCAGACCCCTTGCAAAAATTGCATATTATCGATATTGGCTTGAAATTGGCAATATTGTTTTTATCGCCTTTTTTTAAAACTAGACATACTTTTGAATATTTACAGATACTTGGAAGCTGGCCATTGCCAATACATAAGTTGAAACGTATGGAAAGTGGAAAAGCAGCAGCACAATCTTTAATCAGAAAGGATGGTATATCATCCTGCCCAGTTGTTAATTTAGGTTTTAGCTTTTTTAGAGCATTAAATACTTCATTCTCACTCAAGCATTTCATAGCGATAGTTGAGGTGTTTGTTACTTGGCCGTTTATTGACTCGAAATTAGTAAGAAAACTGACTAAAGAAATCTGCGAATGAGTTTATAATATCAAAAGAATTATCAAAATGTTGATCGTTTAAAAACATATGAGTGGAAATATCACTAGATTTTTTGTCAGAATTAATATGAGATCAGGATTTCTGTGGTTCCTACAACAGCAGTGTTAAATCATATGCAAATATTATGATTTGTCATCCGGTGACAACAACATCGTGTCGCGTAATCTAAATACACTAATATTCGTTACCTTTGTGGATCGAGTTAAAAATTAATTAGTTTTCCCATTTAGTAAGTAGAAAATTCTAATATGTTTTATGGCTCAACAATTCTTATGAGAGATCGCGATAGACAGAATAAAAAATAATTTGACCGAACTCCGCACCGATATAAATTATTAAAGTAATTTGATTGCTCAAAAAGCAAAAGCAAAATAACAATATGTTTTCATTGACTGAAATATAAATGAACATCTAAAAGTTTTGGTAAACTTTCTGTATAAAGTTAGAGTGACAGAGACAATTTTTAAACTAACATAACACTGTATAAACTAACTTCAAGAAAGTTAGAATTATTCGGAGTCAAGCCGAGCAATTCTAACGTTTAACAATGCATTGTACGTATATATGCTGCAAAAGTCTCGAGGTTAAAAAGCAATTACACCCACAATTTGCATAAACATCAGTATTTGTTTTGGAGGGTTTAATTAAACCAGCCAACTATTATTTCTCCGACCTGCTGTAATTTTATCGTGCGATTCATTTGAACTTCTCGCGAAGTAAAACACCATATCCATAGAAAGATTCCGTCATGCAGAAAACCAGGGGATGTTTTAGATTTGTCAACTCACCGGTCGGTGTTGTTTGATACACATACGGGTGTCCGATCTAAACAAGAGCCGTGGGGGATTGCGAACAGGACGTGCTAGGAATCAACTGTGAATACTCCAAATGGGACGACCGTGGCCGCCGAGGCTCCACCGCAGCCACTGGGCAGTACAATGAGCTTTGATGTGTGTGCTGACGTGCAACAACTCACGTTGATTACGGACCCTTGCTGCATACTTGTCTCGATACCTCTGTATATATACCACGTTGCAACTAATTAATTATATACTTGCCTAGATCTAGTATAGATATCCGTTAATTTTGTGTTTATCTGTAATGACAAGTAAATATTGATTGGTAAACTACATTTTCCAATGAAATTCTAAATTGTTTCATGAGTCTGAAAAAGAGTACTCAGTACTCAACATTGAGTATTCTTTTTTGCACGAATAACTAAATAAAATACACTACTATGTTTTCCACTACTATGTATTTATAAAAATTGCGACTGCAGTTTCGACAAAGACATTATCATTGAATCAAACAACATTGATTTACAAATGCACAGAAAAGTTATATATAGACAATTTTGAATGAATTAGTATATAGTTGATATAAAGACTTAGGCAGGTAGATAATAATGTAGCGTATTTTCACCCGTGAAACCACTTTTCAGGATCCGTGGATTCCAAATAGTTTCAACAAGGGATAACACTTTATTTAATAATTTACTACAAACTACACAAGATTTTTATTATCTACTAAAATGCACTTTAACTATCTAAAATATCCTTTGCAATATTTACTATTTTGTATTTCTATAACCTCAGATTTCTAACCTCTCACTTTTCACAGTTATCACTTTTCAACCTTCCTCCACTGTGAATCTCGCCTTATATATTCACTAGAATAACATCCAGACAAATCTAGCATAGACTCTAATCTTCTCGAGAATATACATCTAGAACAATGATAGCTCTAGAGTTAGAGCCATCTACAGGCTTCCAGAAGAGATGGAGTATATTACTGGTTGCCTAACCATTTCTACTTAATTTTCAGCTTCCATTCATCATGATCTATCAGCTCCAGTCCCTAGGGGGCGCCAACGCATCACACTGTCCCCTCCTTAAGCCTGATCGCCCCGGTCAGGCAACTCAGAACCATCAATACACCGCCAGTCCATCCAAGTGCACAATCCTCATCCCGGACCCCTTGCTCCATGCTTCATTTGTCTTGTATTCGGAACCTTCCACCTTAACCGTGTCAACTGCTTCCGTGACCTGCAGTACTTACAATCTTCCTTGCACCCCCTTCCGGATAAAATGTCAGTATCTTTCTGGGGTTCCATTATATTCTCATATCCTTATTGTGGTAGTCTTCTCGGAACGCTTCGAAGCTGGGAAATCTTTACTTCTATAGGGGCATCACCTTCCCTATCTGACACAGTCTCTCTGGTACCGGCTTGCTCTAATTTTCCCCTCGGCTTCGCAGCATCTCCGATCACTCGCTCAAATTTCCCCTGTGGACATTCTAGTTGGATATGTCCTAGTTCTCCGCAGTAATAAAACTTCATACGTCGTCCACTTGGCCTTCCACTACTTTGCTAATTCTGAGTATCTTCTATTTGCAGAATTCACTTTTCTCGACTTTCGCCGTCGACAGTCTCGTTTAATATGTACTACCTTGCAGCAGTTGTAGCATTTATTACTCCCGCTTGGCTTTCCTCTATTTTGTTGTGATCCTTTTCTTCCTGCAGTATTCAATTTAGCCGGTATTTAGCTGAATATTTTATTCATTTCTTGCATCTGGGTCAAGATAATGTTCTGGCTTCTCTCTTCTGGTTGCGATTCTTCGATAGTCACAGATCGCACTCTTGGACTCGGGGTATCCTTAAAGGCATCCAACTCGAGTGCACGCACCAATGTTTCGTTGCTGTTCTGGTATCGAGATATCCTGATGACTCGCCTGATATCATCGTCCTGTATACCATCCAGAAAAGCCCCTACTCCCTTGGAATTCTTTTGGTACATCCAGGTAAGCCAGGTGCGCCAGTCTCCACACAGCAGCTTCGAACTCTCGTAAACTTTCGCCAGGTTCTGGTACACTCAGTAAAGGTGTTGTTCACCATATCGTAAGTCTAGGACAGCTTCTAAAACTTTAAAATCGTGTTGTTGCTCTGTCGGGATTGTCTGGAGTGTTTCCGATGCTTGTCCCCTTAATGCTAGGATTAACGCCATAGCCTTATCTTCGATATTCCACTTGTTCGCACGCGCAGCTGCTTCAAACTGTCTCTTGAAAGTGATCCATGACCGTCAAAAGAGGGCGGTTTGAACCACTAACCTGATGACACCACCACTTGCTGGCTTCCTCTATCGCTCAACTGTCGTTTAAGTTGTTCTATTTCTCCCATGACTTTACTTAATTCTTCCTCGAAATTATTTACTTTTACTTTGGCTTTACTTACTTCAGTCTCCACGCTGTCCATGTCTTCTTTAATCTTATTTTTGATTCCTTCAATGACTGTAAAGAAGGCGTCTCTATAGCTTTCCTTAAATCATCATTTTCTTCCTTCATACATTTTTGAAATTGTGCCACAAAGTCCTGCATTTGTTTTTCAAATGCTATACTTCTGGTCGTTACAGGCTTACGATTTCTTTAAAATACATTAAATTTAACAACTACGTCACTATAGGTAATGGAACTGTCCAGAAAAATCTCGAAACCCCACGAAAAAGTCTTGTTCAGAGTCTATCACTTCTCAGCTCAAATGATTTATTTACTACCACTAATGTTCTATAATATGTTCCAGAAATGTCGCAAAAATGCACTTTTTTCCTGTTCGAAAATAACCTTCGGACAATGTCCAGTAAATTAGCCTTTCGTGTAGCACTACTTCCCGAGAATAATTCGGTCCAACCTTCTCGACATTGGACATCGTTAAAATTCCGCTTCTGACATCATATTGTCGCGTATTTTCACCCCTAAAATCACCTTTCAAGATCCATGGATTCCAAATAATTTCAACAAGAGATAACACTTTATTTAATTTACTGCAAACTACACAAGATTTTTATTATCTAATAAGATGCGTTTTAACTGTCTAAAATAACCTTTACAATGTTTACTATTTTGTATTTCTATCACCTCGGTTTCTAACCTCTCACTTTTGTCTAATTCCGGAAAACTATGGTTGATTTCGAGGCAGTGGTTCGCGAAAAATAATCAGCTTCTTGTAACCTATATGATCCAAAATGTTCTTGATGGCGTGATTTGAAATTTCTACCGCTTTGCCCTATACCGGGTGACCACGAGTCAATGTACGCCCCCAATTTTTGGTGTTTTTTGTATTTCAAAATTTGGTTTTTGGTACATATAAATTAGACAATAATAAGCTACTTTTGGACTAACAGGAATGAAAATATCACTTCCGGTTGAACCGGAAGTGACATCAACTCTTTTTTCTTAAATGGAATGACTATATTTTTTGGATGGTTTCTCATTAAGCATACATTTCTAAGTGCATCAGTTTTTTCAGATGTAAAAAATTCAAAAAAATAAGTGAGATACGAACAATTTTTTAATTTTTTCAAAATGGCAGCGTCAGATGAATGCGATGTAAGAAAATTACTAAGTAGGCTATGGAAATTATTAGCAAGGTTGTAGACTTGTCTGTAAAGAAGAAAATAGTTGTTTGAATTACTGATAGGTACCAGTATTTTTTTTTTTTTTTTTCAAAAAAAAGGAATTTCATTTTCATTTCCGTAGGGGTCCTATGGAATTTTTTTTAATGGAACTGTGCTATTTCTATTATTAATCAGAAATAATGATCCATAAAGTATCATTTTTTCGTCACTAATCATTTCTTAACGATATCCTTCGTAATAATAGAAGTATTTTTAAAAAGTAAACGCCAAGAAATCATTTTAATAAGGTACCTATCTACATTTAAATTCAAAATTGCAGATAGCCGTGAAAATGACAGAAATTCGCAACAATTGAATTGGTCTCGACTTACTCATAAATTTTCTGAAGCAAGTGTATTAAAGTTGTTATAAACAAGAATTAACATAAAATGGCTGAAAATTATTCAAGAGATGAAAAAGTTGACATGACCATTATTTATGGAGAGTCTTGACGTAATGCAACTAGAGCACAAAGTTTGTATGGACGGAGATATCCAGAAAGAAGACAACCTCCGAGAAACTATTTCGCCCGGTTGGAGCAACAATTTAGAACTGAACCTAATATAGAAATTGAAGAAAAATGTATTATGGATGAAGAAACGGAAATTAATGTATTAGCTTTAATGCATGTTCATCCAACCATTTCGATAAGACAAATTGAACATGAATTACCAGTTTCCAGAGAATCAGCCAGAAAAATTTTAAAGAAACACTGCTATTATTCTTATAAATATCAATTACATCAATTTTTGTATGAGAATGATTATCAACGAACGAAGAATCTATTGTAATTGGTTACAATTACGCCAATTAAGAAATGAGAATTTTATCAAAAACTTTTTGTTCACTGATGAATCGAGATTTACAAACCTTGTGTTATTTAACTGAAACAACACTCGATATTGGGCAACTGATAATCCTCACATTTTGAGACAGGGGCGGTTTCAGGAGCGGTTTGGCTTCAATGTTTGGTTAGGCGTACTGGGCGACCATATCATAAGTCCAATAATTTTTAACGAAACTCTAACTGGACCAAGATATCTAGAATTTCTCCAAAATATAATAGTTCCACAGATTAATCAAATTCCCAATAGCAATATTGACGAGGTTTACTTCCAACAAGACGGGACTGGGCCACACAATGCTATTATCGTTAGGGATTACTTAAATCAATTATTTCCAGATCGTTGAATTGGGACCCATAGTCCAGTCAGATGGCCTGCAAGGTCGCCTGACTTAATCCCACTCGATTTTTTTATTTGGGCGCATTTGAAAAATAAAGTCTACATGACTGCTCCAACCACAAGGCAAGATCTGGAAGAAAGAGTTCGACACGAAATTGCACAAATAACACCTCAACAATTACAGAATGTTAGACGTGCAACGATAAGTCGCGCCACTCTGTGTATTAATCATAACGGTGAACAGTTTGAACAATTTTTATAATGGTTTATTATAATGTAGGTTTTAAAGAGTTTTGTTATTCTTGGTAATTTTTTCATGGTTGTAACGTTATACGTATTAAAATTATTTCTTGTTTAATTTGTGTTTACTTTTTAAAAATACTTCTATTATTACGAAGGGTATCGTTAAGAAATGATTAATGGCAAAAGAAATATAGTTTATGAATCATTATTTCTGATTAATAAGAGAAATAGCAGAGTTTCATTTAAAAAAATCCATAGGACCTCTACGGAAATAAAAATGAAAATGAAATTCCGTGTTTTTGAAAAAAAAAACTAAAAATACTGGTACCTATCAGTAATTCAAACAGCATTCATCTGGCGCGGCCATTTTGAAAAAATTAAAAAATTGTTCGTATCTCACTTAATTTTTGGAATTTTTTACATCTGAAAAAACGGTTGCACTTAGAAATTTATGCTTAATGAGAAACCATCAAAAAAATTTAATCATTCCATTTAAGAAAAAAAAGTTAATGTCACTTCCGGTTCAACCGGAAGTGATATTTTCATTCCTGTTAGTCTAAAAGTAGCCTATTATTGTCTAATTTATTTCTACCAAATACCAAGTTTGTATACAAACACAACCAAAATATTGGGGGCATACATTGACTCGTGGCCACCCGGTATAGATACTATCACCCTCTGTACATTTTAATTTATAAACTCCAGACTTGTTAAATTTATGTGTTGGGTCTCTTGCAATATATAATATGTTGTATAATTTACTCTGCGATTTAGAAGCTATTTTTAGAATTTTTAGATTGTGCTTAGAAAGAACATTAGCAATTTTTTTGACGAATAGCCACAATGGGTAATTGTTGTGTAAGTACATTTTGTAGTTTCTTTTGTTTTTAGGTATAATAATTGAAAAGTGAATTTTATCCGGATTTTATTTATAAACTTTTTAATGATTTCTCTACCAAAATTATTTTGCAGAAAAACTGAAGTTTATTATCCCCCTTTTAAGGGGTATATCTTCATTATTATTAATTTTCGGAAATAAGTTTACTTACATAAACGACTACCATTATTTTTTAATGTGTCATCAGCCGCAAAAATATCGGGAGATAATTTTGGACCGCCTAGTATTACGATATTTCGGCAAGTAGTAGTGCAAAATAACAAACCTTTTATCATTAGTGCTTACAAAATCTCATTAAAAATATCAATTAACTTAAATCGTTCGATTGGCAACCGGACTGCTGTTTCCTGGTATATTTGCTATAAATTAAGCCTAGTTTCATGGAGTAGTCATGTGAAGTAGATTAAAATGTCATGGGATTCTAGACAACACGCTTGTTTTCTTGTAACATTTGAAAATAAAAGAAAAATTGGGTCGTAAGTTCAAGTCATGCACACGCCCATGTTCTTCTAAACAAGCTATAAAGTACATTAATCCTCCCACTATTTATATTGTCCTTTTCTGCATGTATATATGTTTATGCAGTTTGAAGGCAAACTTTCTATGGGTTTTACACATGAAGTGAATACAAATGCCTCAAGTGGCGACGCGCCGCCTGCTCTGTTGATGGCGCCACAGCCGAACTTAATGACGTCATCTAACAAGACGACTTCCGAAAAGCACCCTATCCTATCGAACGCAATATTTTTCGGTTAGTTCGTATCGCAAAATACATAAAAGCCGTATTTGGATACCGACGTTATATCTGTTTCTTATACCTTAAGCCGGTTTATTTATTTTTTCTTCTTCTGGATTCGTTTGGTTTGGTAAATTTAGAATAATGGTTTTGTATTTTATCTGAACTTTTATTAAGAAGTTTTATTATTTTATATCGTAAAAAGGATATCTAATGAAAGTTTTCGGTGTGCAACGCGTGCGACGCAGTTTAATCCGTTAGAGAAAATGAAATATAAGCATAAAGTTACGGATGCTATCTACGTAATTCACAATTTGTGAGTAAAATTCTAAAACACGTCCATTTTTAATTGTAAAATGACATTTTTTAATCATAATTTTATACCTCCCCCTTCGGCTCCTTGGAGCGACACCACTCCTTTAAAATGAGGGTGCGTGTGATAGCTCATTTATTCTACATCCAGCAATATAAGGTTTTTTGAATTTTATGTATTCTTCATGGAGAAAATTAAACTTGAAATTTTTAAAATGTATCTGAAATGACGTACCCTAAACTATTTATGCGTATGTACCAAATATCTGCCAAATCTGACATTTCTAATAAATTTGTGTCACGTTATAACATTCAATTTAAACGTATCATTTTTTCTGATACGCAGGTGGTAAGATACCCGACAAGAAAAAAGAACAAAAAGGGGTTTCTTTTTACATATCAGAAAAAATTATAATTTTTTTATTGGATACATCTGTGCAAACTTATGGATGCCGACGTTATATTTATCACTTAGGGCCCTTTTATGCAGGCGTTTTGTGCCGTCGATAACACGACGGCAATTACGGCCGCGTTTTGAAAATCACAGGGAACAAATGGGTCATTTTATGCACTGCCGCCCCTTTCACTTGCCTTCGAAAATCATGCCGTCGCGTTTTATAAAGCGCCAGCGACAAAAAGCCGCCCGACTTTTCTTAAGTACACGGCACCTTGTGGATTCGTATATGCAAACACGGCGTTTTGTGCCGACCGTATCAGTGCTGCCAAACACAATGTGAAATTATTTTATTCTAGTTGCGTGAAGATTTAAGGACAGTCTGTTTTAAATATGGAGGAGTTATTAGTAGTTAATACTGAAAGTTTTATAGAAGAAATTGGAAAAGAAAAGCGATTAGGGATACCACATCCGAGGATTACAAAAATTATTATTATTTTTTAAATCTGTGCTATTGATGTACCGACGCGACGGCAGACAGATAAAGATAATGTTTAGATTCAAGAATTCATTGTTTCATATATACGCAAACAAACAAATTCTTCGTGTAAACAAATACGTTTGTTTCAAAACCAATTGAAGAAATAAAAAGCTTATAGGAAATAAATTATTTTAAAACAAAAGTATTTGTTTTATGCGAAAAATTTATTTATTTGCGATATATGAAACAATGGATTCTTCAATCCAAACATTATTTCTAAGTGTGCAAGGGAACAAATCCAAAGTAATTCCCAACTATTTGTGTGGTAGCACTGTTATGATATATTTGTCGACGCCTTACCAACGGCACAAAATGCCTGCATAAAAGGGTCCTTTTTTTATTGTCAGGTTGATCATTATTTTAACACTGGGTCTTTCGGTTACCCAAAAAATTGATATTTTGATATTATAAGATGTAGTGATAAACCAAGAACGCGGAAGCAGGTATGCGAAATCTTCAATACTAACTATCCTGCATTTCTCAGTCTAAAGTTAGTACAGTTGAAAACAAATTTCGTGAATTTGGAAATGCCACAGATATTGCTAAATCTGGCGGGAAACTAATTTTAGACGAATAAACGAAATGGGACATATTGTTAGATATTCAAGATAATCCATATAAACCAGCAAGGCAAGTTGCCGCCGATAATAATATTAGTGAAAGGTCCATATTGTGTCTTCTAATAAATAAAAAATACTGCCCATATAAAACTCATTTGGTTCAAGAACTTGACGACGATGACCCTAAATGCCGCAAAATCATGGTAAATAGATGCCAAGATGATCCGTTATATATAAATAACATTATTTTTCTGATGAGGCAAATTCGTCTTAAATGGAACAGTCAACAGACAGAACTGTAGACACTGGAGTACAGTGGACTGCCCATTCTCCCGATTTAACCCCGCTTGACTATTTTTCATATCGATTCTACAAAATCTTTTCCTATGGAAAGTGACTTCCTGCCAAATTTTAAAAAAATCAAGTGTGTTATTCATTGAACTCTTAGAATGGGCAAAAAGCTATAACAATATTTCCGTGACTTCTACAACCTCTGAAAGTCGCAAAATCTGTGATTTTTGGAATTAACATACTACGAAAGCTTCTCATTATAACTACGAAACAAAGTATAATATAATAATGAACTTTCTTGTACGTATAGACTTACAGAAATACATTAATATGCAGGTATACCTATGTATTGTGAGAGTGCGCACGTGTCTATACTTGTTAATACAAGAAAGTTCATTAATATATTGTAATTTGTTTCCTAGTTATAATGAAAATCTCTCGTAGTATGTTAATTCCAAAAATCACAGATTTTGCGAATTCCATAGGTTGTAGAAGTCACAGAAATAAAGATAGAGCTTTTTGTCCAGTGAGGCTCTTGTTTGTAAGGGTTCGAGGAATAAAATACTAAAATTTTTAAAAAATTCACAGATCTTGCATCTCTCGCAAGTATCTTAAGCGTATTGAAAATACCAGATGCAACTATACTGCTCTTGGAGTCCAAGGATGGATGGCTAGGATGATAGGTATTTTCAGCATTTACATTAGGTATCATTAGCGATTAGTGATAAAATACAAAAAATGACAACTTTTATCAAATTTAATAATACCACTTGGGTTCATTGTAATTGGACCCATGTTCATTGATAATTTTTTTTTAGATTAACCCCAGCTACCATCTGTCAAATTTTGTCATAAACCTTGTAGAACACCCTGTACAGTGCTTTTCTACTGTACCTTTTTATATCTTACTTAGGTGTGTTTGATAATTTTATTTAGATAATTTTAAATATATTTGTCCATACGATCGAATTAAGCTAGTCCATGTTTTATTGGGTTATTTTGTTTTTTTTAATGTTAATTTGAAAGTGACGGTGTTTTGTAAGAAATAACGCAAGTTATGCAAACTAAGTGACATACGACGTGGCATGTATCACAAGAGACCATTAAGTTTAGGAGTATTTATGTTCATATTTTAGTTTCGAGATACTGCTTGGATTGTTATTGAAACGTGTCCTTCAATACTAAAAATTCCGAGAACCACTTTCCGTAAGAAAAGTGCGGGGCCCTTTTTATTTTATTCAAATCTTTTATTTAACTTGCTTTGTTGTTTGTTTGTCTGTCTGCCTATCTGTCTATCTATCTGCTGCAAATCTTGCAATTTGAATTCCGACTAGTTCTTATTAAGGTAGAGCTTTGAAATTTCGCACTAGTGTATAAGTTCGGTGATAATGTAATATAATATATTTAACATTCTAAATCCAATATGGCCGACGTCCAAGATGGCGAATTACCTTTTCCTTCGTAGCTTCCTTGATATGAATATCAAATGAAAGAGTTTCACGAGTAAAATACAATAAACTACGTGGCGGCATTCTAAACTCAGCATGGAGAACACCCCAGCATGGAAGATTGTTTTGTTCTCCACAACCCCCATTGATATGGGTATCAAATTAAAGGATTTGACGAGTAAAATAATATAAACTAATTACGTTATTCTATATCCAATATGGCGGACGTACCGGGATGGCCAATTATATTTTTTTCACAAGCCATTTGACGTTGGTATCAAACGAAAAAATATTGTCTGTCTGTCTGTCTATAAAATAAGTAAAAAGTAAAAAATAAAATTGTATGTAAAAATATATATTACTAAAGCAAAGCCTCTATTTCAAGAAATGTACTAAAAAGTAAAAAATTATTTTTAATAATCCTTTTTTGTTTTTAGTAAGTATATTTCTCGAAATAAAAACTTTGCTTTAAATATATTTTTTTATACAATTTATTTCTCGTGATCAAACATTATTTAGTAAATGTTTTTAATTGCCTATTATCTAAAAGTTGTTCAATAAATCTACTCAACCCACAATAATCATTAGCAAGTAAAAGAGCGGCCGTAAACTGGTTCATTAAATTTCAGAACGACTGAATACCTCTTCACCCTAGAATAAATAAATTTTCAAATGATTTTCATGGCTTAATGCTCCTTAGTCGCCCGTTTTTTATCCTTATATAGAAGTCCTAATTACAGTTTATACTTCTCGAGGTCTTTCTGCACGGCCATTTTCTAACGGCCTCGACTCTTGGCTAGTCAGTTGCGGCTATACATATCAATGAAAGGCAAATCCTCTCCCCTAATATCCTCTTGACATATTATCTAAAAAAACCTAATATCTACTTAAAGATTCTAACGCTGGCTCGCTGAATCTTAGACAGAGCTGTGAGTAATCTGTCTACTGAATTGGGAAAATTTAGTCCTTGATTGCTTTTGAGAATTAGTAAGTTCATATTACTAGCATCTTAATTACGTTAAAGTATTTGATGGGTTATCCTTAGCTAATTTTAAGAAAAACTATTGGTGCCCAAAAACATCGTTTTGAATATATGGGATGTTGAAATCTTCAGAAGAATATAATTTTTTTTCTATATTAGTGCAATTAGTAATATGAAATATTTGTCTATTGAGACATGCGGTAATCAAACTTTTGCATTCCGTTTATGCGACTTTAAATTTTTTTGAAAATGATAGTCCAGTCCAAAATGACCAAAATCTCTAATTTGAGTGCTAGTGAATGGATGTTGATGAAATCCTGTGCAATGTGTTTATAATGTGTTAATAGAATAGTTGAAAGAAAGATTAGAATTGATAATTGATTATCGGAAGAGGTACACCCCTTTTATCGCAGGTTCCTTAACTTGTAGAATTAGGTCAAGAATGAACAAGAAACAATATACTTACCTTCATTAACCCAAAATAAGATGTTTTTACTCTTGTGAATTTTTTTGGAAATTGCATGTTTTTTGAGATATGGCCACTCGAAAATTTCTAAAAGTGGGGGAGGAGAAATGTAAAAGTTGGAAAAAAATCTGAATTTTTTAAAACTTTTCTGTAAAGTGCGTTTTCACGAAAGAAAATTGAAATACTACCCCTTTATTACTACATTTTGAAAAAAAATGTAGCATACGTTTGGCATTTTTCCGGTGGACCGTCGAAACCCGAAAAAAACGTCGGATCGATGTGAAAGTCATATCTATCGATTCGAGAGCGAATTTAGAAAATTCCGTCCGTCGGTCTGTCGGTCTGTCTGTCGGTCGGTCTGTCTGTCTGTCTGTCTGTCGGTCTGTCCGTCACGCCCAGCCCCCTTAATCCGTTTTCGGATTGCGATGAAACTTGGGTGGTTAATAGGAGGTCTTTAGAAAACCTTAACGCCGGAAGCTCGGCTCCGTTCGGAAACCGGAAGTACCCGATATAGACGTTTCGAGGTTTCCGGGAGAAATTGAATAACTCGATAACGGGTAGTCAGATCGAGACGTTTCAAAAAAGAAATGGTGCCGCTGGCGAAGCTCTACAAATAAGTATACCAGAGGCTATGTCGAAAAACAAATGAAAATTGATTTTTTTTTGCAAAAAACTGGTTTTCTCGAAATCGGGCTAGGAAGCACGATAACTATCCAGAATATTGATCGATTTCGATGAGACTTGGTGGGATCAAAGGTACTCGGCCACAAATCAAGCCTATTGCTGGCGGCCCGAATCCGTTGACCGCGAGTATGTTTTCCAGAGCCGAGTATGATTTTTCAAAGAAATTAATAACTCCCGAACCGAAGGTCCGATTTTGATTTTCAAAAATGGAAATTGTAGGGCTCGATTAGGTCTATTAGTTGACGTTTGTGAGAAATTTGAGAAAACAAAAGCGAATCTACAAATCCTGGAAAACTTAATTTTTTTGTTGAATTCTACAAATTTCGAAGAGTTTCCTAATAAAAATCGAAAATTAACTATTCCGTCGATCGATCTCTACAACCAGAATAAGGCACGGACCTTTCCAGACAAAAAATCTGAAATAGAGTTTTTTCGAAAAACTTAAAATAAACGAGTTATTTACGAATATGCATTCCATAGAATTATTTAAAAAATATTACAAATTGATGAATTCTCCGTGCGATATAGGTGCAAAAAATAATGTAATGTTGTATTTAAAATATCATCATTCATTTCCTTATTTTCATTTACCAAATAAAAATAGAATGCCCTTTCTGGGTTTCAAAATGTAGTTAGCTTTTACTTTAGTCAATGCAAAAAGAAAAAAAAGAAAAATAAAACATGTCAAAGCACTGAGTCATCTTGCGACCCTCTGCTGAAAATGTTATGAATCATCCCAACAAATTGGATTAAAAGCATATCAAAATGCAGTTTTTTTCACTTGTTTGAAATTGTAGCGCTTTAAAAATATGTAATATAAAAATTTTAAAAAATTCAGACGTATCGATTGAGGCATTCTAAAAAGTTTTTATCTCTCGGAGTTTTTTTGTCACTTGCTAATTTTCCGAGTTACAGGCAATATTTCATGATAAATGATGTACTACATTTTTTGCACATTAACAAATACATGAAAATTCGAGAATGAGCGTGATTTACATATACAGGATGATTTACAACAACATGCGGAAAATTTACAAGTAAATTGTCCCCACCGAAAGGAGTTAAAAAAATGAAAAATTAAAAAAATATGACAAAAAAATTACTTTATTTTTTTGTAGAAATGCGCCGCCTACGACTTTAACCAATCTGACGTAACGCGGTGCAAACATATCACTTCCCCTCCCCCTTTATCAAACTTGGGACTGACAGCGAAGCTGGCGGGGTTAGAAGTGACTTTTTGGACTTAACCACACAGCAAAAATGGCAAAAATTAAAATAATTTTTGTAGAACTCAGCACACCAGAAAACTTAAAAGTAACAAAAAGTCAAATAAAATGTTCGAATGCTTGACCATTGACACTCAATGCACTGTTTTAAGTGCATATAATATTATAAGTTAAAATTATATTGCAGTATTCATGCGATGTAAACGCTGGCATATTGACCGGTATCGATCTATGAATACAATTTTCAAAACGTAAAAATCCAAACGGAAGCTTTCCGGCTTCCGTTTGGAAAGTGACCATACGTAAACAACTTCTGATCACTTGAAAGACACGAAGCGGCGCACGCATTAACAATTGAAGCATTTGTGTAGTCAAATTCCATGGTTCAGTAGCGTATCATTTCAAGTTTTAATGCAAATAAATGTACTAAATTATTTCGGATCGCTCAAAAATTTTGCAGGGGGTTTCCCGCATAGAAAACTAGTACACCATTTTATTCACCGCATGCTGTAGTAAATGACCCTGTGTATTATTATTAAAACATATGAAACCAATATAGTTATAACCAGTTCTAAAGGTTCAATATAATTTTTAAATCGAAAATGTGAAAAAGTGTTCGGAAAAAGGCATTCTTTCACAATTTTGATTTGCTAATAAATGTGATTCAAAGGGTCGAGATAAGTTTATATAGTTATAAGTATAACATTTATTTTGTTTTTTTCTATTTATATAAAAAAATGATTTGAATTGATGCAAAAAATGTATATATAGTCACAAGTATAATACTTATTTAAAGTATAAATATTGTAACCATAATTTTATATTATAGTAAACACAATAACTCATCAAATCAATTTGTTTCATCAATTTCCAAAGTTTCATTTGTTCCGTTAGTATCTATTAAATCCGAAAAGGTACATCGCGAATCTTATCTTCCTTATTGCTAAGAAACCAACGGTTTTTTGAAAAAAGTTATTGATAAAAAAAAGGTTTTTTCAAACCTTTGAATCAGTTCTCCCACTTTCATCATTGCCAAAGTGACTGCTGTTTGCAAAATTCTATGTAGAATATGTTTTAATCTTAAACTTCAGTTATTTTTTTAATGGAGGTGTTATGAGATAATAACAACCTTTATTTAGCACAAACAGCTATTACACATAGATGTAGTATACCTAAAAATACATTTACAGTTACTATGTATTACAAAGAAAAAGAAATACATTTTCATTATTTAGTTTAGGATATAATATTTGTGGATTAATTATAATTAATTAAATGAAATTAACCCAATATTTAACAATCGCCTAATGCATAAAGTAAACTAGAATTATTTATTCATGAATTTATACAAATGTTTTTTAAACAGAAAGACATCCTTCGCTTGTTTTATAAATTCAGGTAATTTATTAAATTCTGCTGCTCCGTTGTCGTATATGGAGGATCTTGTTTTCATTAAGTTTGAAAAATTAATGTTTATGTGATTCCTTTGCCTTGTGCTATAATTATGAATATCCCCACGATGTTGAATATTTGTTGACAAATATGTTGGTTGTAACTTGTTGTGCAGTGTATATAAGAATATTAGTGTCTTGTACTTTATATTGTCTTTTACCGAAAACCAGTTTAGTGTACATTGCATTGTTTTTATATTAGTATACAGGGTGTTGCATCATGAGAGGGACATAGCTTAATAGGAGGTAGAGAACATCAGTGGTAACCGGAACCTCCCATAGAAATGTCTCATTGGGCCTTCACTACGAAATTACAGGGTGTTAAATAATTTTTGGCCAAACCTGTTTTTTGTCATAACTTTGACAGGAAATGAAATAACGGATTCATATTTGGTACGGCTAATGTACAAACGAGCCCCAAGAGGTACATGTATAAAAAAAATATATCCAGGTCCGGACTCACTATAATTTATGTTTCTTCTTTGCATCAATAAAACATCACCCTGTATATATTTTTTTGAAATTTCGATACGATATTCGAAAAGAGCAAGAAAAAACAAACAAAATGGCCTATTTCATTTTTTTGTTACACCTTCGTGGTTATTTAAATACGTTGTTAAATGTGCAAGAAAATGGATTACAGAACCCTATTAAATGAGAGGCACGTGAAATAAATAGTTTTATAACTAAAATTTGCAAAAATTCTATTGAGCCTAGGTGGTCTGGGTGAATCCTAATTCCGGCACGTTTTAAAGGTCCATTTTGGTAAAAAAAACTGTGGTCCTAATAAGTAATCGGGTATGAAATAACAAAATTTTTAATCAATTACAGTAGGCTTGTTCAAAGTGTCAGATAACAAAAAGAAATCTCCTAAACAGTTGAATAATTGTTTGTTAGTAATTTAATGTGTCAATAATCCGCATTTAGTTAGTGAAAACTTGTGAAAATATTTTAACTATGCCAGTAAAATTTACAAACGGGGAATATGCTGACATAATATTCATCTATGGTTTCTGTAATGGAAATGGTAGGTCGGCGGAAAGAGAATATCGGCTGCGTTTTCCTGGTCGTCGATGCCCTAATCATAAAACCTTTAGTACGGTGTTCCAGTATGCAAGACAACACGGAAAGTTTCCTACTTCTGCAGTTGTGGAGCGTGTTTTACAACAAGGTGTGCAGGAACAAAACAATATTATAAACGTAGTTCAAGAAAACCCAAATATGAGCACTAGACGAATCAGTATGGCAACTGGTATTCCTCATTGGCGAGTATGGAGAACCCTAAAAAGAGAACGTTACCATCCATATCATATCCAGCAGGTACAGCGTCTTCAACAAGGCGACGATATCCCCCGCCTGGCATTTTGTCGTTGGTTGTCTAATCATCACCCAGTCATTTACAGAACCTTATTTACGGATGAGGCACAATTTACAAGGGATGGAGTAAACAATTCACGAAATAATCATAAATGGGCACAGGAAAACCCACATGCGGTACGCCAACGCCGTTCGCAACACAGGTTTTCTGTAAATGTTTGGGTCGGACTTGTGAATAGACATTTGATAGGGCCACATTTTTTTGAAGAAAGATTGAATGGTGAAATTTACTTTGATTTTCTTCAAAACATTTTACCGAATATGTTAGAAAATATCGGTATAAGAGGCATGTTGTTTCAGCATGATGGGGCCCCACCACATTTTAACCTTCAAGTAAGAGAACACTTAAACAATGTGTATCCTAATAGATGGATTGGACGCGGGGGTCCACATGAATGGCCACCAAGATCTCCTGATTGTAACCCTTGTGATTACTTTTTATGGGGCCACTTAAAAAACGAGGTTTATAGCATTGAAATTGAAAGTAGACAACATTTAATCCAGCGCATCGTTACAACCTGCGGCGAAATACGGAATAATCCAGAAATGATACGTCTAGCAATTGGTGACCTTTCTAAACGCGCAAGAAAATGCACAGAATTTGGGGGAGGACATTTTGAAAATTTACTTTAGTGTCAATTACGTTTTATTTTTAAACACATTTAGTTATTGTTTTGTTATTTATTGTTAATTGAATGGAAAATATTTTATTTATTTAGATTTTAGTTTGTTCTCTTCCAATTTTTATTAAGTATAAAATGTTGATGATTTTCTTGATCAAAGTAACTGGTTGCTTAGGCCTAAATGGTTTAAATTATCTGTCACTTTTATTCTTTGAACAAGCCTACTGTGATTGATTAAAAATTTTGTTATTTCATACCCGATTACTTATTAGGACCACAGTTTTTTACCACAATGGACCCTTAAAACGTGCCGGAATTAGGATTCACCCAGACCACCTAGGCTCAATAGAATTTTTGCAAATTTTAGTTATAAAACTATTTATTTCACGTGCCTCTCATTTAATAGGGTTCTGTAATCCATTTTCTTGCACATTTAACAACGTATTTAAATAACCACGAAGGTGTAACAAAAAAATTAAATAGGCCATTTTGTTTGTTTTTTCTTGCTCTTTTCGAATATCGTATCGAAATTTCAAAAAAATATATACAGGGTGATGTTTTATTGATGCAAAGAAGAAACATAAATTATAGTGAGTCCGGACCTGGATATATTTTTTTTATACATGTACCTCTTGGGGCTCGTTTGTACATTAGCCGTACCAAATATGAATCCGTTATTTCATTTCCTGTCAAAGTTATGACAAAAAACAGGTTTGGCCAAAAATTATTTAACACCCTGTAATTTCGTAGTGAAGGCCCAATGAGACATTTCTATGGGAGGTTCCGGTTACCACTGATGTTCTCTACCTCCTATTAAGCTATGTCCCTCTCATGATGCAACACCCTGTATAGATTACATTTTAGTATTGATGATTGACCCGGATGCATTGATGCTGCGCATTCAAAATTAAGTCTGACAAATTAATTAACAAGAATTGTCAGCTAAACAAGCTGTAATAGATAGGAGATCTTAAACTTCATTTTAAAACCAAAATCAAGGAGGTGTTATAAAGTGCACTTTCATAAAAATAATAATTTATAAAAAAGGTCTGTTAGAAGTTATTTATAAGAAATTGTCAGACAGACAAATTGTTTCTAAAATGCTTCATTGTTTACTACAAATTGCGAAAATTTCAAGCAGGTGTTATGAAAAGTAGATTCATTTTTTTCAGCCAAATGGGCTTATTCCATGATATTTTTTTATATGGTTTTTATACTTTCTCATATGGTACTGGTACATGTTGTATATTCTCATTATGCACTTAAAATTTCGTATTATTGTTTTTCCGTTCTCAAGATATAAGGAGTTTAAATAAGAAATAGTTGCAAAAACCGAGCGCTCATTTGTGACGTCACTATAAGCAAGTGACGTATGAAAAGTGGCTTTCTGAGACCTTTTAAATTTAACCTGAAAGCTCAAGAAACATAGAATTTTCAAACGCTGGTAACTAAATAAATACGTCGAGTGGAAGTTCGTTCTATGTCTCTACGGAAAGGAGAAGGTCGGTGATGAATCCTAATTGTAATGCAGGGTCAAAATCGAACATTCGTTCCGACAGGAGCGAGAAGAAATTGTAATTTTTTGACATTTCACCAAATTGTACTCCCCTACTCTCAAAAAGTAAGCAAATCAAACATTACTTAGAAAACACTTATCTAAGGAGCATCAAGTCTATTGAGATCACCTAGTCTATCCATATAGTGACGTAGCGCCTGGCCACGCCCCATTTTCGCCAGGTCGAGATTTGTAATAGTTTTTTAGATACTACACGTGCGAATAAGATTCTGATTTTTTGCGGATTCATTATTTTATACTTGCACTTTGGATTTATGAAAGAAAAAAAAATGCCGAACAAGCACATTCAAGAATTGATGAAAAATTACAATTAACAAATTTTTGCTAGTCGTAATATGATTATTACATGTCTTGCAACCATTTTTACCTATCCTTTTGCTACAGCAGTGGATTTCCATCCACCAATACGTTTAATGGTTGAAAAGTCTGCACCACTGTCAGAAAATGTTGAGGCAAAAGATCGCCGAAAACAATGCCCTGTGTAGGTATGCGGCTGCTCTAATTTTAAGAAGTTTGCTATAATGGACGGCAGTTTAGAAAATGTATTTATGCCAACTGACTGTAGAACATTTATTATTTTTATAAAAAATAAAAAACCGTATGTGTGGAGTATGTGAAGGTCTTAATGAGACACAGTGTTTAAGCAAATTGAGAAGGGCATTTTGTTCATTATCTACTACGGTAAATATTCTGTTTGTGTGTGTTTCAGATGCCTTAATTGTAACTATAAATTTAGATCCCAAATTTTGAACATTATTCCTTTCTAATTTCAACAGTTCATCCTTTCTCAAACGCCAGCTACTCCGAAAATCAATGCAGCCTACGAAAGAATTTTATGTATTATTATAGTTTCATCTTGGTTATTTGTTTGCCGATGTAATTAAGAAGAGTTTATTAGGAGCATCAAAAATAAATTTTTGTACGTGTTCTTTCTCAAGCAATTTTGACTTCTTCGGCGCATGTCCTACTTTTTGCCTCTTGATAAACATAATTAATTCATTAAATTTACTTATGTCGATGTTTTCCTTCTAGATTAAGGTTAATTTAAGTATTGAATATTTTGACCATAAACTTGTAATTAGGCCTTTTCCTTCACTATTCGAGAAATATGCCAATAGCACCGATTTTGGGTAGCACGTTACTTGTTTTCCACAGCACCATGAAATAAATTCGGCATAAGTTTTCTCATAAAATTTTCGGATTTTCTCTAGCAGTAAACTGAATGATGCTACATTTGCAGTTTCTGCCACCAGGCGAAGTTAATGTAAAATCTTCGTCAATATCCATTTATTCAACGTTTTACAACACCGACTTCAGAAGTGACAAGCTTGACAGTGACAGATATTAGCGACACGGCGTCTGGATTTAAGTATTTAATTTTATGTATGTTGGGTGTCTATACTAAAATCGTTTATTAATAAAGAAATCACGCATTACCTATAGTTCAGGAATATTACGTTTATTCCGACAAAATTCATAAATATTTGACAATTGGTGGGTATGTTGGGAATAGCATTTTGAGTTTTTCTAGATTATCTCGTTCCTTGGAAAATTCTCTATCAAAAAGGTTTTTATCACTTTTTTTCCTAAAATTAATAATAACGTGGGAAATATGGCGCAAACATAAGGGTTGATTCCGACTAGCACTCTCTACAGTACGATCTACCTTAAAGTTTAACGTTTAACGCTTAAAATAGCAGTGGGCACTAAAATTTATTTACAATTTTAATAAATATACAACTCCCACCCTCTCACCTCTATAAAAAGACCGTGTTGAACTTATTTCCACACCACCCTAGAGGTAAAGTACTTGGCGTGTTTATTTAAAAGTGGTATCCCCTGTAGGCCTAATCCACTAATTATCAAATGTTAATTATAAATCTTGGTCGTCTTCCACAGATTCAACATTCAAGCATGATTGTCCATGGCAATGATAACACATTGTAGAGCAACGCAAGCCTGCTCTTCTGCAACTACACCTGTATTCGCACCCTAATTTACATGAACATGAAATAAACGTTAAAACAGATTCGGGAGCTGGTTCTTTTATAGTCATTATTGGGATTAATATACCGCCAACTTTTTTCCACCCCCAATCGGTAGCTTTGTGAAAAACTCGATAACAGTGTTGCCGAGCGGCAGCAGAAGTTGGTGGAAATTTTGACAACATAACAGTGTTGCTGGCTTTACCAACTAGTCTGTTAAAAGACATAAATCTGTATTCATCTAGACTTTTTTCTGCCAAGGTACAGTTGTATAAAGCTAAAATAAATGGCTCTCCCATGTTTGCAATTTCTTCATGAGTAGCTTCCTCATTGTTGAAAGTTTGTACAATATGTTGTAAATCACTTATTTTATTAAATACATTGATTGCATTCACTTTCCCTTTGGAAAAAAACGCCGAGGTTGTGTCACAACCGCTGATGGCATGTACAAATAAAATGGCGGATTTGCAATTTTTTAAGAAAGTTGCAGATTGTAAATCTTGAGAACTGTAAATCCTTTTACAGGTATGACCCTGTTTTTCTTTTAAAAATTTAATGTCTTTGTCAGAGGGAGAAAGTGCAATAAGAAGGACTAGCAGGTCAATATTTTGCCCTAGTTTGTATTATTAATAAATCGGCGTCATCCGCAGCAACGAACACACCTATACCTTCAGTTCTAAACCTTTTCACTAGCTCTGTAATTAAACGTTCTTTGTTAAGCAAATTACTTAGGAACTTCTGCTGAGTTTCAGAAACGACAGTATTTTCGTCAAACACAATTTGAGGACAGCTTCTTTGAAGTATCAGCCTTTGTCGTTCTGGAACAGTATTGATAATCTGAATGATGTGCTGCATAGTAACACCGAACATTTCGGTAATGGTAAATAGATAACGAATTATATGACTTGCGCTAATTACGGCTCTGATTTACCAACGTACTATTCGTTTGAGGAGAATTGGTCTAAAAACCTTTTTTGTAGAGAATTTCCTGTAGAACACTTTTGTACATAGATATTTTTGTCGTAAAATGCACCATTTCATGGATAATTTTAAAAAAGCGAAAATTGGGGTGAATACTATGTCGTAGGGGATGAAGCACACAATTTAGGGGTGGGAACTTTTCGGGTTATTATTACATATGCTGTCCTGATTATTTCCACCAATTTTCAAAACTTTATGAATTTTGTCGGATATATCGCAATTTGGACCGTAATATTACCGAATTACTATTAATAAACGATTTTGTATAGATTAATCTAACTCTTTAATACACTGTCGACGGAATATAAAATTAAATATGGGAATTAAAACAAGGATTAGTGTTTCTAAAAATTTGTTTATTTTGTATTTCCTAAACTTGAAATATTAGTCTTTTGTAATCTTTAGAGGCAATAACGTCAGAATCATCTTCATATACAAACATTGAAAAAATATGCCGACAAGATGAAAAGTGCCTAAAAACAGTTTGATTTATTCATAAACGAGGTGAGACCTAACTTAATCTAGTTATTTTCTGTGATTAAGTTAGTGTTCGCCTCGTTACGCAGATCCCGACAATTCTCAGTTCTCTTGGATACTCTGACTAACCACACAGCGTTTGTTTGTGCACGATTTACATAAAGGAACCAACCACATTCGCCTCTAATGTGTAAGTTTATGATTATTGTATTTCAAATTCCAAACTCGTTAGCAGTTCAGGCATATTTTTGACAAAAGGCGACTCATACACTTCATGTTTCAACTAACTAAATTAATTCACAATCGCGTTAGTGTATCCGGTTCAAAAGTCAGGTGGAATATTTATATAAAGTCATAAACATAACGGTTTCCTACCTACTTATGGAAGGGCTCATGTTTTCACTAAATATGTATTCTTTCCTCCTATCATATTTTCTTCATAAAGGAGTTTCTCATCTTATTCGAGTAACTGCATACATTTTAATATGAGATATTTATGAAGAAAATTGGTAACAACCATTTAACACAGCCGTTTAATTTAATTAACATATTAAAGTCAAATAATATAGAAACATATCTAATGTTATTTAAATTTATTGAAAAAAATTAAATTAAAATATAGACTTAAGAACCATTGTAATATTAGAAATGTAAGTTTCCTCTGTTCTTGTCCTATGTTCTAAATCCTTTTCTCTCCATGGCTCAGTGTTGTGATATAGATGCCATGACGGGCCCCTTGGCAAGCTTGTTTTCCTCGTTAATATCCTAAAAAAAAAACAGAAAAAAAACAAAACAAAAAACAAAATACAAAAAACAAGAAGCAAAAAAGAAAAAAACGAAAGAAATATTAAAAATACGTGTAATAAAGAAAAGGAAAAAAAAACTTTAAAACATACGATTTTAATAAAAAGAAAAAGAAAAAATGAAAAGTAGAAAAAATGAAAAATTGTGATTTATGAATATAAATAATGTATGAATAATGAATAATTAAATATCAGATATAAGTTAGCAGACAAATTGTGGTAGGTTAGAGTAAAATCTTTTTAACATTAGGTACTTACTGACCTTATAGACAGACTCCTCTCCGAAACATCGGTGTTGTGCGAACGGCTTTGCAGCCACAGCCATAGATTACAAGTATAGATAGATATAATATGAGATGTAAATGAAATATGCTATTATCACACTGCTGGGAGGAGTAAATTGTGCTTTTATTCAGCGTTACATGTTTGTCGCTCAGATTAGGTTAAATCAAAGTCAATTTTGAACCACTTTTTCGCTTTGCATTCTTTCGATAATCTGAATTCTGGTTATGCTAGCAAAGTAAGATCCTAAAACGACAAATTCATTTTAGCATTTTAATTTGCTAGTAGTGTTACGAGGTCAGATATTTGAGAATTAACAAGATAAGACAGAGAAGACGAAAAAGACGAAGATAGTTGTTAACTCCAAATTAAAGGGACACGACATCCAGCGGAAACGGCTTCGGGATTTGTCGGGTACGCATTAAATTAATTTGACCGAGATTACTAAAAAACAGGTTGGCTCGTCTTACATCACGTGTAGCCCTCAGTGACAACCACGTGTGGATGTTTCTTCTTCATCTTATAAAATAAATTATAGAAAAAAGTTTGAAAATTATTCTGTCACTGAATAATTTTATCCTATTTAAATAGATACCTAATAGTCCGAGAGCCCACAACACTTTTTAGTGACCAATAGTACCAAGGCTGGTTTTCACCCATATGTATGGTCTTGTATGGTACATGAATAAGACGACCATCAGCTGCCATTCTTCTGGTGGAGCTGAGAATAATAGAGCCATCCCCGCGTTGAAGAGCGTAAAAAAATATTTAATAGTACAGAAGCTGAATTTTTTCGTATAGTTTATTTGTAACAATAAATGATGAAAAATCACCTTCAGCCAAAAAAATGCCGGTGGAAAATGCTTCAATTGCACGTATGAACAGATGAAAAAATAATAGTAAAAGTTCTTTAGTACCAAACTTGAAATCGATTTTAATGATAGTACTGTAAGTGTATTTAATGAAAACAAACTTCAGCTGAGCATGTGTCGGGGGATTAACCTTCAGCTGAGTTGATTTCCCTTTATTTAGGTAGCTAGAGAGCCGTGCATTTCTGACAATTTCGCGGTTCCCCGCAAGACTTTTCCCCCTCAAAATAACCAATGGATTGTTTTTCTTGTTTATAGCATGCAGAATTATGTAATTTTGCAAAATTAAATTAAAAAAAAAACATAAAAGAATTGTAGGTTTTTTGACCAAAATAAAATTGTAAAAATATTTTTATTGTTATTTAAAAAAAAATTATTTTATTGAATATTTGCTACTGGGCAGAATATTTATTCGTCACTTTCATTGTCACTTTCGTCAACATTACTTTTATCTTCGAATTCATCTCTACTTGCTCTTCTTCCGAGAAAATAAGATAATAACTTAATAATAATGACAAGAATTGAATTTCATTAAATTGAATAATATTATCTAAGTACCGTCAGAGATATCTTCTTCTTATTCAACTGTTATATCTTCAACTAGTGCCGGTAACTGTTCCCTAGTGAAACACTTGAAAGAATATCAATTATTAATATCTTCCCAGCCGTAATTTATTGCATCAAGGTACGTTGGAACTGTAGGATGTGCATTGGCCCACAGATTAGTAAAACAATCCGTTCCAAGGAAACGTATCTGTAATTCTGCCCTGCAAGGTGGTAATGCTGAGCAATCAATGTTTCTTTTAGGCAGTTTGAGCATTTTCTCGCTATTTACAATTTTATAAATTTTAAAGAACGTTTTTGTAGGTGCTTCATTAATTGTATTTTTTTTTTTTTTTTGAAGCCATTCAACCGACAAACGAACTCCTCAATGATCGAAAACAACGATAGAACATCTCTTGCAGATATTATACTTATTTTGTTAAACATACATTTTTTTCATTCCGTTTTAATATATAGAAAAGGCGTTTTCCCCTTGTCGGAAAAATGCTGAGTTGAAATCGCGGCCTGAAAAATGCAACTAAATATCATTAAATAAACATGTTTGAATTTCTAAACAATTTCAGCGACAATCTCACCTGTCAAACGCTCCGAATTTAATTGAGAAAAAGAGCCGAGGAACAGCTGCTGATGCCTACAATACTTCACTATACAGGTTCGGAGAATATTCGTTTAGGTAAGGCAATAGCAGCAAGCGAGAGCAATACCAAAACCAACACTTTCCAAATCTGTATAGTAAGTATAGTTGAGACTCTTACACCAACCTTATAAATATAACGTTCAATTTTGAAAGTATGACACAAAGCACTTATGTAATACTACCAAAGCTTAATTTTGAATAAAAGTTAATCACCTTAGCTGAAGTTTAGTCAAGTTTGGTACTAAAGAATTTTTTACTGTGATTTTTTCACCTGTTCTAACACATCTGAAGCATTTTCCACCGGCATTTTTTCGGCTGAAGGTAATTTTTTTTCATTTATTGTTACAAATAAACTATGTGCTTTTATACTATTTTTTTTTTTTTATTTTTCAACGAGGGGATGGCTCTATTACTCTCACCTCCACCAAAATAATGGCAGCTAAAGGTCGTTTAACCATACAAGATCTTACATATGGGTGAAAATCAGCTTTGGTAAAATGACTACCCTCAAAACATAGCGGGCTCTCGGGCTATTATATAGGAACATAGAAATACTGGAGGCTCCATGTGACGTATGGTATGAAGCAATCTGTTCCTTTGGTGTCCTTGGGTTCTGACAGTCAACTGAGTTCGGTCGTTCTATTAGGACAACGTTGTCGAATTTACACTATTAGTCTCTCCCTCTAATTTTACTTTTGCCATGTGATTAACACATTGTGGTGACTGCTCTATAACTACAATGTTAATGTCGGAGTCAATGGCGACATTCGGCGACATTGCTAAAAGATCTAAGGATTTTTGCCTACTGTCTTATCTTGTTAATTCTCGAATTTTGGACGAGGTCATGCAGTTACTGTACTGCTCAAGTTGACAAACTATATAGTATTTACAAATATCAAAACTACTCGCTATTTGCAAGGCAAATATCCCTCTTGTCTGGACCATAAGTAACGATATGTATATTGGAAAATCCATTTCACACGTAGTAATAGATATACATCCTTGATCCAGGTCACTACAATAAAATCACTCAACCAGGTTATATCTCATGCTGATATTAAATAAAAATTTCATCTACCATGAAATGTTTAATAAAACTTCGCTTTAATAAAATTGTTTTTTGCGACGAATATTCATTGGAAAGCTCTCAGAGAAACGAATTATATTTAAAAAAATAATGGTAGAAGTGTACAAATGTAAATGATAAAATTTAATTCCTATATTTCAGTCGCCGAATGTTCGAGGTTTGTTTAACGGTTTAAATTGAAATGTATGAGATCGTGGAGTTTTGGATGATATTCTCTCATTCAGTTCAATTTCAAGTCGCTCCCCTGAAATTTTGTGTCATTTTCAATGTTCCTAATTAGGCTTGTCGAAATATCTAAGTAAGTGCATCAGAAAAATAAAGTTTGCCGGAAAAAGGCTCAAACTAGCATACTTGGTAATTAATGGATGAGTATGAGTCTATGAGATATTTCTTGTACAAATTTGATCTTTTTAACCTCCGACGTAAAAGGAGGGGTATTATAAGTTTGAAGCCTTTATCTGTGTGTCTGTCTATGGCATCGTAGCTCCAAGATGGCGGAACCGATTTCAAGGCGGTTCTTTTGTTTCAAATGCTACTATTTGCCAGATGGTTCTTAGACATGCTTGGTGGAAATCTGAAATGCCATTTTCAAGATTTTTAGGTTTCATTTCGTCTGTTTATGTTCTCATTTTTAATTTAATGTTATTGGTATTATTTAGATGAAGTATTTGATATAATAAACCACTTTCAAACATTTAAACACCATCCTGTCGTCCGTTAAATTAATATTTCAACAAGTGAATAGTATGAAATATAAATCACAGCCACAAGAAAATTATTTTTCTGATCTCGGGGTCTTACCACATAAATCGTTATAACTTTTACCATACAAAAATCTCTCCTTTCTATGCTAAATCGATTGCAAATTGTATTTTCAATCCTATGATGAGGCACAATATTTTTTAGGCGCTTTTTAAGTGAGATATCGGCCGACAATTTGGGAGGTCCGAGGGTTTAACTTCTCGAGCGACACAGCCCAGCTTCGAGGGCCATTTCTGTCAAACAAAAGCTGGCAAAGATCTAAAATAATCGCGCAATGTGTAGAAAGACGTAAGAAATTGAGTTGCGCTAACAAAAAGGTCGCTGCGTACCTTGGTTTTCGAGATATTGCCACTCGAGGTCACCGGAAGGTGAAAATCGAACTATTTTACCGCTTCCCGAGGTCATATCTCGAAAACGAAACGAGATACAGAGCAACGTTTTACACCTTTCAATTTCTCTAGCCACCCTACATTCCGCTAAATTCTCTAGATGCCTTGCCTCAGAAATTTTGCAACAAAATGAAGGTACCGCACGATTCTGAAAAAAATCAGGGGTATGTAGGAAGGCGACAGAATTCGAACGGCGTAACCGCAGCTCTGTATCACGTTTCGTTTCGAAAACCAGATAAGCATCGACCTACGGGTTGCGCCAATCAATTTCTCACGTCTTTCTACGTACCCTTGAATTTTTTCAGATTTTTGCTATCTTTCGTTTGGCGGAAATGGTGCTCGAATAGCAAAATTCTCGGATCTCACACTTTGGCGGCCAATATCTCACTTAAAAGCGCCGAAAGAATATTGGGCAGCACATCATCGGATTGGAAATTTAATTCACGATATGTGAGATGAAAAAAACTGTAAAGGACTTTTTGTAAGCAAATTTCACGAAGAGGGCAGTGATGCCTAAGAAAAGAAATTTTCGCCACGTATAACTCTGATTAATCGTGAATTTAAAAAGTCAGATGTTTACAACTTTTATATAAGTAGACAAAGAGACTTTATCTCTGTAAAGAAACTTGAGGACTTTTCTAAGGAGATTCAAAAAAAAATAATGAAAAATATCAACTTTTCGATTTTATAAGATTTTTTTAACATTACATTCAACCCCTAAACGTCATACAGGTTTTACAGCCAAACCACCAGAAATACGGTATAAACGCATATGGCCTTTTTCAAGCAAAATTTTAAGCGCTACAATTTTTATCTGAACCCTTTTTCCATATCTCCCATCGTTCTCAATTTATACACAAAACTGTTTCATCCATTTTCTGCCCTGAAGGAAAGGGTGGGGCGCGTAGTATATTAGACTTTTTTTACATCTCAGCTCAATACTACTTTTTCCGTAGAGATGTTCCTCCGGACGCATTTTGCGATTTAACCTACCCATTTGCTTGGTCTATATAATAAACATTGTCAGACCCCCACCCCAGATCAGTAAAGAATTTTTTTGTGTGACTGTGTAATTATTGAGTCTCTATGTAAAACACGTTTTGATTAGAGATGCGATAACATCATCAGCTTTACTAAAAGGCGGTAATCGTATTTAACAAGAGGTAAATACGATATTTTATTACTTTTATTTATGACCTTCGTGTGATTACGCCGTAAACTGTTTTTTGACATCCCCTATCTCCATCCCCCTTGAACGCACTACGATGTAATCATGTACGAAATTGTTTCTAAAGGTGTTGATTAAGAATATGTTACTAGTTTTTTTCTAGAAAAGTCGGTAATACATTTTATGCAAATCGACCCCAATTTTCCATCCTAGAATCGAACGCCTCTGATAAAACCAAATGTGGTTCCACCTAAAGACTGACTTTATAGATATATGTTCTCCACCACAATATTACAGCATATGACTTGGTCACACTGAAAAAATATCGGTAAAGGTATTTACACAGAACTTCCCTCTTTATTTGTACATGGAGGTCACACTATAAAATTAATAATTACGGAATGACATTGAAAATAATAATCGAAATATAGTAATTTAAACATACAGGAAAAATTATGCTTTTTAATGTTTCAAAAAAACTTTTTGAAACATTAAAAAGCATAATTTTTCCTGTATGTTTAAATTATTGAAGAATGTTTCACAAGGAACCAACCGTAGAATCAACCCGAAATATAGTTATCACTATTATTACAAAGGGAACCTGATAAGTTTTGGTCAAAAAAATGTACAGAGTGCTCAGCCAACAGCAAAAGTTCAATGCTAAATAACAGGTGCCAAATATGGAAGGCTTGCGCAAATACCTTTACAAATGTCCACCATGACTGAATTATTTCTTGGGATGACCAACCTGTACATTTTTCAATAAAATTATAATAGGTGCATATGCCAAATATTATTGCCATCTGTCACATTTTCAATTCCTCATTCACGTAGTGGAGTGGAAGTATAGTGGTGGTCAAAGATTTCATTTTTTTTTAAATTTTTCAGTTGGTAAAAAAATTTTCAAAATATTTTTCTTCTGAAATAGGTTTAGAATGTCATGAAACGTGGAAATTTTAAATTTGAGCAAAAAGGAAAGTTTCCTTCTATTCTATAGTAGTGGTAAAAAAAGATTACAAATTTATTATTTTTTTAATAGGTTTAGAATGCCATGAAACATGCAAATTTTAAACTTGAGAAATGAAAAAAAAATTCCGTCTATATTAGTGGTAAAAAATTGTTCAAAAATGTTGGTGAAAATATTTTCAATTTTTTTTTTCTGAAATTGGTTTGGAATGTCATGAAACATGGAAATTTTAAATTTGAGCAAAAAAAAATGTTTCATCTACTCTATAGTACCTAGTGATAAATAGATTGAAAATTTTTTCAAAAAATTTTTCAAAATCATTTTTAAATTTATTTGAATAGGTCTAGAATGCCATGGAAACGTGGAAATTTTAAATCTGAACAAGAAAAAAAAATCCATCTATTTTAGTGGTACTTAAGTAAAATTTTTTCGAAAATAGTAAAGAAAAATTCTATTTTTTTTTGTAGGTTTAGACCGCTATGAAACGTGGACAATTTAAATTTGAATAAAGAAACAAAATTTTTTAATCTATTTTTGTGGTAAAAAAATTTTCAAAAATGTTGGTGAAAAAAAAAAATTTTTTTTTCTGAAATAGATTTACCGTGTCATTAAGGTTTAGTCCGCTATGAAATGCAGAAATTTTAAATTTGAGCAAAACAAATTTTTTTCGTTATTTCTTCCCTATAGACCCTGTATATTTTCCAATGAAAGTTTAACCATTTCTTCGCTGACAGTAGTGTCAACTACCTACCAAATTTGACTGCTCCCCCTCAGGTAATTTTTTAGTTAATTCACCAACAGTCAGACAGACATACAGACTGACGCAATTGAAAAACCTATATTTTCGAAATCCACGTGATCTGAAACGTCAAAATCCGAAAAAATTTGAAATGATTTTTTCTCGAATACAATACTTCCCTTCGGTAAGCGAGGGAAGTAGAAATATATGTACAAAGTATGTTAATGGTTCAACCTTTTGATCAGAATGAAGGTCCGTACCCATAAGTTAACAAATAATTTTAAAACATATCTACATGCGCAGTTTTCAATGTACACTTAATCGTCAAAACAAGTTGCTAGTGCTATAAAAAATCAAATTTAGTTTGTCAAATTACCGGAATGTCCCGAGCAGAGTTTGTATCACTCATTATTTCAAGATTTGCTTCCATGAAGCAGTTCAAACAACAAACTACGTATACAAAGTAGAATTTCCCTATTCAAGATTTAAATTAGAATGCATAATTTCGGCTAGTGTTTTCAAGAAAACTTTTCTATTGTACATTTTATTAAATATACGCTACACAAAAGGGTAAGAACTGGTGTGGGGAATATAAAGATTTTTTAACAATTTCTGAGATAAGAGAGGAGGATACGCCAAGGTCTCTTTACAATTCAAACATTAAAAGTAGGATTGCCAAGTGAAATAATAGCTATGCAGATAAAAGAGCATACAGTTTTAAACTTTAAATAAAAACCGTCCGTATTCATAAGTTATCGCCTTCCATAAAAATCCTGCAGTATCATGGAGCGATTAATGTACCTTAACGTTTCCGTGCCGAAGCATTAAACATTCCCCAACTACTGCATTTATCAGTACGAGGTTTCAATTATCTACCTGCACAAACAACAAGCGTGACAACTTGAGACAAGCGGACGTTTGAAAAATGGTCCATAAAGGGTATTACATATGTGTAATATATATAGCACGACTGTTGTCTAATGATCACTAGAAATTGTTTTTGAGCAGGAACCATTCCAACAGTGGGAATTTCTTGATCTGCACATATCTACTTGGATTTCAAAGATTGACATCGATAAAAATATTTACTTAGTGATTTATTTTAATTTGTATATTCCATTAGATATATTGTGCAAAATTTTTTATACGACACTGTGCTAGGAAGAGTACCCTTCTTTCTAGCACCCACAATATAGATGAGTAAAACTTGTTTGTTTTAAAAAAAAGTGGGATTTACAAAAATTGGTTTTAAGATCATGAAGTTATTAAAATAGGTGGTGTGTCGGACCATTGTTTTGTGAAATGCAATTTAAATCTCAAAAAGCCGATTGTAACATTAAAATATAGAACATATCGGGAATACAGAAACTTTAACTATGATAATTTTTTAACCGATCTTTATAGGCTAGACTGGGATGTATTATATACATTAAACAATGTAGAGGACATGGTATATTTTTTTAACAACAATGTAACTGCACTTTTTGATAAACATGCACCTTACAGAACAGCCCGCTTCTCAAAACCTCCTGCTCCTTGGATTACCGACAATATTTAATTTATGAAGCGTCTTAGAGATAAAGCACTTTCTAAATATAGAAAAAATAAAACTGAGGCATCTTGGGATGAGTATAAACAACTCCGAAATTTTGTTACAATGTCCGTGAGGAATGAAAAAAGAGCTTATTTAAATCATCAATTTAAAGTCAATCCTAAAGGTTTCTGGCGTACTCTAAAGTGGCTAAATATTAATTCTACACCTATAAGTCACTCTGAACTAGTGGGTAATCCGGACGAATTCAAGAATTATTTTTCTGATAGTATTCAATCTACTGACCTCGACCATAACAACAATGAGTTCTTTGAATATTACAATAAAAATATATTTCCTGATATTACTAATGAATTTAGTTTTTCTGTAGTTAATGAAGGGAATGTGGAAAAAATAATTTCCGAAATTCGATCTAACTCAAAAGGAGTTGATGAAATTGATATTAAAATGTTTTCTTTTCTTATTCCATATCTTACTTCTCATATTACGTTTATTTTAGATGCATGTATATTGGCAAATGAATTTCCATCACGGTGGAAATCTGCTAATATCATTTCTATTGCTAAAACTAATAATCCAAGTCAATTGTCTCATTTTAGGCCTTAAGTATTTTACCCGTTCTTTCAAAAAAAAAAATATGTATGAACAGTTAAGCTTATATTTCTCTAAAAATAATATTATACCAGTTACTCAATCAGGTTTTCGGGCTCAACATAGTACTGCTACTGCATTGTTGCAGGTTAGTGATGACATAGTGAGGGCTTGTGATGAAGGTAAGAACACATGTCTTGTTCTGCTTGGTTATAATAAGGCCTTCGATACTCTTGACCATGTTATTCTATGTGCTAAGCTTAGGTATTTTGGACCAAGCAACTCTTCTTTGAATTTCATTAAGAACTGTTTAATGAACAGACAACAAAGAGTAATACTGGGCAATATAACTTCAGATTTTACTATTTTAACCAAAGGTGTGCCACAGGGAAGTGTACTGGGTCCATTGTTCTTCTCAGTTTACACTGCAGATTTTAGTATCATTTAAAATATTCAGTTGCACACCAGTATGTAGATGACATGCAAATCTAACATTCTTTTAAATTTGAAAATGTAGAGTCAGCCAAAAAATATGTTACCTAGGATTTGGATCAGATTTCCAAAATCTCAAACTCTCATGGCCCTAAACCAAATGAATCTAAAACTCAAATGATCATTTTTGGTAAAAATAAGTATGATATCAAGAGTAGTGAAAACTTTAATATACATATAAATAACGTCAATTTAAATTTTACCAACGTTTGCAAAAATTTAGAACTAATTTTTGATAATAATCTGCGCTTTGAATACCATGTATCGAACGTTGTTCAAAGAAACTATGCGAAACTACGTACTCTTTACATATTCAAGGAATTTCTTTCTGTGAACGTAAAACTGAAATTGTGTGATTTCCTCATCTTGTCATTGCCTGCATATTGTGATGTTGTTTATTGGCCAGCTTTACTCTCATGTTCAATCCTATTACTGTGAAGCTGAGTGGTTTAAATTAGAGCAGCGGTTTTTTATGCACTTATGCATATTGGTATATAAAATAAATCAGTCAAAACAACCGAATTATCTCTATAATAAACTCGTCAAAGGATCCGACATTCATCCAAGAAGCACACGTCACAAGAGCCTATATAATGTTCCTAGGCACAACACTGCCTTGTTTATCCGTTCATTTAGTTACAACGCCGTCAAGGCCTCCAATTCTCTGCCTCCTGTCACAAAATCATGCTCCACCGTTGCGACCTTTAAAAATTATCTAAAAGAATTCATAATTAGTTCTAACACTTTATAATTTTGTGTACTTGTTCAACTTTGTATATGTTATTCCATAGCGTTAATGTTAACTTTTAGTTTTTTAGTGGGTGGTTAGCTGAGCAGCTATGCTAAATCTCGCCACCCTTGTCAAGCATTTTCTAATATATTCTGTATAGAATTAAATAAATAAAGACATATTATTATTATTATTATTATTATTTATACTCTTCGCAACTACAAAACGAGGAGTATATTGCATTTCTAAAACCACTAATATTGCACGTAGAGAAAAAAATTTCATATCACTATGTTGGTGATTGAATTCTGAACAATTTTCAAAATGTCCGTCCGTCCGTCTGTCCGTTCGTCCGTCTGTCCGTCCGTCCGTCCGTCACGTTTCTTATACGCAGGATAACTTAAGAACGAAAAGTCCGATTGTATGGAAACTTAGACAATAAGTTAGTGTTAGCTGGAGAAAGAACCCCAATTTTTTAACAACATCAATCAATAAATAAAAAAGTTATTAATTTGTTAAATTCGAAAAAAACTGTTTTCTATGTTTTGTAATTAAACAAAAAATGTCTAAAACTAACATTATTTAGAAAAAAAATTCTGTGCTCTCTCATTCAATGTGAAGCAATATATTGACAATATCCCGTAAGATCCTCTAGTTCCGTGCTGTTCCAATTGAGTTAGTAAATACTATACATAGATTCATATCGCCTGTTCCATTTGCTGAGAATAATAGACCACAAGCCCATGCTAAATTTTTAGGGGGTCATATGACACCGCTTGAAAAGGTATAATTTTTGTAGTCCTACAAAAATAAATCACTTTGAGCCCTATGCCGTACATTTACTGTCACTCTTAAAAAGAAAATGCCGTACAAAAATAATGGGACAGAAGTATAGGTAAAATGTTCGTTTTCCGAAAAGTGACCTCTATGACTAAGGTGATTATGACAACGTACGGCTTTTATGAAATTCGATTTTTATATTAACGATGAATATTTTTGTCATGCCGTACAAATCGGTTGGAACATGGGGTGACAAACGCGAGATCAACCCCCGTCCTAGACTTCTATCAAGGGTGGTGATTTAACCCTGTACGGCATCAATTCCAAAAGATTATACGACATTTCAAATCTTTAAAAAACATAACCCGTCTAAAAAGAATGGGTATTATCAATGTAAATAAAAAAATCACCCCCGTGAAAAGGAAAAACTCACGTTTTCTAGGGTAAGTTTATTTGATACTGTACGGCCACTTATTTTTTTGATTAATATATGTTAGAATTTTTATTTTATTTAGTAGCCGTACAAAAATAATAAACAATAATAAAATTAGAACACTGTAAAAGAAGCGAATTTTTTTAAAAATTATGTAGATTAAAAAATTCTCAATTTTTTAATACAATGGAGAGATATTTAACTTTACATCGTTTTTCCTTTCCTTAACTATAAAAGAATGCAAATGTGTCCATGCCGTCCATTTTCAGTGTTGGGATTTTAGGTTAGATACCGTACGGCGTTTGCAAAATATTATTGAAAATAGCAAAATCTGATAAACAATCACAATACCGTACATTTTAGATTGGCCACAATTAAATACTAGAACCAAATATATATTTCAAAGACAATTTTTTTTTTGAAGTAAAGTGGGAAATTGGTATATATCACTTTTAAACTTTAAAATAGAATGTACTATTAATTATAAAAAATGTGTACAAATTACCAAAAATTTTCTTTTTTTGATTAACTTTTTTTGAAAACTTTATTAAGAAATTATGTTACAGTCTTCGAAATCTACAAAATTTTAGTAGATATGTTTCGTAAGTTTATTTTTAGGCAAACGTTTTTTCCAACATTTTCAATTTTACAACACACTACATTTGAAAAACCTAAAAAATGTAATTCGTCGTTCATATGATAAAAAGAATATGCATAAATTACTTACTGATCTATTATAATGGATTTAACAAAAACTGTTTTTATTATTTTCAGGTTTTAATTTGACACACGTAATACGTTCATTCTAAGGTGGCCCCAAAGATATCAATAAGGGTTGTCGTAAAAATCGAATTTCATAAAAGCCGTATGGTATCATATCACCTTAGTACATAGAAGTCACTTTTCAGAAAACGAAAATTTTTCCTGTACATCTGTCCCATTATTTTTGTACGACATTTTCTTTTTAAGAGTCACAGGTATAAATACAGTCCAAATAAACGTAAGCCGTACAGTGTCGAAAAAAATGCACCTCCGCGGGTTACGATTTTCACTTTTCCGCTGCTTTCCCATGTCCCACCTAAAATGTACGGCATAGGGCTCAAAGTGATTTATTTTTGTAGGACTACAAAAATTATACCTTTTCAAGCAGTGTCATATGACCCCCTAAAAATTTAGCATGGGCTTGTGGTCTATAAGTCCGGAAATTGCACTTTTCGCTGCTTCAGACTCTTCACATGGTAGATCTTTGTCACTTTCTGATAACATTTTTTATGTTTTTATCCAATTCCAATGACAAAATTATTGAATAAACTGCCACCAACTCAAGATTTTAAAAACCGCGTGTTTTCCCAATAGACCTGTTTATTGTTTACTAAAACTTGTTTGTTCCATTGTTATCGTTCCTAACGCGCCAAAGAATATTTGATATTAAAATATGTGCAACAAATTGTAGATGACATACATGTCACATATTTTTAGTAATTTTTTAATTGTAGGAGACAATTTTCGAAAAAATATTGTTTGATACTCGATTGCAAAATTCTTCGCATTCTCGAATGATTTTTTTTGCTCCTTGTCTCTCGCAAAGTATTCTCGCATTCTCGAATGCAAAGATGGCATCTCGCAATAAAGCATAAAAAATAACTGTCTAATATGCTTTCTAACTGTCCAATTTCGTTGCGGTTATTTCTCATAGTAATTTCCAAAACATTCATATTTAGGTTCGGGTTTTATAATAATTTTGAAAACTTTGTTATAAGCTTTTTCACGCCATTTACAATATTAATGTATTTTCTAAGTACAATTCCATTACACTTTCGATTTTCGTTATCAGAGAGTTCTAAGAAAATAAAAAATAAGAAGTAAGACAAACAAAATAAAAACGTTCTTATTCCTTGTGCTATAAAACGGTCAGGTTATCAGACCCAAGAGCACCCCTGTGATGCACCTGACCGTAAAAATATTCGGCATTTCTACGCTAGGGAAGGTCGAGAAGTGAGGTATACAAAGTAATCCTGAAATTCACACTGTATTGCCTCGACTTCCGGGAAACACAAAGCAGTTACTGAGGGCAGCATTAACATTTTAGTCCTTTGTGCACCACTGAAATATAAGCCAGGCTTAAAGGATAACACAGAATTAGAGCACCGATTGGTCTTTTAATGCTTGGAAAGAAACAAATAATACTTATTTGTATTTTATGTGTACGTTAATGGATAAAATTTTGCACGCTTATAATTTGTTGCAAATGGACCGGACATCTTTTCATACAACAGTTAATAGTTCTGCATACAAAAAGAAAGTGCAACTTTTTTTACCGAGTGTGAGCATATCAAGGTGCATAAAAATGGTCTCCAAATGTGCCTTTCTGGTAAAAGTTCCAGGCATAAGGATTATTCGCGGGAATATACTGCATACACATAATAAAATATATTCTTTATATGATTTTTCAGACGGTAGAAAAAGTAATCTATGGAAAATAGATGAAAAACTATGTATAAAAATGGGTCAGTCAATTTGCCCTCTCCCCCCAGTTATTTCTTCTTCAATTTGCTAGCACCCAATATTCAGTCATAGCACACCCTAGCACAACCATTTTCAGCTAGCCCAGCCCCGCGCAAATAGTAAATAGGGGTTGTTCTCGGAAGGGGAAGCAAGTTGACGCTAGGCCCCTCCTAAGTTATTTTCTCCTCTCGAATTAGCTAGCATTAACACATAGTACACCCTAGCACAATTAATTTCAAAGCTAGCACACTTACAGGGTCGGTAATATATACAGGGTGCAAATTACTTCCTCAGTTTGCCCCCTTTTTTTGTGTTGAACTTACTAACACGCAATGCTGCTTACATCTAGCACACTCTAGTACAATCACTTTCCTAACTAACGGTCTTACAGGGTCGATGAATATTTAGAAACACCCGCTATATAATGAACTGCTTTCTTTTGAAGTTCAAATATTCTTTCAAAGTGATGTGAAGATCCCCAAAACATAATTCCATATGATGCTCTAGAAAGAAAATGTGCATAATATGACATAACAGTGAACCTACCGTGTTAATCGATATAGTGCATAACAAACGGAAGCAAGTTTTTTTGCCACTTCATCTATATGTGACTCCCAACGAAGAGCATTATCTATGTACACGCCAAGAAATTTTGTTGATGATACTTTTTCCACCGATTTTCCTTCAATTTTTATTAGATGACTTTCGTTAAACGTGGAGGTTCTAGGTGAAAAAACATTAAACACTGTTTTAGTGATAATTAAAAACAGTTCATCTGCTTTAAAAAAAATTGCAAACTTCACCCTAATATTTTACGTGTCTCTCTATGACCTCTGAAAAATTATTCTTGCAACATAAATGCGAGTTATCATCTGGGAACATAATAAGAAAATCCTCAAAGGAACTCCAATATTTAGTTTTCATTTGTCTCATTTGACCCTATTTTCTTTAACTACGTGCATTCTACTCGATAGATAAGACATTAGCCAATAATTAATTTTTCCTCTTAATCCGTACTTTGTAAGATTTTCAATAAGTAATGCATGATTTATTTAATCAAAGGCTTTACTTAAATCCATAAATATACTGACACATGTATCCTTTTTATCCAAGTGATTGTATAATTTGTTCAAAAATTACATTATAGCAGTTTCAGTAGAACGACCTTTTCTAAAACCATGTGGTGACTCCGAAAGGATATTGTATTTTGTTGCAAATTTGACAATTCTGTTAAAGACAACTCTTTCTAATATTTTAGAAATGGACGATAAAAGTGTGACTGGTCTATAGTTTTCAGGTAAAGTGTTGTCACCTATTTTAAATAAAAGAAAAACTTTCGCAGTTTATGAGATCGATGGAAAGTGACCTTGAGCTAAAGACAGATTTATTTAAAATGTAAGAGAAATTAAATTTACAAATTTTTTAATTAAATTTGGACTTAAATTATCTACGCCGGACGAATTACTAAGTTTTAAGTTCATTATAATATTGAAAATCTCTGATTCTGGAACAGGTTCTAAATATAAAGTTGGATATTCCTGTATATGTATGAAGTTGTCCTTTTCCAGATTTTCATTTAATTCATTATTAGTTTAATTGGAAAATTAATGAAATATTTATTTAAATGTTGTGCAATGATGTAAGGATCACTAATCGGATTATTATCAATTTTAATATGTTCAATGGCAATTTTTGTTTCATTGGTAGTTAAAGAATTATTTATTATTGACCAAACTGTTTTGGACTTATTGGTAGCCTGTGAGTAAATTAAATCATTGTGAATTTTTTTAGCTGAAACTTTTTTATAAAAAGTAATATCAGCTGGATCATTTGTTTGGGACTTAATTCGATGCAAAATTTTTAGTTCTTGTGACGATACAATTATACCTCTTGTTACCCACCCCTTGTGTACTTTCGTTTTATGAATATTTATTTTTGTTAGAGGAAAGCATATATTGTTAGGGTATTTATAGAATTTGCAAATATTTCTTCCGCTGTTACTGCATTATATGTTATTCCACGATTCATTGCTTAAGTGATTAAACATTTTTTATAATTTATATCATTATATAGGCGAGTGTACCTGTAGTCACCGTCAGTGTTTGTATCAGTAAAAAGTCTAATTCAAGAATTTGTGAAGTGTGATCTGATATACCATCATTGAATATTTTACATACTAACTGGGAAGAATTACAGAAATTAGTACACATATGTGTTATGGCAGCAACATTGAGGATTTTCACAATGCAAGAAATGAGACTTACGTTCATCAAGATAATTGAATTTTTGTAAAATTTTTATCTCAGATATCTCATATCCCGCAAAAGGAAATCTGGTGAAGTTAAATCAGGTGATCGTGCGGGCCAATGCATTGGACCACCTCGTCCAATACACCGCTCAGATTTATTTCTGACAATAAAACTCAATTACCTTGATAAACGTAAGTCATATTTCTTTCAATTTTTACTGCCATTAAACATTGAATAATTACAATAGTTCCTATATTACTTTTTCAGTTACAGAGATGTGCTACGTCTTCCTACGTTCAATGCTTAATTCCCACTCGCAAACAGTAAGACCAAATAAAAAATGTGCCTTTTATTAGGCTTAGTTTAGTCTGATCTATTTTCTTGTCGTTTATCCGTTCTGTTTTCGTCCTTTTTCGTATTATTTTAATATAAATGGTTGTTATTTCTCCTTAAAATAACTGGCGGCCATTTACCTTTTCTGAGTATTCTATGTCTCTTCAAGTTTTACGTCATTTTATCTCTCTATTTTCTGACCTCTCTAAAAAGAAATTTTGGCCGATATTACCTTTTTGTCAATTTTTTGTCTGACCTTTACTTCTTTGTCCAATTTTTGTCCTATACATTTTTTTGGCTTGCTGTGTGCAAGTGTAGAATTTTAGTTTTGAGTATCTTCTCTCTGATTAAGCTGTCGCTTACTGCAGGGTTATCTTTTTTGTGTGTTGGTTTTTTCTGGCTACGGTAAAACTTAGCGCAGAAGTGTTTTAGTAAATTGTCTTTTTCTGGCTCATTGTCATGACTGTATCGGACCACATAAGACTTGGCTAACGTAAGAGTTGGTGCAAGATGGGTCTAGCTTGTGAAAAATCAAGCTTATCTTTTCTTTCCCTAGCTAATAGATGTATTAGCGCAGGATGCTACCGTTTTCTTGTTTAGTTACGTTAGTTTCCGTGCTGTATGTTTTCCGTATGTTTATTTTTAGCTTTAAGTCCGCCTTTCGTCTTTCGGGCTCATCTAGTTACCTTAAAATTTAGCCAGCCCATTTAAGCACAGATAGGAATTCATAGTTTTACGGTAGGTTAGTTACGCTAAAACTATCACATCTGATATGTTTAACTAGCTCGAGCAATGTTTCAAAGCTCTACGTCTTCATCCCTGGCCCTCAAACGACTCTGTTTTCATATCTTTTCTTTTCGCTTTCTCTTACGGTCTGTCAGGACAACAAGTCGATGCACTAGTGAGTGTTCTGGTCATGGACGCATGGTAGCGAGCGACGATGAGGTTTGTCTTAATTTATGTCCAGAGCATTGCGTACCACCTTCAGAGTTTAACTCCGGCAAACTCTCAACGTGGATAGGAAGAAATTCCTTGTGGTAGTTAGGCCTTATTGCTAGGCATCCTTGCGTTTTGTGACCCCTGAAATGTTGGGCAATCGAACTGACTGCATTCCCACTCGCTCGTGTTTCCTCCTCCCGACCGGAAGGCCCGTTCCTTTGTGACAGGGTCGATTTAGTTCCGGACCTGGTTGTTGAGAGCCATGTTTAAAATTCTCTTCCTGTTAATACTTCTCTTTTCCTTTCCGTTGTCCGTTTCGTTGTTTGAGTGCCAGTAACACTTTTTCGTACGTTTATGTTACCCTCCCGGCTAGTTTTCTAGTGCGGAGGATCTTATGACCTTACCTTTTTTGTTTTTGTGTTATTACAGTTTCGTTAAGTTAATGTTACTGTCCCTTTTCGGTTGAGAGTTAATTAGTCAGCATACCTTTACGTTGTGTTACGGAATTACCGTTTCATACACTTACCGTTCCGGCTAAATATTTAGTGCGGAGGATCTACGATCTCACCTTTTAGTATTTTAAGTTATTTCCGTCTCGTTACATTAATATTACCGTCCCTATTAGGCTAAGTTCAGATTAGTCAGTATTTCTTTACGTTATGTTATGGAATTTGCATGTCAGAAACAAAAGCTGTGTATTTTTTAGAGCAGAATATGAATTTGTAAAAAGTGTAGGAGTAATAGGGTAAAAAGCTAAAGTTGGCCTTCGGATGACGTTGAAGTCCTTCACCAAACTTTAAAAAATATGGCCATTAGATCCCACTTTTCAAATGATAAAACTTTTTTCTGAAATATTTTTCCCGATAATTCTTAATTTTCAGGCTATTCGCGTTTGTCAACTTAAGTGCCCCACTCTGAATATACGGAATGTTTACGTAAGTGCCGTGTAGCTAAGTATCTAATCAGTGCATTTAATTCCCTAAATTAATACCTCAACAGTATCTGGGAAGAAATTAAGGCGTCCAGTTCGTTTCCACGTGTACATACTAACTTGCTCCAAATGGACGTTCTTATAGTCGATAACTTCTGGAGTACAATACACACTTTGAGACACTGGTATACAGATTGACATTGTTAAGAATAAACTCACAGTACAACAAACTGGTTATTGAATCAGAAATTTAGAGCATAAAGGCTGCTGCTATTTGTATCTGCCAAAGGAAATTATTTCATCTCCGGACATTTAAATGAAGGCCGTGGAAGTAACTAGCTCATTATGCATTTTCATGCTTTATTCTCACTGATTACTTGACTGTCGGTAAAAAAAATACTTACATATTAAAATAGTCAAACAAAATAAGTTGCGAGAAAGAAATGGCGCCGCTGGTATCAGATAACGGAAATTATTTAATTTCCGGGCTGAAACGATACCATTTGTTTAAAAGTTAGAGCAGACGCATTTCTTGATTTGGTTTTATAGCAAATTATATAATCTGCTAATCTACAGCCTAATGGCAAGGGCAAGTTTAACATTTAACTTTTACTGTTGTAGGTCGTATACTCGTCCCTAGTTTTAAGTAAAAGGGAAATTGAAAGTTCGTGCACCGTCCTAGGGACAATTATGCGTTGCAAGATATTTAGAAGACTGCTAAGAATTAGGAAACATGCGGAACGAGAAACGTTGGAAAATCAGAAATGTATATCTCCCAAGTTTTTTTATTCTAAAGGGCAATGCGGATACTATTAGTTAATTGATGAAATTTTTACGATTTCAATTTGTGGTTCATTTATTATTTACAAACATTTTATCAATAGTGATGAAGAGGACTATTGGAGATTCAAGTTATTAGAAAGAACCTAAGGAATCACTACTTCCACATCCAGATTTCTCTTCCCAGTCTCTTTAAAGGCAAACTTCTTGACTATATTTGCACTTCAGTATGTGGAAATAATTTGTACCGTCCTAAAGTTCCAGGACGCTACAGAATATATATAATTTAATTATGGGGTTCTTAAAACCACTATAATAGCAGATACTTTAAATTTGTTGACTTTTTGTTCACAGAAACCTAGAGCTGCCGAAGTCCTCATCCCTACTCAAAGATCTATCTTTAAAATATACACCGAGCGCCATCTGTACTTTACAAGCAAACCCAACCGATTCTTAACGAGTAGACTTGAATTAACTTTAAAATATACACCGAGCGCCATCTGTTATTCTACCAGCAAACCACCGGCTCTTACTAGTTAGAAATCTAAATAGTTTTGGTAAAAATTAAACAATAAACTTTAATTAATAATTTTGAAGCAATAGAAATTTAGTAACAAATAATAAATATTAATGGGAAGTAAAATAGTGCAATAATTAAGTAGATTTGATAATAAAAACAGAATTTTAAGTAAACACTTTTTATCATTTTGCGGTTGGCAACGATTGAAAGCTATTTTATAGGAGACAATAAATTAGGCATTTCCGATTCTTGAAGCCAAAAACAAGACGTGTCTGTGCTGTCTTGCCGCAGATTTAAAGCCTCAAATTCCTGGAGATAGGTAATTAAATAAACCAATATCTACTAAATTATAATCACTGACATTTATTGATTAATGTATATGTATTTAATTTGTAAAATTGCCAGCATTCAACCCGATGTTAAGGGATATTTAATAGGTTAATTTTTGAAGCGCTTGGGTAAAGATGCACGCGTGCCATAAAAAACAGCGTCAGTAGCTAAAATCTATGTTGGATAAGGAATTACATTTAATTCTGTTGCTTATTGTTAAGGGGAATTAATTGTGAATTTAAAGTTTTAAACGCGATTTAAATATAGGTTTGAGCAATAGTAGAACGCGGTTTTTTTAAATTTTGTAAGGTTATAAAAATATCTTGGAATTTGGTAGGGCATTTTTAGAAGAAACGTTAAGGTCTTAAAGCATTACGTGGGGTATTAACGCACCCAGAGTGCCTTTTCAAACAAGTAAATGCAAGGTAGAGTAACACGATGGACTCTTTTAGGTGTGAGGTAGTAAGTACCAGCCTGTGAGGTATTAAATACCAGCCTGATGCAGTAATAAGTACCAGCCTGAGGTATTAAGTAGCAGCCTGATGAAGTATTAGGTGCCAGTTTGAAGAGGTGGTAATGACCAGCCAAAGATAAGCCTTAGGTGTCAATTAAAGTGACCAGCTTGATGGTGATGGTCCTGTGAGGATAACCTTATTTAGCCCAGGAGGAAATTGTTTGCCCACATCCACACATGTCACTGGATATGGAACTTGTATAGCGACAACATATTAATCAGTCTAGTCTCAACGTTTATCAGTAAACGTAACAAACAGAGGAAGGGGAAGAAGAGATTTGAGTGGGACGAGGCGCTCTGGCAGCTCGTGGGCAGGATTTGTGGTGAGAGTGTCATTCTCATTTGAACATCAACACGCTCAACTTCTTGTGGAATTTTTATTTAACATATAATTTTTAGCCTTCAGCAAATGTAAATTTTTATCTTTAACTTTTCATCGGCCGTCAGCCCTATAACATTCTTACTCCTACATATAATTTATGTAAGGAAGGTAGCTACCCTCTAAATTCGATTTTTTGTTAATAAAATATCTAAATTTATATCAAATATTTACCATTTCCAGTTTTGTCTTTAAAATTTTAATATACAACTTATTTTTCTTACTTTGTGTTTTTCATATTAAATTCTCTAAAAACTCATGATACCTGTGTAAACATTAAGGCCACTGAATAGCCACAGTATTACATTTTTGAAAACCAGTAAGGCATAGGTATCGAGCAATTGGCTATTGGCGCCTAACAATTCTAAATTTTAATTAATTTTCGAACCACGACCCAGCCTCCACAAAATAAATGAGAACCGGGTAGTTTCATCGTTCCTATTCCACTCAGGGGCAGGAATTGATGTTACAAAGTGACGCATTCACAACGTGGGGCTTGCGAGTATAGAAGTTGAGTGTTATAAAAAAAAAAAAAAAAAACTTTGAGCTGTTGAGACAAATTGTCACATTTTTAATTTTGTCCTATTTTTTGAATTTTCTTACTGTTTATATATTTGTGTGTATTACTGATATTATGTGTATTGTTTATGGTTGAGACCTCAAGATTTGATTAGATTAGTTTTGCAAAGTCGTGTATACTTTTGGGTTAAATTAAAGAAGGTTAAACATTGCGGTAAGACAGTTACAGGAAAATTTTTGAGTCCTTATTGTAGGAATAAGATAATCGTAGGGTGAAATACGAGTTATCGTAGTATTTTTGAGAAAGTCTAGAAAAATAATACAGGAGCACAGGGATTATAAATACTTAGTAAGCCAGTGAATTGAATTTTGATATACCTTGCAGTTTGTTGAATTTGAATAGTCGAGTTAATCAAAAGTAAACAAAATGTCTGAAATTTTCATACCTACGCTATTACAAGCTGATCAAGTTGATTATGAGTTACGCGTAAGAGGTTGTACTACAGTTAGGGACACAGAAACATGCTGTAGACTTTTAACACGAGCTCTAATAGCCAAACCATGTAATGATTTATCTCTGAGAGATCCATTATTTAATTTTAATACAGAGAAAGTACAAGTAAACACTACTTTAGATTCCATCAGAAATATAATTAACAATTTAGATAATCCTACGGAAAATGATTTGCCAGTAAAACAGGTTAAGTCACAGTTAGTACATATTATGGTACGAATAAATAGAATGCCTATCCCAGAACAGAATTCTGAGGAGACGGTAACATTTCAAAACGAGTCGAGGGCTACGATTTACTTACTAGAAGCAGATCTTTATGATAAACTGAATTTAGAAGTAGTAGATGATTTAGCATTACAAGTAGGCACTGGTGTAAATATAGCAACTAGTCCTAGTACTAAGTTTGTACCTATCTATAAGTGGGGTGTCACGTTTGATGGTCAGCCTAATAATGTAATTTCATTTATTGAACGAGTTGAAGAGTTAGCAATAGCTCGAAACGTCACTAAAAGAGAATTATTCCAGTCAGGGTTAGATCTTTTTTCGGGACCAGCTCTACAGTGGTATCGATCTGTTAGAGGTAGTAATGAGGTTAGAACTTGGGAAGATTTGGTAGAACAGTTGAAAAATGATTTTTTACATGAGGATTTTGATAAGAGTATGAGTGATTACATTGAAAAGAGAACACAACATGTGGACGAGCCAGTACATATTTATATTAGAATCATGGAAGCTTTATATAATAGACTAAAAACAAAACCAAGTTTAGAAGAACGCATTAAACAAATTAGAAAGAATTTATTGCCATATTTTGCTACTCCTTTAGCATTATTGACTATAGATACAATTTCGGAATTAATTTCAAAGTGCAAAAAAGTAGAATACGCTGAGGAAAGTACCAAAAAATATATACCGCCTCCTATGAGAAGTAATTTAGTGGAAAAGGATCTTTTATATGTTGGATTGCCTTCTTTAGATAAGAATAATGTTAGGGAATCTCATGAAAAGCCTGTTAAGTCTGTATCACCACCAAAGTCAAATTTTAAACCTAATCGTAGAAGTCAACCTGGGCAATCAAATGTTAATGAAATCAAAACTACCAAGACACCAGTAATCTGTTTTAATTGTAAAGGTGAAAATCATGTTTTTAAACAATGTAGAGCTAAAAGAAATAAATTTTGCTTTAAATGTGGTGAGTCAAATGTCACATTTAAAGAGTGTAAAAAATGTTCAAAAAACTAACAAGGGGGCCACGTAAAGTTAGTCAACGTCCAAATCCCCGTAGTTATAGTAAGTTTAAAAATGTTGTGACTAACAAATCAGATTGGAATTTTTGGTTAAGTAAAGTAAGAAATTTTTACAAAACTTACCGTAGAGTTAGTAATGAAGAACAAAATTTCACAGTAGGTTCATTATCACTTAATCAGGAGAATCTAGATGATTGGTATATTAAATTACGTACAAAAATTTTGGCAAATCCAAATTTGTATCCATTTTTTAAGGTAGAGAATAATTTAATCTTTAAACATGTTGCTAATAAATTACCGGTGAAAACTAATTTAACAGAATGGAAACTTTTGGTACCACTTTCACAACGGAATAATGTTCTAAAACAATGTCACAATGAAAGTACAGCAGCACATTTGGGGTATTTTAAAACACTTAAGAGAATTTGTGAAGACTACTATTGGCCTAAAATGCGTAAGGATATACTGAGATATGTCAAGTCATGCAAGACTTGCGGTTCGCAAAAAGTGTCATTTTCACGTTACGGTTTAATGGGGAAAGAAAAGAAAGTAGAATTTCCATGGCAAGTCATAAGCGTAGATATTTTTGGCCCGGTAACAAGAAGTAAAAGGGGTTTTTCATATCTTTTAGTAGTTTTAGATTGGTTTACTAAATATGTTCTCGTACATCCCATGCGTAATGCCACAGCTCAGACTATATCTAAATTTATGGAGAATGACGTATTTTTGATTTACGGTGTTCCACAGTTCATAATGGTAGACAACGGGAAGCAGTTTGCTTCATCAGTTTTTAAGAAACTGGCCGATCGGTACAAAGTACAAAAAATTTGGTTTAATGCATTGTATCACCCACAAGTAAATCCAGTCGAGCGATCGAACGCTACGATAGGTACAGCTATACGCAGTTATATCCAAGATAATCATCAGGATTGGGATGTAGAAATTTTCAGAGTTGCTCACGCAATCAGAACGGCTACTCACGAAGTAACTGGTTTCCCTCCTGCTTTCTTGAATTTCGGCCGTAAAGTTCCCATTTCAGGAGACTTTTACGGGCAAGTAGAGTCAACATCAGGCATTCAACTAGCTCCGGGTGATAGGAATAGGTATTGCGATGACATATCGAACCTTTCAGATACATATAAAGATGTAGTAAAGCGGTTAAATAATGCTTACCAGAGAAATCAGAAAACATATAACTTGCGTAGGCGGGAAGTTAAATATGAAGTAGGTGATAAGGTATGGAAGAAAAATAAGGTTTTGTCAGATGCTTCCAAACATTTTTCAGCTAAGTTAGCACCCAAATTTGTACTTTGCACAGTTCGCCAGAAAATTTCTAAATTAGTATATGCATTAAACCATGCAGACGGATCTGATGCAGGTCATTGGCATGTTTCTGATTTAAAAACATACTATGGATCAAACTCTGACGTTTCAGTCGGGTAAACATTTTTATAATGCATTTTCTATTAAGTTAATTACCCATAAATTTAGATTAGGCGCACTAATTTTAATTAAGATACCTGGAAGGTTTTGTCTTGCGTTGATAGTAGTTTTCTAGTAGTGTAGTTTGTTGTCAGTAAACTTCGGAAATATTTTTCCGGCTGGATATCTTTTATCCAAGGGTTGAAGGGTGGGCCACGTTTAGTGGGTGTAGCGTCTTCAACGTCTGCACGCCACGCAGTTGATGTGAACCAAGCAAGTGAAACTCAGCAAGATTTGTCTCGAGGATTTGGAATCCGATGTAGTAACGGTTAAGCCTTTGGTGATTATACGACATTTTGGTGATTTTCATGCGCTTGGAAAATATCAATAAATGACAGAACATCGTCATTCTTCTTTGTGTTGTCCTTATTTTCATCTATACTTTCTATTTTTCCACTTCTATAATTCTTTTGTGTTACTCTACTTAGGTTTATGTTTGAGGAAGGGTTAGGGCAGACTGAATTTCGTTAGGGAAACCTTCTACCTGTTAGTTTTTATTATATTTATTGTATTCTATTTGCCAGTCTTGCTAAGGCATTCTCGTGGTCTGGTAAATAAATATAATTGTTCAGTTGTGGTTTGAAAGTCAAGGGAAATTTGTTTGGAGGGAATATTTTTCCTGGATGGTCAATTTGCCCCTTGATAAACAGTGAGTTAGTTTTCCTTTCGTTAGTTCAGAGTAATGTCTTTACCAAACCTGACTCAAAAAGATTATGCTTTGCTTGTATATTCCTTTTGTATTTCTGACGTTTCTGGAGAACATCCTACTTGAAATCTTCTAGTATCTTAATTTTGGTTAAGTGTTCTGACTAACTTCGTTCTAGTTTTGTTAGTATAAACTTTAGTTACTTTTCGTATTATATTTTCTAGATGTTTACAGGTAAGAAGTAATCATTATCCTAGTTCGTAGGATATTTAACGGCCATTAAAGGAACTTGTTCCGGGATGGGGATGGACTAGTTTCGACCGGGCTGTCTTGAATGACAGGTGGTTAAGGAGGGTCGAGCGTAAACATGGGTAAGGGAGCTTGTCAGTCAGGAGTGACCTAGGTCGTCTGACGGTCTTCGAGAGACATATCTCAGCCTCCCCGCTTCACCTCAGCCCTTGGCCAATCGCTCGATCGAAACACTGTTCATCGCGCCTGAAGCAAGAGCTTTCCAGAACAATGGTCCTTTTTGTTGTTTAGTCGTCACGTATTTCTAGTTCAGCCCCTTGGAGCTATATCCAAAGTATTTTAGTTGATACGTACGTCTAATTTCAGCCCTTTGGAGCTACATCCAAAATAAATTTTTTTGATTTATTAACAGTCTGGATATTTTATCCCACTGTTAAGGATAGGCAGAGAACTTGGTTCCTGTATCGTGGTTTAGATGTGCTTATGTCTACTCCAATTTCAGCACTGGCAGCCGCTACAACGCTGCTCAGGCACTACACCACAGTGTCTGTGGAGACTGATGATTGGGTCGTCTCCTAAAACATTTTATGTTTCCTTTCCGAACTCTCTGCAAAGGGTTTCTTGTATGTGAAATGCTATACAAGCTTTATATCGATTTAATTCTACTTCCAATTTTGTGTCTGAATGATTAGTATTCAGGGGATATTTTATATCTGGTGGAATGTGGTATTGAATAGATTATGTTTTGGAGCCTCTCGGTCTCTGTAGAAAGTGAAATATGTATAGTGTATATGCTAATATGGCTTGGATTAGTACTACATTGACTTTACCGATTGTGTCTTTCCCAATTTTGTCCTTATTGAATTTGTCGTTACTGATTTTGTCCCTGAAATATTAGGCGTGTAGTACGCGAAGCTACTATTGAGTACTAAATCCTCTCTTATAGCAGCATTCACTAGTATGTAAGATTTTTACTTTTAGTTATTTAGTAAGAAGTTAAGGTCTAGGAACCGTAGCTGTCTTATAGCTTAATTTAGTTACAATTCGGTTTATAATTATTTATGGTTAAGTAACCATATCTCAATTATTTTAAGTTAGCTTTAGTTATATCCATCAGCGGATAAGTAGAAATTGAAGTCTCAATTAATAGGAAAAAATACATGTATGGAAGTACACATATTTTTTGTAGAGGGAGAGAGAAAGTGTACCGTCCTAAAGTTCCAGGACGCTACAGAATATATATAATTTAATTATGGGGTTCTTAAAACCACTATAATAGCAGATACTTTAAATTTGTTGACTTTTTGTTCACAGAAACCTAGAGCTGCCGAAGTCCTCATCCCTACTCAAAGATCTATCTTTAAAATATACACCGAGCGCCATCTGTACTTTACAAGCAAACCCAACCGATTCTTAACGAGTAGACTTGAATTAACTTTAAAATATACACCGAGCGCCATCTGTTATTCTACCAGCAAACCACCGGCTCTTACTAGTTAGAAATCTAAATAGTTTTGGTAAAAATTAAACAATAAACTTTAATTAATAATTTTGAAGCAATAGAAATTTAGTAACAAATAATAAATATTAATGGGAAGTAAAATAGTGCAATAATTAAGTAGATTTGATAATAAAAACAGAATTTTAAGTAAACACTTTTTATCATTTTGCGGTTGGCAACGATTGAAAGCTATTTTATAGGAGACAATAAATTAGGCATTTCCGATTCTTGAAGCCAAAAACAAGACGTGTCTGTGCTGTCTTGCCGCAGATTTAAAGCCTCAAATTCCTGGAGATAGGTAATTAAATAAACCAATATCTACTAAATTATAATCACTGACATTTATTGATTAATGTATATGTATTTAATTTGTAAAATTGCCAGCATTCAACCCGATGTTAAGGGATATTTAATAGGTTAATTTTTGAAGCGCTTGGGTAAAGATGCACGCGTGCCATAAAAAACAGCGTCAGTAGCTAAAATCTATGTTGGATAAGGAATTACATTTAATTCTGTTGCTTATTGTTAAGGGGAATTAATTGTGAATTTAAAGTTTTAAACGCGATTTAAATATAGGTTTGAGCAATAGTAGAACGCGGTTTTTTTAAATTTTGTAAGGTTATAAAAATATCTTGGAATTTGGTAGGGCATTTTTAGAAGAAACGTTAAGGTCTTAAAGCATTACGTGGGGTATTAACGCACCCAGAGTGCCTTTTCAAACAAGTAAATGCAAGGTAGAGTAACACGATGGACTCTTTTAGGTGTGAGGTAGTAAGTACCAGCCTGTGAGGTATTAAATACCAGCCTGATGCAGTAATAAGTACCAGCCTGAGGTATTAAGTAGCAGCCTGATGAAGTATTAGGTGCCAGTTTGAAGAGGTGGTAATGACCAGCCAAAGATAAGCCTTAGGTGTCAATTAAAGTGACCAGCTTGATGGTGATGGTCCTGTGAGGATAACCTTATTTAGCCCAGGAGGAAATTGTTTGCCCACATCCACACATGTCACTGGATATGGAACTTGTATAGCGACAACATATTAATCAGTCTAGTCTCAACGTTTATCAGTAAACGTAACAAACAGAGGAAGGGGAAGAAGAGATTTGAGTGGGACGAGGCGCTCTGGCAGCTCGTGGGCAGGATTTGTGGTGAGAGTGTCATTCTCATTTGAACATCAACACGCTCAACTTCTTGTGGAATTTTTATTTAACATATAATTTTTAGCCTTCAGCAAATGTAAATTTTTATCTTTAACTTTTCATCGGCCGTCAGCCCTATAACATTCTTACTCCTACATATAATTTATGTAAGGAAGGTAGCTACCCTCTAAATTCGATTTTTTGTTAATAAAATATCTAAATTTATATCAAATATTTACCATTTCCAGTTTTGTCTTTAAAATTTTAATATACAACTTATTTTTCTTACTTTGTGTTTTTCATATTAAATTCTCTAAAAACTCATGATACCTGTGTAAACATTAAGGCCACTGAATAGCCACAGTATTACATTTTTGAAAACCAGTAAGGCATAGGTATCGAGCAATTGGCTATTGGCGCCTAACAATTCTAAATTTTAATTAATTTTCGAACCACGACCCAGCCTCCACAAAATAAATGAGAACCGGGTAGTTTCATCGTTCCTATTCCACTCAGGGGCAGGAATTGATGTTACAAATTGTTAATAGAATTTTAATAATATTTGGGGCAGATGTCCAAAAAAAATTTACAGAAGTAGCAGTTTAGCAAGATTCGTTAAGACATTGAAAATGAACCTGGCTCACATTCATACCGGACCATGGGATAGAAATAAAGAAAGTTTTTGAAATGAACTAATTAAACTGCGGATAAAACATTTAAAAAGTTGCATAACTCGGGGTAATTGTACTATTCTTTACATTAAAAATGCGAGGACATGAATCTAAATATCAAAATTTATCAAATACACAAGTTTTACAAAAACGATACTAAGCGTCGGCCGGCATCGAGACGTAAAAATGCAAGAAAATGAATTTAGGTATGAATTACGAGCGTCGGCTGGCGTCGAGAAGTAAAAATACAGAAATATGAATCTAGGGATTAATATGTATCAAATACACAAGTTTTACAAAAACGACGCTAGCCGTCGGTCGGCGTCGAGACGACTAAATGTAAGAATATGAATCTAGGTATCAAATTTATCACATTCAGAAGTTTAAAAAAACGATGCCAGGCGTCGGTCGGTGTGGAGACGTGAAAATGTAAGAACATGAATTTAGGTATCCAAATTCATCTAATGCACAAGTTTTACAAAAACGACGTTAGGCGTCGATCGGCGTCGAGACGCCAAACCTCAAGAATATAAATCGAAGTATCAAAATTTGTCAAATATACTAGTTTCTGAAAAACGACGCTAGGCGTCGGTCGGCGTTGAGACGTAAAGATACAAGAACATGAATTTTAATATCTAAATTAATCAAATACAAGTTTTACAGGAACGATGTAAGGTGTCGATCGGCGTCGAGACGTAAAGATACAAGAATATGAATCCAGGTATCAAAATTTATCAAGTACACAAGATTTACAAAATCGACGCTAGGCGTCGGTCTACATCGAAACGTAAAAATGTAAGAACATTAATTTAGGTATCAAAATTGGTCAAATATACAAGTTTTACAAAATCGAGTCTAGGCGTCGGTCGGCGCCGAGAGGAAAAAATGCAAGAATATGAATCTAGGTATCAAAATTTATCAAGTACACGAGTTTCACAAAAACGACGCTAGGCGTCGATGAGAGTCAAGACGTAAATATGCAAGAATATAATTCTAGGTATCAAAATTTATTAAATACAAAAGTTCTACTAAAACGACCATAGCCCGTCGGCCGGCATTGAGACTAAAAATGCAAGAAAATGATTCTAGGTATCAGAATTTATCAAATTAAAAACCAAATTTGTATCTTTTAAATAGTATGCAATGTAACAGCACCGAGCGCTTTCGTGTCCAAAAAAAACAGCCAAATTTCCAAGCGTTAGACAAATCGCTACTGGACCCCCGTATTACCGGTACATCTTCGATTTGTTAAACATTGTCAATGTTAAATATTTACCCCTATTTAACCCTCAACCCTCCAACGGAATAATCCCAAGATCTAATCTAGATCCTGATGTTATTATAATATATATGTAATATATACGTATACCAAATTTCAAGTTATTATCTAAATTTTATCAAACCCTTTAATAATGGAGTGGCGGGGGGGGGGTCGGGGTGTGAAAAATATTATAAAAAATTTTGAGGCCTTGACTTCTACTACATACACCTAATTTCAAGTTTCTGTACGGTTATCAGCTTGCTTTACTTAGTTCCCCCTATTTACACCTATTTACCCCCCAACCCTTCAGTGGATATGTTCAAATAACATTCCAGTTTCAGACCTCATTATAATATGTACGTATTCAAAATTTCAGGTCAATATCTTAAACCATTCCGGAGAAACCGTGCGGAAAAAAGAAGTTACAGACAGACAGACCGACAGATAAAAATTGTTGTTTTTTTTTTACTTAAATTTAAAATCTCGACGTTTCGTGACATTCTAAACCTATTTCAAGAAATAAAATTTGATTTTTTTTTTTTCGATTACTATAATTATATAAATATATAAATTATATGATAATAAGAAAATTCTTTCAATAAATTAATGTTAATAAACCAATGTGATGCGCCTTTAGGAAATGTATATTTTAATTTTCAAAATAATAATTTAATTATTATTAATTCAAATAAGTGTATAAAAAACGACTTCCTTTAAAGGAAAACATCTTCACTATATTATTTACAGTCTAGTATGTGGAAATAATTAATTGTAGAATTCTAATATAATATTTGAGGCAGATGTCATACAAAGAATTGAGGCATTGTCTTCTAGCATATACGCCAAAGTTCCTGGACTCTTATTAACTTGCAATTCTGAGGTCTTGGCACCAAATTCCCAATTTCCGTACTCTTAGCAGCTTGCTTTACTTATTTCCCCCTATTTACTCCTATTTGATCCCCAACCTTTCAACGGAACCATCTCAAGATATAATCCAGTTCGAGATGTCGTTATAAAACATACGTGTATCAAATTTTAAGCGAATATCTCAATTCCATATTTTCTTTTAATAATGGAGTGGGGGTGGTTGAGGTGGTGAAACATATTATAGAAAAATCTGAGGCTTTGGCTTCTAGTGTATACACCGAATCTCAAGTTACTGTACTCATACCAGCTTGCTTTATTTGTTTTCCCTTAATTACCCCTATTTAACCCCTAACCCTTTACCAGAATTAGCACAAAATATAATGTACTTCCAGATCTCGTCATGGTACATATGTGTACCAAATTTCAATCAATATCTTAAACCGTTCCCGAGAAAACGTGCGCACAAAAATGTTACAGACCGACAAACAGACAGACCAACCGATCGACCGACAGGCAGACATAATTTTTTTTCGCGTTAGATGATAGTTGTTCCTGAATTTGGTAAACATTATATACAGTATTTGTTGCGAATCATAATTGTTTGTTGTATATTTCCTTCCGCAGTTTCTATCCTATCCGAATCGCATAAAAATACATCAGGAATATTACTAACAATGATGGTCTGTTTTTGATATAATGTTGTTACTAATTTAGTATTTTATTCATTATTTAGTATAATTGGAAATACAGTTTACTATCTAAGCTAGCTGTCTCTGATCTGGTCCAAGCATATTCTGTAACAAATAAATTATTATATAAATCAATGTTGAACATACTTGTTCTGCTGTCACTATAATATGTGAAACAAATTGAAATATGAGTGAATGATCTATACATGTTCGGTAGAGCACACTTTGTTGAAGTTAGTAACTCCAAGTCTGATGTTCATACAACTTCAGTGGAAGTAGGTTCTAGGTTCACCACTATATTTTATTTATGTAAATGATTTTATCGTGAATGACTTTATCCTATTTGCTGGTGACCCATCTTAATATCAGATTCATATATAAAACACAAGGTAAAAAAAGGCTGATGTAAATCTGTTACAATTTGACGAATGGTTTACCGAAAATAAACTAAATAATTTAAAAATCTATATTTGGAAGCTTAAACGCCTTCAAGAAAAATTATGAGCATGTTATTTTGATGAAGACAAAAAAAGTACTATTAGGCATGAACTCATTGTCGCATTTCTAGATTGATACACAAGGTATTTCGCATCGTTACGTTCAAATTTTGGTAGCATAAAGTAGACTTAATTTTAAACATAAAAAATGTAAAAGTGATAGGTCCATTTTTATTCGTTGCAAAATTACAGGTCTATGCATTTCTGTAACAGAAAATAAACAAAAATAAAATTTCAAAGTTAATGAAAACTTATTTTATTTAATAAGAAAAGTTTGATTAATAGCATTTTCAAAATATCCACCTCCTTGTTGAATACAGGCCTATTCTCTAAAGTCGGCAGATCTAGTAGTCATTCATATTTCACTCTTGTTTTGTCATATCTATTCGACAGACGGCTGAATACGCTCCAATAACTCCTCCCTTGTATTTGCAATTTACGCGCAGACTAAATATTTCATGTACCCCATAAACAAAAATATAGGGAGTTTAGCCGGGTGATCTAGATGGCCATGCAATAAGACCTCCTCGACCATCTTGGATAATTTTGACGAAATTCCTGACAGCAATTCCGAAATGTCATTTGGCACCCCTTGTCTCGTTGTAGACACAGAGCATCCTCTAACAATGGTGGCAGTTCTACAACAAGAAATTGAAGGTAATTGTTTGCATTTAATCTTGCAGGAAAAACAAACGGACCAATGGTCATTGGACAAGTCATGATTTGGCTAGCCCAAACATTAACAGAAAATTAGTATTTAAAGTGAGGGGTGCGTATTGCCTTCAGATATTCTGATTTTCACCTAAGCATATTTCTGAGATTTATGACACCACTTCTTGTGGACGTAGCTTCGTCCATCTAGATAACTGTTCTGCAGAAATTAAAATTACATTGTCTTAAGATCCACGTAGAACAAACTAGTCGAAGATGGTGGTGTGCTTCAAGCAAACATTTACCCTTACGTTAATGATAAAGGTTTAGGCTCTCGCGTTTTAAACTTTGCCAAACTGTCATCTGCGGTACTCCAAGTTGGCTAGAAATTACATATATACGGATATTTGGGTCTTTTGTAACAATCTCTATCACATATTCATCTACGTTGTCATCTATTATGCATTAAACTGCTGGTAAGTAATAAAAATCACATGCTCAATAAAGTTCAGAATTAGCTCCTCAGCAAGTTGAAACAAAGCTCTCAGATGTAGTATTATTTTAACGTAGATTAAGTTTTTATTTACTTTAGGAATTTAATATTGTTTATTTATGTTTCTCAAATTTCATAGACCCATACCTTCGAAACAAGGAAAAATGGATACCATATTTACGATTCTCTCTTTTTTAGAATTTTGTCTACTTTAAGCTTCTATAATTTGAATATAACGATACAGAACACCTTGTATATCAGACAATTCATGGTCTACATTTATTGACTGTATTTGCACTCATACTGCTCAAGTTTGCTATTCTATTAACCAGTTACATGATGTTGGTAACAGATCTGTTTTCTAATGAGAAAATTGCCCTGAAATGAAAAAAGTTTTCGCTTGGTGTATTCAACCATGCAAACATTCACATTTTATGGACAAAGCTTATAAATTAATAATCCAATAGACGCCGAGAACGAGAGCAATGGTGCCGGAACACAGTTTTAAACAATTATTTATAACAGTTAAACCACTCGACGAATCATTATGAAATTTAACACCGTTTTACTCTCATAGTAGACCTAGCGATTAAAAAAAAATCAAGTGGATATGGATTTGACTATTTTATTTGCTATGCCTTTCCATTCAGTCATTGCAATCCCAAAATTTCAAGATATAAATTTTTTGTTCTAAAAAAACTAATACAAATGAAATGTCACCACGAATGGCTACCGTGGTGTCCATTATTGGGTACTGTTATAGAAAAACCCTGTGATTATATCGACATTGTGAAGTGTCTTTCTTAAAAAAAAAAAAGGATACACTATTCCATTGGATTTATCAAACAGAATTCGAACCAACTGTATATTAAACAATGAAACTATAACCAGTTCCTTCGGAATAAATAGTCAGATTCAAGATCGTAACAATATGTCTGCAAGTTGAAGTTCAATCACATGCAGACGATTTTGTCATTTTAATTAGAGAAGCATCTAAGGAGGTGATTTTTAACATCCTTCAAATAGCGTTGAATGAACTTTACCGCTGATGTTGAACTGAACAGATGTCTGTGAATATAGACTGGAATAATATTTTTCATCAAGAAACAGAAGCGGGAAGCTGCAACGTGAAATGGTTCCATTTGCTGAAAAATCAAATGCAGTAATCTGTACCTAAAATCTTCCTATACAAAGCTTACTTTCTAGAAACTACAGTAATTTTACTTACTCTCTGTGAACGGCCTAAATCACACTTCACACTTATGTCCATGTCAATGGCTTCTTAGCATATTGCCGTCACATATTATATTTAATATATATTGTCCCTAAGGATCTTGTATTTTGTACTATAAATAATAAGACAATGGCAGATTTTACAGAACGAACATTTTATGATTTCCAGTTTAATGTAACCCTACTCATATTTATTTAGCGTATGGCATATGTATACACAACATAGTTATTTAAAGTTTAATGTCCAGTTTATTTATGTAATCGATTGACGCTGGCGTCACACAGGTGAAGTCACTCATGCTTCCTTTGTACTTCCTAAGTGGGCACTCGGTGATAATGTGTTGGATGGTTTGTTTAATCGCTCCGCAGTCACATTCGGCAGACGGGGTTCTATTCCATTTATGGTGGAAGTCAGCGCAGTTACCATGGCCTGTTCTTATTCTATTTAGGGTGGCCCAAGTCTTGCGGGGGAGGTTAAAGCCTGGAGGAGTTTCAGTTATACTTGGCATATCTCTCAGGACTGGATTGTTCATGTCGTTCCGCAGGTTTTGCCACTGTGGGATTATTTGGAAGTTGTCTGTTCTCAGGGCCGTTGCAGTTCCGGTTGGAGGGTTTCTGGAACGCAATCGTTTGCGGTTGGCGTCAGCAATGTCTCCGTGTATCGGCAGTTGCTGATTGTTCAATATTTTCTGGAACTCTCTAAGTAAGGCATTTTGGCGGCGGAAGTCCGGGGGAGGTATATGGCTTAGCAGTGGTAACCATTGTGTTGGGGTAGACTTTATTGTGCCGGAAATCAAACGCATCGTGGTGTTTAGTTGTACATCGATTAATTTTGTATGGGGGCTGTTTATCCAGACAGGGGCACAGTATTCAGCGGCTGAGTACACAAGTCCGAGTGCTGAGCTTCGGAGGGTAGTTGCTGTCGATCCCCATGTTGTTCCGCAGAGCTTGTGAATAATGTTATTGCGAGTTCTTAGTTTCGCCGCAGTATGTTCAAGGTGCTTCTTAAAGGAGAGTGTTCTGTCCAGGGTGACACCCAAATACTTTGCGTTACTGTTATGCCTCAATAATTGATGATCTATGTACACCTGGAGTTTCCTGTTGGCCATCTTGTTGTTTAGGTGGAAGCAGCACACTTCGGTTTTATTTGAGTTTAGTTTAAGTCTCCATCGCCTGAAATACTCTCCCAACTTTGTGAGGTCGTCAGTAAGGATATCTTCTGTGCTCTCCACCAGAGTATGTCTGTTTGCTATTGCCCAGTCATCCGCATATCCGAATTTTCTAGACCTAGTGGTGGGAATATCTGATATATATAGGCTAAACAAGACTGGCGAGAGTACTGAGCCTTGGGGAAGCCCGTTGTTAAGTGTCCTTTGGGTACTTTCAACGCTTCCGATAGTGACTTGGAAGTGTCTATCGCTCAGCATTCCATTTAGAAGTCGGGCCGTCGTTTTGCATGGGACAACTTTGAGTAGTTTATAGATTAGCCCTTCTCTCCAGACAGTATCATATGCCGCTGACAGATCTATAAATGCAACTGAGGTTTTAAGTTTACTTTGATATCCTGCCTCTATGTGAGTTGTGAGGGACAGAACCTGATCGGTCGTGCTTCTTTCTGGCCTAAATCCGGCCTGTTCCACCGGGATATTCTGGAACAGGATTGGGCCAATCCTGTTTAGGATGAGCCTTTCGAGGAGCTTGTACGTTGCACTTAGCAAGGCGATGGGGCGGTAATTTTCTGGCCTGTCATCTGTTTTTCCTTGCTTCAGGATGGCTATAATTTTTGTATGTTTAAAGTCTTTCGGTAGTTGTCCTGTTTGGAGAATATCCGTGTAGAACCTGGATAGCCATATTCTTGCATAGTTTCCACAATGAATTAGGAATTCCGGATGTATGCCATCTAGGCCAGGCGCTTTACCGGTTTTTATGTCATTGATTGCGGCTGAGATTTCTTCCGCGCTAAAAGGTTGGGAGTATTCTGATTCTTCTGGGCTGTTAGCTTTCAGGTTTCGGAGCTCTTTTTTGATGCCCTTGGTAAAGTCTCTATCTCTCTTTCCGCGCGAGGTGGCGACTATGTGTGCAGCAATTTTATTCGGGTGGATCTTGGGAGTCTGGCGTGACGTTGTTTTGCCATCCCCTAGTTTTCTTAAGAGGGACCACGCCTTTCGACTAGATTTTTTAAAGTCCAGGGATTCAACTGTATTGGTCCACTTTTCTCTTCTGGCTTTATCTAAGCTGCCGAGAAGCTCATCTGCAATATCGTTATCGCCACTCTCTAGGAATTCCTGATAGAGGTTTTCGCTCTCCTCGCTCCATCCCGGTATATATTCTCTGCGGTACCCTCTAGGTATGTGCTTTTTCGCTGTTGAGATTACTGCTCCAGTGAATCTGTCATAGTTTGCGTGTGTAGGTGGTATCCAGCGTAAGCATTTATCTAGATCGCTTGTAAATGCGGGCCAGTTGGCTTTGCTAAAGTTCCAGCGTGCTCGTGGTATAGAGGTGACTAGTGGAATTTGGAGTCCGATTTCGTATATGACTGGCCTATGCTGACTGTGAGGGAAGTCGGAAAGCACTATTCGTTTAGTTGGCAACCCCTACTCATAGTCCATTTATGATAATGCGTGACATTTTTTAAGGTGTTTAACCCCCTATTGACTATAATGAAAACAAATAAATACTTAACCTCACAACTCTGACGAGTTAAGTTGTTTTGTTAAATTTATTATGGAATATACAATATCAAAAACGTAACAGAAATTTTGCACAGCACATACCGATCAATTTTTCATTAGTAGGTATATATCATACATTCAATACGCTCTCGTTATTGTCCAGTAACAATATGTAAATGGATATAAAACGCAGTTTACAATTAGACGCTTAATTGCTATTAGTAATTTATCATTGACAGCCATATGAGGCAACGCCAATTCGCAACGTAGCGAGCGAAATGCATATGTATGTCCTTATTAATATACATTGACTCAAAACTCTTTTGTCATAAACGGTTATTGGTTATTTGACCATCAGGGCGGACTCAATAGATGACTGAACTTAAACCTTAAATTGTGAAAAGCTGTACGATTCGCGAGGTATGCAATTATGTAATTCTAATCCACTCGAGGTTGGAGGTTTTCAGTTTCTTTGTATTTGTTCATAGTAGTCCAGTGTATGATGGTTTTTGGCTCCGATCTCCATCAAGAAGCATCATTTTGCTTGATATTTGAACTGTAAGTAGGGAATACCTTAAAAAGCAAATCCTATCCTATGCGAATGTGCGCATTTACCCTAGGGGTGGATACTACCCCAACTGTACTACTACTACTACTAATTCTAATATAACATTCTAAGTAAAAAATGTTTTTTCGAAAAATCAATACTTTTTGAGTTACTTACTCATGATTGAAATGTTCAATTTTTCTTTAAAATACCTAATCATGTTTTCAAACGGTTTTTCACAAATAACTCAAAAACTATATTTTATCAAAAAAAGTATAAGAAGCAAAAATGTAGCTTATAAAAAACAAAGAGATTGGTTTCATTTATTGGAGTAGGCCCAATACAAACCGAGTTATGGCCTATTCAAGGTGGGCCTTATATATCGAACGAAAAATTTAAAAAATTCAACATTGAATAACAGGAAAGCGGTCAATTTTACAGGGGAAATGCTGAATACCTTTTTTAAAGTACTTAAAAAAACCTTTCAATTGATATGTCGCCGAAATCTCTAGCGTAAAAACTAAGGGAGTTATGACAAAAATAAAGTCGATTCCTATTTCTTTCGTGGAAAAGAACAACAATTCTACCCTTGACATTACTACCCTAATTGAAATTAAGCGTAATCCAATTACAATTCACTTTACTTAAGCACTAGTCATGTGATCTAGAAGTTTGACCGGGTTAGAATGCTCAATTTTGAAAAAAATTATGGTTAAAGTGAAAAAAGCATTTTTGAAATTTTAAAAAAATCGCTTTTTTTCAAAATAACTAAGAAACTATCGAAGATACGGAGAAATTGTTATATAACAAAAAGTGAGGATTTTTTTTACTGAAATTTTCGTTTTTATTTTGTTGTCGTAGCTTACACATTAACCGAGATGTAGCCTCTCAATGTTCGCATTAGCGTGTGACTGGTACCGTTTTGCTGCCTTTTAACCGCTTCCGTTTTAAAAATAAAGGGCTTAAGAAGAATTTTATGAGCTTGTAGGTCTTAAAATTTCCTACAAAATGGTTTCTTGATGAGCTTTCTAGCGTAAAAATTAAGCGAGTTATTGTCAAAGAACCAAACGCACTTTTTTAAATTTCGAATTAGGTAGATTTTGGAGTATAGATGAATGTATATATAGCATAAATACGTACCGGGCGATTGTGGAACCGAACGCCTGTCTATCGGTAGAAGAGATTTGTGTGTGCGTCCCTTTCTGTCCTTTCCTCGCGAACTTGTCCGGCAAGCAATCAGGTCGAAACACACGCAAAGGTCCAACCGCGCGGTAAAATAGAGTTTCATACTAAATCAAGAACCGGGACCTTGGGATATTGTTGCGTAAGTTGTATTTCGTTAATAAACCGATCTTTTATAAATATTGAATTTATTTAGTAGAGTAGTATTTGCATGCCACTTCCTAGTTGTTTGATGCATGAAGATGTAAAGTAATACTTCATCGTAACCCTAGGTAGTGTCAATAGTAATGATAATAGTTGCACTGGTGGTATTGCTAGGCCTTGGTAAACCACTATCATCACAATACTTATTTTTAATATAATAAGCTTATACTAAACTCATAATAAGGGATGATTTTTAAGGGTTGAAAAGTTAGGATGAAAAATATATGAAGTATTACAAAGTCAATAAATTGTTTTTTTCCAATTTAATCGTAATAGGGGGTAGTTTATAAGGAGTAAATAAATCAAATAAGGGTTGACAAATATAAATTAGTGCCTTTAAACATCAAACAATCTTGATTCAAACCCCATTAACGTTTTTTAACTTATTAAATGCTTCAATTCATTATTTTGTTAAGTTTTTGCAATATGGGGTAGGTTTCACCCCTCAGAATAATTTGCTCATATCGGCACCCACATAACACAAAGCTGTCCGAGGGACGTACTATGGCAAAGACCATTTAGGATTTGGGCTTGCCTATCCCACACAGCACAAGGCTTTCCGAGGGACGTACTATGGCAAAGACCATTTAGGATTTGGGCTTGCCTATGGACGTGCCAATATCCCAATATGTATGCTTTTCGGCACTCTTTTGGTCATCCCAATGTCATAACTTGGTACCAGATAAAGGCAATACGACGGACGTCCTGAAGGATGTCTGAAGCTCATAACTAGGGACATACCAGGATATCCCGGGATATTTCGGGACGTCGTAAGTACTACGAATGGGCATCCACAGGCACATTAGAGGATGTACAAAGTACACACTGGATGTATGGACCGAAATGCTACCTACATATAATTATATATAAGTAGGTAGGTAGCGAATAAGTCCACATATATATTTTTTGTTTTTTGTAAAATTGTAATTTCTCTGATGATGGTTAATACACTGAAACAATGGAAAATATTATATTTCACATTTGAACTGACCGAAAAACCCAAGGAATTACTCATCTAGATATTTGGTCAAGAAAATAAAATCAGATATAAGACAGACTTTAAAAACAAATTCACACTTGTAATGTCAAACTACTTAAAAAAAACTACTTCGAAAAAACATAGAATAACCAAATAAGTATGTTGCACATAACTCCATAAATATTTTGTTTTTTGTAAAATTTTATTTCTGTCGAAGGTTAATAAAAAAATTACACATGAAGCTATTTGAATTATCAGTCAAGAAATTAAAAACACCTAGGGGTTATAAGAAGCTAAATATATTTAATATTTAAAAACAAAACTCATTTGTAACACCAAAGCTTAAACTTCTTAAAAGAACATAAAATAAAAATTTTCAAACTGAATTATATGAAAACATATTTTTTTATCAAGTAATGTGTTCCTACTTCTCTACTCTCTTCATTGCCTCGCTCTTCTTTTTGCCCTGCTCGGATTCTTTTAAACACTTCCCTGCTTTGTACCTATTTCATAATATTATAGGTACCCATTCATGGTTGCATCTAAAATAAACATTTACTTATTATTTGAATCAGCATTATCAACAAAAATTTAGTCTATATGAAAACTGGGTAAGATAAAGATAATATAAAGAACATCGAGGGATAAAGGTTTAAATTGAAGCACTAATAAGAATAATTTGTCGCATTATAAAATGCAATCCTGTATTACGACTTCATTTTATGCATTATATCTGTCTTCCATACAAGTCACATATGGCCGTGGCTGCGAAGCCATTTACATAACACCATTCATAAACCAATAACCGTTTTGTGCAATTTACTCAAAAGGAAACAATATATCAGGATCACGACAGATTTGCAAATTAATTTATCCACGCATGTCCTGTCTGATACATATTTCCCTTTAAGAGTGTAATGAAAGTTTCAAACAATTATCTTGAAACAAAATTATTTTTACTTACCTATTTTCATACACTGTTCATCGTCAAACTTCACAAGACTAAGTACGACCTGGTTCACAACCTCTCTCTAACCTGGCTTCGTAACATTCAATTCTTGGGCCAAATAAGCTTCATTTTGTAGGTTTGTTGGTCATTGAAAATAAGGGAGCCAGAATTTTTGTTTAATACTGTAAGTTTTCTATAAAGTTTCCTCTTTTTAGTTTCCCTTGGCATCCTGAAAGTTTACAAAATTGTATTAAATTTGGGAAGTTTTATAGGTTATGTTATTTTTACATGGCTTGTACTTACTTTCTATAGTGTCGAACAAAAAAGTCTCAAATAAAACTGAATTAAACAGATAAAAAACAATCAAAAGTGTTAAAAATATTTCCTACAACCACTAATAATTTATATTATTTGATGTAGAGAAATTAACTGATATTCCAAGCTTGTTTTGAGTTTACACTAAAGAATACCAGATACAATAGAAAGTGATAGAAAGTACAGGTTTGTGAAATTAGATATGGCCACCGGAAATCGTAATGGCGCCTTATTTGAACATACTAAGATGAATATTGGGTTACAGTTTAAGGAGATTTAGGGCCCTTCACCGGACGTCCTTTTTTGATCCCGATGTCAATTCACAGTTGATGCCAAAATGAAACCAGTTCAGGATATCCTCTTGGCCTCCTTTTGAAGGATATCCTGGGATATCCTAAATGGGACGTCCATTTCACTATCTACTTTACGTACTGGGATATCCAGGTACTTCAATTTGACATCCCATATCCCGATTGCGCTGTGTGGGATGGACGTCCCAATATCCCTATATGTATGCTTTTCGGCACTCTTTTGCTCATCCCAATGTTACAACTTGGTACCAGATACAATACGACCTACGTCCCAAAGGATGTCTGAAGCTCATACCAGGATATCCCACGATATTTAGGGACGTCTTAAGTACTACGAATGGGCATCCACAGGAACATTAGAGGATGTACAAAGTCGACACTGAAACGTCCCAGAATATCCTATATTTTCTTATGTTTCAATATATCATCGCCAAAGAAACCACATTTTCACAAAAAAGATTAACTAAAAATATTTTATGTGTATAGACCGAAGTGCTACCTACTTATAATAAAACATAAGTAGGTAGCACATACATCCACATATATATTTTTTTGTTTTTGTAAAATTGTAGTTTCTCTGACGACGCGACGGTTAATACACTGAAACGATAGAAAATATTATATTTCTCATTTGAAGTGTTCGAAAATTCCAAGGAATTACACATCAAGTTATTTGATATCAACGGTCAAGAAAATAAAAACAGATTTAAGACAGACTTTAAAAACAAACTCACATTTGTAATGTCAAAAAGCAAACTACTTCGAAAAAATATAAAATACAATAAGTATGTTGCACATAACTCCATACATATTTTATTTTGTGCAAAATTTTATTTCTGTTGAAGGTTAATATACATGAAAATGTTAGAAAATATCATAACTGACCGAAATATATAAGAAATTACACATCAAGGTATTTGAACTATCAGTCAAGAAATTAAAAACACCTAGGGGTTATAAGAAGCTAAATATATTCAATATTTAAAGACAAAACTGATTTGTAACATCAAAGAGCAAACTTCTTAGAAGAACATAAAATAAAATTTTTCAAACTGAATTATATAAAAACATATTTTTTTATCAAGTAATTAATGCGTTCCTACTTCTCTGCTCTCTTCATTGCCTCGCCCTCCTTTTTGCCCTGCTCAGATTCTTTTAAAAACTTCTCTGCTTCGTATTTCATAATATTATACCCATTCATGGTTGCATCTAAAATAAACATTTAAGTACCTATTTATTATTTTAATCAGCATTATCAACAAAAATTTAGCCTACGTGAAAACTGGGTAAGATAAAGATAATAGAGAACATGGAGGGACACAGGTTTAAATTGAAGCACTAATAAGAATAATTTGTTGCATTATAAATTGCAATCCTGTGTTACGACTATATTTTAATGCATTATATCTGTCGTCCACACACGTCACATGTGCGCAATGGCCATTTTGTGCAATTTACTCAAAAAGAAACAAAAGGAAACAATATATCAGGATCAGGACAGATTTGCAGAATAAGTGAAAATTTATCCACGCATCCTGTCTGATACATATTTCCCTTTAAGAGTGTAATGAAAGTTTCAAACAATTATCTTAAAGCAAAATTAGTTTTACTTGCCTATTTTCATACGCTGTTCATCGTCAAACTTCACAACACTAAGTACGACCTGGCTCACATTCTCTCTCCAACCTGACTTCGTAGCGTTCAATTCTTGGGACAAATAAGCTTAATTTTGTAGATTTGTTGGTCAATTGGTCATTGAAAATAAGGGAGCAATAATTTTTGTTCAATACTGTAAGTTTTCTATAAAGTGTCCTCTTTTTAGTTTCTTTTGGCATTCTGAAAATTTAAACATTGTATTAAATTTGGGAAGTTTTATAGGTTATGTTGTTTTTACATGTCTTGTACTTACTTTTTATAGTGTCGAATAAAGAAATCTCAAATAAAAATGAATTAAAGAGATAAAACACAATCAAATGTGTTAAACATATTTTCTACAACCACTAACAATTTATATTATTTGATGTAAATAAATTTACTGATATTCTAAGCTTGTTTTGAGTTTACACTAAAGAATGCCAGATACAATAGAAAGTCAGGTTTGTGAAATTTGATATTGCCGCCGAAAATCGTAACGGCGCCTTATTTGAACGTATTAAAGAAAGATATTGGGTTACAGTTTAAGGAAATTCAGGGCCCTTCACTGGACGTCCTTTTTTAATCCCGATGTCAATTCACAGTTAATGCCAAAATGAAACCAGTCCAGGATATCCTCTAGGCCCCCTTTTGAAGGATACCCTGGGATATCCTAAATGGGACGTCCATTTCATTATCTATTTTATGTACGGGGGTAATACCATATTTTTACCATCGTACACTGAACTATAGTCCTCGTATCTGTATGTCTGTATGTATATGCGTTACTTAGCTCTTAGCTCCAAAATTACCTCTGTAATTTGAATGCGGGTTGCACTAATTATAAGAGTGGTAAGTAAACAGCGGATTTTATATTTAGCCAGATAATTCGGGTCCATAAATTACTTCATTATTTAGGGATTTTTAGGCAAACTTTTGTATAATATTCTATATATAAAACACTACTTGTAACATAAAATTTACTTAGTTAGAAAATGGACGAAGGCATTCATCGGTAATTTCAAAATATTTATTACAACAACGTGAATTTGGTATTGTACTTTACCCCAGAGCCCGACCATGTAACTCCCGATTCGCACATATGCCGTTTCAGAGCATGAAACTTTTGTTTGTAGTAGTTTCGTGCGCATTCACCCAGGGTGAAGGATATTGATAATTAGCCTTCTTGTTTAGGTCACTTCAAAGCTTGTCGCTATGTTTACAATGTACCACCCACATCCAAGTTTTGAGTGAGAATAATCCCGTGATATATACCATGGGAACAATGACATACGCTAGTGCATGAAACCCGTTATTGAGTTGCAGCACCAAGTTGCTTGTTCGGGAAGCATTGGGACGTTATCGTATCATGTTAATACCTTGGTAGGTGTTGTATATAGATGGAATTTGATACAATGTAAATACAGCGCTCACACAAAAGTTGCAAATTGGTAACTTTGGTAGTCAAGTAACTTCTACACAGGATGTTGAAATTAATCGGTTGTTCATTTGAAGTGGAATTTTGCATATAGTAATGATATTGACAGATACTTACTTAGAGTACATTTTCAAATTATAAAATTTATCAAATCCAAAGTTAATTAGCTAAAGAAGTTATCTTTTATTTTCAAAGTGTATTTAGTGTTATACAGTATTATATAACTTTTAAAATGAATCATTCAAAGAAAATTAATAGATTACTAAAAATAATAGCCAAAATGAAAATAATTTCTTATCCGTACATTGTAAGTAATAAAAAAAAATCGGTAAAGGTATTTACACAGAACTTCCCTCTTTATTTGTGCATGCCCGTCACTCTAAAAAATTAGTAATTACGAAGTGATATTGAAAATAATAATCGGAATATAGCTATCACTATTATTACAAAGAACACCTGATAAGTTTTGGTCAAAAAAATATACAGAGTGCTCATCCATCACACAAGTTCAATACTAAATAACAGGTGCCAAATATGGAGGGCTTGGGCACATACCTTTATAAATGTCCACCATGACTGAATTATTTCTTGGGATGACCACTCTGTACATTTCTCAATAATAGTATAATAGCTGTATATGTCTAATATTATTGCCATCTGTCACATTTTCAATTCCACATACACGTAGTGGAGTGGAAGTATAGTGGTGGTTAAAAAATTTCATTTTTGCTTTAAATTTTTCAAAAATGTTTTTAAAAAAAAATTTTAAATTTTTTTCTTCTGAAATAGGTTTAGAATGCCATGACACGTGGAAATTTTAAATTTGAGCAAAAAGGAAAGTTTCCTTCTATTAAACAGTGGTATTTTTTTTTGAAATTGGTTTAGAATGCCATGAAACGTGAAAATTTTAAATTTGAGCAAAGAAAAAAAAAATTCCATCTATTTTAGTGGTAAAAATTTTTTCAAAAATGTTATTTTTTCCTCAAATAGGTTTAGAATGTCAGTCATGTCAAACGTGAAAATTTTAAATTTGAGTAAAAAAAAAATTCCGTCAATTCTAGTGGTAAATTTTTTTTCAAATTAGTAAAAAAAATGTTGCAAATTTTCTTTTCTGAAATAGATTTGGAATGTCATGAAACGTGGAAATTTTAAATTTGAGCAAAAAAAAATTTTTTTCATCTATTCTATACCCAGTGATAATAGATTAAATTTTTTTGCAAAAAATTTTGTTTTCAAAAAAATTATTAATCAAAATAATTTAAATTTGTTTGAATAGGTTTAGAATGCCATGAAAACGTGAAAATTTTAAATTTGAACAAAGAAAAAAAATTCGGTCTGTATTAGTGGTAATATTTTTTCAAAACTAGTAAAAAAATGTCCTGATTTTTTTTTTAAATAGGTTTCGAACGCCATGAAACGTGGGAATTTTAAATTTGAGCAAAGAAAAAAAAATCCATCTATTTTAGAGGTAAAAATTTTTTCAAAAATGTTGGTAAAAAAAATTTCTAACAATTTTTTTTTTAAATAGGTTTAGAATGCTATGAAACGTGAAAATTTTAAATTTGAGCAAAAAAAGATGTTTCCATCTATTCTAGTGTTAAATTTTTTTCCAAATTTATAACAAAATGTTGCAAAATATTTTCATCCTGGTAAAAATTTTTTCAAAAGGTGAAAAAAATTTTCAAAAATTTTTTGTCTCGAAATAGGATTAGCGCGTCATGAAACGTGTAAATTTTAAATTTGAGCGAAAAAAAATTTTTTCACTATTTATTCCGTTTAGACGGTCCACCCTGTATATTTTCCAGTGAAATTTCTACCATTTCTGCGCTGACAGTAGCGTCAACTACCCACCAAATTTGACTGCACTCCGTCAAGTAATTTTTTAGTAAATGAATCAACAGACAGACAGACAGACAGACAGACAGACAGACGGAATTGAAAAACATATATTTTCGTAATCTCCGTGATCTGAAACGTCAGAATCCGAAAAAATCTCGGAGGGTGATTTTTTCTCGAATACAATACTTCCCTTCGGTATGCGAGGGAAGTAAAATGTGTTTAAATCATACAATATTCAACAGATCACCATGATCGGCGATTCATTAAATAGCTTTTAGCGGGACAAAGTGACTGCTCCGAATGAAAAATTTTTTTTTGCCAACTTATAAAGGTCCCCTTCATCATTCCGAAAAGTTTTTACGGGGCGGAGTCGGCGGGAGGTGGGGAAATCGGCCCATTAAAAGCATGGGAAAACATTTTTTCCGACGTATCTCCGCAGGTGTTGGTGCCACAAAATATTCACAGATCTTGCATATTTCGCAAGTATCTTAAGCGTATTGAAAATACCAGATGCAACTATACTGCTCTAAGTCCTATAGGCTCGTCCTATTGATATGCCTGCTAAATTACACCAAATTATTTTCTGTATTTCATTTTTTATAAACATTAGTTTTATTAATCATACTACGGAAAGCTGAATAATTATGTATTAAATGCCTTCGATAATATATCTCTATAATATAGGTACAACCGTTGAGAGAAAGAATTAGAAAGGATACGGGCTCAGGAGGCAACGATTAAACAGTTATCGGACGAAAATCGACTGTATGTGTTCTCAACAGCATAAGGGCAAGTATGGCAGGGGCGTTCTGTAATTATGAACCTTTCCTGCATGTCCGTGGTCGGGTCGGCAAGATTCGACAACGGTCCACAAAAAAATTCCCACGAATCAAACGGTAAATTATAAATTTGAAAAAACCAGCTAAATCCTCGATAACAAGCGTACAACGTTTACTTCTGGGGTATTTTCGAAAAATGAACACGCTTCGAGTTATGATGAGTTAAAGGATTTGTGAATTGATACGCTTCAAGGCAAGCGTTAATTCATTAAGGCGCTCCATAAGAAAGCATAGCGCAGACAATATTGAATAATTAGAAAAAAATATCAAGTATTAAGATATGCATGTAATATTACGTGAAAACAAAGCTGACGTGCTGTAAATTTCAAATATACAACAAAAATCTTTTTGACTTTTTTCGGAAAATCGCCCCCTGCAACAGGGCGATTTTTCCACAACCATGTAAAATCTTCTCTGTTGATGAGGCGTCGTTTAAAACAGGTCGTAGCATTTAGCAACACATTGCAAACGGGATGACACAATAGAGGCAGCTTCTTACTCTACTACAAGGCCGGCGCAGCGACCTAGACAGATCTGTCGCTCTCGATACGTTTTTCGTAAGATGGGTCCTATATTATGCACCCAGTAGCATTCTCAATACTAAAAATCATACGTACCAGAAACAAAGAGCTTGACAAAACACGTAAGCTCGTTCCAACCCGAACCCGATCGCATAATTAGTTCGCGAGAAATCGCGATTGAAGTTGTGAAAAAATAAGAAATTATATTAATTTTTTCTCGACTGGAGTTGAGGCCTCAATTTGTTCTGAATGGAAGGGTATTGATGAACACTTGATGAGGCCCGAGGTGGGGGTGGTGGGGCAATTAGGAGGGGATATATGAGGGGGAAACCAAAATTATTAAGACGCCGATAACTTCCTTATGTATAGAGCTACAGCAATCAGGCCAGGACCATTTTCCGTATTTTGTTATTTGTTAAAAGACAGCGCTGACGATTTTTTTTTTGGAAATTCCTGGCTCGCAAAATAAAAAATGGACGATTTTTTGCACACCTTTTTCGGCATGAAGGAAGGGAGTGGGGAATAATTTTTTCACCAACTAGTAACATTTTTTTTTATCTTCAATTTCTTTCCGCCAAGCGAGATTACGATCGGATGATTGGGAAGGGAGATAGAGGATCAAAATGTACAGATATAACTAAACGTGCTTTAGTAAAGTGTTGCTATGGAAAATGATACAGGGTGCCAAAAAATGCATAGAAGTAGGCGAGGCCACATCGAAAATTTACTCGAAGTTGCAGCAAATATTCCTGTCTATTTTTTTCAATAAATGCAATTTGTCATTTTCAAATTGAGTTTGTTTTCAAAGAATTTCTGAAATATTTTGCAGCATCTTTCTAAGAAACGGTTGGAATTATCAGGTTCTATCAAGTGTAGAGAGGACTCCTGCATAGGATTATCTGGTCCAAAGTGCCACAACGTCTCGTATAGAAAGAGAAGAAATATTTGTCATCAGGTATAGCTCATGGAAGTTGGTACATTTATCTTTATTGTGTGACTCATGCAAATAATTTAAAAACTTACGATTTTGGGAAAACATATAACGGGCTTGTTCCACATTTTTTTTTTATTTCATAAATCGAAAGTGGAAGTATAAAATAATGGATCTGCAAAAATCAAAATCTCATTCGCACATTTAGTATCTTAAAAACAATTACAAATCTCCACCTCGCGAAAATGGGGCGTAGCCAGGCGCTACGCCACTATACGCATATACTCGGCGGCCTCAATAGACTTGATGCTCCTTAGTTGTTATAATTATATGTGTTCTCGAAGTATTGTTTGTTTTGCTTACTTTTTGACAGTAGGGGGAGTACAATTTGGTGAAATGTCAAAAAATTACAATTTTCTCTCGCTCCTATCGGGACGCATTTTCGATTTTGACCCTGCAATTTACGATTAGGATTCATCGCCGACCTTCTCCTTTCCGTAGAGACATAGAACGAACTTCCACTCGACGTATTTATTTAGTTACCAGCGTTCGAAAATTCAATGTCTTTCGACCTTTCGGGTTGAATTTGAAAGGTCCCAGAAAGCCATTTTTCTTACGCCACTTGCGTATAGTGACGTCACAAATGAGCGCTCGGTTTTTGCAGTTATTACTAATTTCAACTCCTTATATCTTGAGAACGGAAAAAGTTAATAATACGAAATTTTAAGTGCATAATGAGAATACCGAGTACTATTTGAAAAAGTATTAAAGCCATATAAAAATAATATCATGGAACAAGCCCATTTCAATATATAGTGTCTCGAATAAAGTCCACATCATACTGGGAAAATATTTGTCAATCTATTTAAGTCAATTACGTATCAATAGTTGTTACTTAAAAAATAATTCCAAAAGTAATCATCTGATTCTCTTTATGTGTCAAATTAGGCTTTTTTTAAATGTCAAAATTATAGAAACAATGGAAATAAGCTAAAGAAACTACCTTTTGGTATGATTTTTATCCCTGTTGGAATGATTCAGTACATTTTCAGCAGAGGGTCGTAAGACGACATGTTTAATTTTTCTTTTTTTTTCTTTTTGTATTGACTAAAGTAAAGGCTAACTACATTTTGAAACATAGAAAAAGGACATCGGTTCTATTTTCATTTAATAAATAAAAATCGGTCAAATATTTATAGACAGAATTTTCAGGTATGATCTTAATTTTTTTTGGGGGGGGGTTGAACACCTCTAGATCATTTCGTGTATAACTAAAATAGAGACTTTTTAGAGAAGGCATGATATCAAAATCTGTTTCATAGTAAAACCTGTTTTGTTTTGCATTCGTATGTTTCTTTTACAATGGGTAAAATGCAGAAATTGAAATTAATTTTTTTCTGATTAAACGTAACCAATAAGGAAATGAATGATGATATTTTAAACATAACGTTACATTATTTTTTTGCACCTATATCGCACGGAGAATTTATCAATTTGTAATATTTTTTAAATTAATTCAATAGAATGCATCTTCGCAAAAACCTCTATTTCTTATCCAAAAAGGTCCGTGCCTTATACTGGTTACAGAGATTGATCGACGGAATACTTAATTTTTGATTTTTATTAGTAATCTCTTCGGTATTTGTAGAATTTATCAAAAGAATCAAGTCTTCCAGGATTTGTAGATTCGCCTTTGTTTTGTCAAATTTTTCACAAACGTCACCTAATAGACCTAATCGAGCTCTACAATCGTCATTTTTGAAAATCAAAATCGGGCCTTCGGTTCGGGAGTTATTAATTTCTTTGGAAAATCATACTCGGCACTGGAAAAAATAGTTGCGGTAAACGGCTTCGGGCCGCCAGCAATAGGTTTCATTTGTGGCCATGTACCTTTGATCTCATCGTCTCATCGAAATCGATCAATATCCTGAACAGTTATCGTGCAGCCTAGCCCGATTTCGAGAAAACCAGTTTTTTGGAAAGAGATTAAGTTTTCATTTGTTTTTCGACATAGTCTCTAGTACACTTATTTGTAAAACCTTGCCAGCGACACCATTTCTTTTTTGAAATATCTCGATCCGACTGCCCGTTACCGAGTTATTAAATTTTTCCCGAAAAACTCGAAACGTCTATATCGGGTACTTCCGGTTTCCGAACGGAGCCGAGCCTCCGGCGTTAAGGTTCCTATTAGCATGTTTCATCAAAACCTGAAAACGGATTAGGAGGGCTGGGTGTGACAGACAGACAGTCAGTCAGACAAACAGGCAAACAGATAGACAGACCGCTGTCGGGTCGATAGATATGACTTTCATTTTGATCCGACGTTGTTTTCGGGTTTCGATAGTCCTGCGGAAATATACAAAACCTATACTACATTTTTTTTAAATGTTGTAATAATTTGTTTGATTTTCAATTTTACATATGTGAAAAAAACATGAATGCGTTAATAAAAAGTCATAAAACTTTATGCAAAGCTTATCTAGTTTCAACAGCTTAGTCCAAAACCCACTTTAACAGATTTTTTATGAAGTAATACTGTCTCTTTATTCTTTCTTTCTTTCCTTAATATAAAATTTGGTTAAAGTTAGTTTTGGCATAAATAGTTGATGTTTTAATGAATGTTGATAAATTATTATTAGCCCATTCATGTTCTTTGTAAATAAAATATATATTTAAAACAATATTTAACCACATTTTTTTATTATTTATGTTTTTGGGGTGTCTACCCTGTATATTCTTCGCTAAAAGTATATCCCATTTAGGCGTTGACAGGAGCATTATCTACCTACCAACTATTATGATGCTTCTTCATCAAACAGTTTTGTAGACATTGCGCCAAAACATAGTCTGAAGCGTGAAAATTCTAATAAATCTCGGAGAGTGATTTTTTTACCATTACAAAAAATCCGTTCTGCAAACGGAGGAAGTAAAATCAATAACCAATAAACTTTCCTGTTTTCTTTCAAATTTTAATTATTAGGAACTATACTACAAAACCCAATAAGCCATATGTAAGCCCAATTTAAATATCTTCCCTTTAAAAACATAAATATTATTCAGGCCAAGCTTATCAGGAAAATTCACATCCTATCGTGCTGCCATGCCAGTTCCGTTAAGCTCAGAAAAATGCCACTTGTAAAAACACATGTTGTTAAACGATACCAAACAAAAAGTAACATAATTCCAATAAATTTTATAAATGTCAGCCCCAACAAACAACTTCTGCGCGCTCTAAGTTGGACCTTTGATTGCTTATGTTTAAATCCGGTCACGAAGAAGCTACAAAGGAAAGGTCAAATTAGATTGATATATAAAAAAACTTAATATAGTATATTGTTTGATACGAATATTATCGTCGCTTCATATATTTTCGCAGTTCCTCTTCGCGTCCATTTTTGTGTACATTTTCCATTACGGGCGAAATAAAAAGCAAATTCATTTAAGAATGGTTACTATTTACGTTAGCTGGCGAAAGAAACAATTTCGGGTTATGTTAGGGTGCGTCTACCTTTTTATTGGTTTTTATATTTTATCCTGATCACTTGATTTGAAGCAGACACTTTATTTTACCAACAAATTGCCTTTTGTAGATTAAGAAACAGCTGCCTAAGGAATCACTACTTCCACATTCAGATTCCCCAACTAAGTCGTTTAAACGAAAACATCTTGGTATAATATTTGAATCGTTGTCAAAGAATTTCAGCAGCATCGTCATTTTCAGAGGGAGATTGAACATTACACAATTTCAGTTTTTCAATGTCGATATTTCCATCCTCGGTAAAGACGAAACCACGACGTGATGACAGTAAATGGGAGCTACTAACGTCATCGCGAGCTGACGTGGACCTTCCAAACTTATCGAGACTCATGATGATAATAATGTAGAGTAACCCTATATCCATGTATTTAATAGATAACTCCAGCCTCGCGTAGTTCATTTATTATAGCAAGAATTTCATTATCATGAGAATCCGTATTTCCAGCGCTCTTGGATGCATTCAAAAGCCTTAATCTATCAACTAGCTCGTTAACGTCATCCCAGTAAATATATTCAATAGGTTTTTCATTATAAACCATGCTGATGCCCTCTCCACTACGCGACTTTCCAACCAGCCCACCCTTAAGTAATGGCTTTATGACTTTCGTATACTTAAAAGATCGTGTTCCATTGGATTGTCTTAAGGGGTCATAATTTCTTCTGTGAACATTACTCGCTTCTAGAATATTCTTATAATCATATAAATCTTGTTCATCATATCCTTTGGGTTTCTTCATAAATAGCAGCTCGTATAAGCCTCGTCTTCCTGCATACTTTTCATTGTCAATATTTATTTCAGCGTTCGGACTAATGTTTAATTCCAGGGAACCAATATAAAATTTATTCATTTCTGAATCGGGTCTAACGCCATATGTTTCATCGAAATCCCTATTTTTGTTATACAGTCCCATTATATATTGCTTAGCCAAAGGAGAATACTGCTCAAAATATTCATTTGGATCCATCTGATTAGTTGCTTCATCGAGGGTATAGTCTTCTTCTCCATATTCTTTATCTTCTTCACATTCTTTATCTTCTCCATATTCTTTATCTTCTTCACATTCTTTATCTTCTTCTACAGCTTCTTCTTTATGTTGTACTGGTATTTTTATCAGTGGTCTAACATTTACATTGTTCGCAGGTTTCACAATGGATTTTAGTTCTTTTAGCGGTTCGATAACTGGTTTAAATAATCGATTAAGGGTTTCATCCTCCTGAGCTTTTCCTAATTTTAATGCTAAATATTTCTTTCTAATAGCCCTCGATACTTTTCTAATTTTCTCTTTAAGTTCTCTGTCTTTCTCCAATACATATGGTTTTACTCTGGGTGGCTTATATATCTCGAAAGTTATTTTAGTAGACACCATTTTCAAACACGGTCTGAACAGCTTTTTAAAACAGAGTCTGTATACAGGTCTGTACGATTTTAAACAGGAACTGTATACAGGTCTGTACGATTTTAAACAGGTTTTTACAGCTTTTAAACAGGTTTGTACAGGTTTTAAACAGAATCTGTAAACAACTCTGTACGATTTTAAACAGAGTCTGTACGATTTTCACACAGGTCTGTACGATTCTAAACGAGGTCTGTACAGCTTTAAAGCACGCCTGTTGTAACTGAGAGCTTGTCTGATAATGACTGATGCGTTCAAATTACACACTTATATACTGATCAAAACCCTTCCGATAACGTCCATTATGTAAATCAAAATCTTTTACGATAACCATTACACCATACTGATCGTTCCAACATCGTCGACACAGATTCTCAAATCGTTCGAATGTCATATCTGGAGTCACGTGATCATCATACACATGGCGTAAATTCATTTTATCCTGTTTAAATAGAATTATGCAGTTACAGTTATCTCGAATATTGTGTTTAGGCGCCCGCGCATAAGTCTGACAGAGATAGAAGCTATCCACAAGCTTATGTCTGCCCATACTGAAATAAGCTCTTATTTTATCCTGCTTATCACAAGCCACATCATCGAAAATGAACACTGAATTAGTTTTAGCCTCGGATGGATCGATTATACTATCACTACTTGTATACGGAAAATAACTAACACTTTTCACACTCTTCAGCACTTCCTCCAACAATTTGTATTTAGGTTGATGCAATGTCTTGGAGTACACGTATACATTCTCAAACCATAGTCCATTAGGATCAAATAATAGACTCAGCAACAAATTGGTTTTACCAGATCCACTGGGACCACATATTATTGTTCTTAGTGTACTAGGAAATAACTCGCCATGTTTTTCTTTTCCGGCAGAGTGATCTGTTAAGAGATCCAAGTTCTCTACAGGAAGTGTGACCTTTTGTCTTCGAACGATCATGATGTAATGCCTTGTCGATTAATACAATACTTTATATAAACATCATTACATCATGAACAACAACAGTAGTAATCATGATGCCGCCGAGGAAGCACGTAAAGAAAGGTAGAGGAGTTGTTAATAGTCTAATTAACAAACTACCTTTTGAGTTACATTTACCGGGATATCAATACTGTGGACCTGGTACGAAGTTACATAAAAGACTAGCTCGTGGAGACCCTGGTATTAACGCTCTCGATAAAGCCTGTCGGGAGCACGATATTGCCTATAGTGAAAACCCAAATTTAGAAGCCAGACACAAGGCTGATTACGAACTTGAACAGCGAGCTTGGGAGCGTGTCAAATCCCAAGACGCCAAATTGGGTGAGAAAGCTGCAGCTTGGGCTATTACTAACACAATGAAGGCTAAACGAAAGATGGGTATGGGTGTTGGCTGTAGGAAGAAAGTGGGATTTAGAAAAGCAGTCTTATCAAATGTTGCTAAAGTACTGAAAAAACATGCCAGTTATGATTTGAAAAAAGATAGCGCGATGATGGTAAAAGCAGCTCGAATTGCCGTTAGGAATGCAGGTGGTCGGGAGAAAATCATTACCCCCCGTATTCTACCTATACCGAAGACTGGAGGTATATTACCTCTGATACCAATTTTTGCTGGTTTGAGTGCATTAGGAGCTTTAGCTGGAGGGGCATCAGGAGTAGCCAAGGCCGTAATCGACGCTAGAAATTCTAAGAAAAAATTGGAAGAAGATGAAAGACATAATAAGACAATGGAGGCTATAGCATTGGGGAAAAAAGGATCTGGACTCTATATGAAGCCTTATAAGAAGGGGTATGGTCTATACCTGAAAAAACAGCAAAAAAACTACTAATGAAGCTACCCAATAGAGCACTCTCTGATAGGGACCTGTTGAAATACGTTAAAAAATTAAAAATTCCACATTTCAGAGGTGTCTTTATGCGAGATTCTTTACCACCATCTCCACCGAGAAAATGTGAAAGTGCTATCATTAATTTAGATACAATGACAGGTCCTGGGACTCACTGGGTAGCATATAAGAAAACTAATGATTCCGTCTTATATTTCGATAGCTTCGGATCCCTGAAGCCACCAATAGAATTAGTTCATTACCTTGGTGCAAAATGTAAAATTAAATATAATCCTGATGCTTTTCAGACGTACAATACAGCAAATTGTGGCCATTTATGTTTAGAATTTCTCTATAAAAATAATAAACATGTATGATGTACATTCATTATGTCTCAGATATTCACGTTAAGAGGACGAGGTTCTACGCTCTCCGTAGACTTTTATAATCCCATAAATCTCGATCCTCAGTACGATTATTCGTTGGCATTGATTGGTCTTCACACCTACAACAGTATACCTAACATTGAGGAAGGTGTAAATAATAAGTTTTATTACTGGGAACTTGGCGATAAATCTAAGGAGAAAATCATAAAAATACCTACCGGATCCTACGAAATCAGCGACATTGAAACTTATCTGCAGAAGAAACTGATACCTAGTGGGGCATCATCGCAGAGCGAACCCAGCGATTATTTTTCGTTAAAACCCAACAACAATACTCTCAAGTGTGAAGTTAAAAGTAAACACGAAATTAATTTTACACCTAAAGATAGTTTAGCTACTTTACTAGGATATAGTGCTCAAGTGTTGAAACCGGGTGAACTATATCAATCTGATTTACCAGTTAAAATAGTTAAAGTTATAACCATACACGTGGACTGTAATATCACTACAGGAGCGTTTTATAATAATAAACCATCACATACGATTTTTGAATTTGGCCTGAAAGTCGACCCAGGATACGCTATAGACATTGAACCTAATAATTTAATTTTTCTACCTGTGAATAATAAACAGGAAATACATAATATCACCTTGAAGATACTCGATCAGAACTCTGAGCTGGTGAATTTTCGAGGAGAAGAAATTATTGTCAGGCTAGAACTAAGAAAATTACTATGAGGTTGATATTTAACCCTAGAAACTATATAAACAACAGTTCTTATAGTCAACCTCATTCAGTATCTAATCCACATACAGGACAGTCAACTTCCAATTTAACTTCAACTAATATTTTATATTTAAAATCTTTGGGTTATCATGTTGGAAGAACTACAAATATTTCAAGATCCAAGTTACGATGAGTCCATCGTCAGAGAGGAGACCCGATCGTATTATCCGTTTGTAAAATCATTTGGAAATAACGATGAGATAGAAATTGCCATTTATCAACAGGATGCATTACTACTGATGAGTGAAGCTGCAATATCAATTGAAGGAACTTTAAGGAAAAACGCCGCTGGTACTGGTACTATTGAATTTACTAATAACGCCGGAGCATACTTATTCGATTCTATAAGTTATGAATTAAATGGAAAGGAGATCGATAAAGTACGAGATCCTGGAACGACAAGCCTGATAAAAAGTTACTTGTGCTATGATAAGGATGACCATTCTCTGAGTATCGCAGGCTGGAATTATCCTGACGGTCAGCTGGTAACATATGATCCCATAAAAACAACATTCTTTTTAAGGATACCTCTGTGGCATTTCCTTGGATTCTTTCACGATTATAAGAGAGTGGTGTTTGGTAAACAAGTTTTGAGATTAATCAGAGCCCGCAGCGATAATAATTGTTTTAAAGTTTCCAACGATGATACTACTGGTGAATTAACCATAACCAATATAGAATTAAAGGTTAAACATGTATTTCTAAATGATGTTCTAAAACTGAATTTGATGTCTGAAATAAATAGTGAAAAACCGATCCTGATGCCGTTTAGACAGTGGGAACTTCATGAGCTGCCTACTCTAACCAATGGCACAACAAAAGAGGTTTGGTCCGTTAAAACATGCACTAATGTGGAAAGTCCCCGATACATTATCGTAGCATTTCAAACGAATAAAAAAGATCAGAAGATGTATGACGTCACCGAATTCGATAACATCGATATATCTAATGTGAAATTGTCATTAAATTCTGAATACTATCCCTATGAAAACATGAAACTGGATTTCAACTCTAGAAAATATTCCGAGGCGTATTATATGTATACGCAGTTCTCAAAATTATTCGCTTCTAATAATAAGCCCATACTTGACTTTGCGGCTTTCAGTAGCAGAGCATTATTCGTTATAGATTGTTCCAAGAGAAATGATTCCGTAAAGTCGTCTACTGTAGATATCAAAATTGAGATTGAAAGCAGAAAATCATTCCCGCAGAATACTAAGGCCTACTGCATAATTATTCACGATCGAGTTGTGGAATATTCACCTCTAAGTGGATACATAAGAAATGTTATGTAATAAAAGGGAGTGAGTTACACTCTATTACCTCAGTAATTGAAGAGTGAAGCATGAAATTGGTTGTTGTTGATATTCAGGGATTTAATCTTCCCGAATTTTGTCCTAAGGAAATATCAATCGTCAGCCACGAGCAGAATGTACACTATTTATTAAAACCTCCAATACCCTACAGTACGTTAAGTTATGCTATAAGAAGACAGGTGAAATATTTGGAAAGGTTTCATCATGGCCTGAAATATAGTAGTGGTTTTGTAAATTATGATGAATTGAATGATATATTACTCAATCACTTACTTAATGGTACCGCTGATATGGTGTACGTAAAAGGACATCAGAAGCAACAATTTCTCGAAAGAAAATTACATGAATTGGATAAGAATTCGGCACCTCCCGTAATCAACGTAGAACATCTTAATGGCAATGAAGCTCCACCCAACTTCATAAAGGAAATATCTTCTTGTTTAAATCATTTTACTAATGTTAAGTGTATGTGTAGTTTAAGAAATAGTATAAGGCTTTATGATTGGTTGTATTTAAATTTATCTAAATAAAAACATATATATCTCTTACTGGGTGTTTTTTTTTTTCATCTCCTTCACACTATTCCCCTATATCCTGAACTCTGATGATTATTATTCAGTTATTTGCTAGATGACACAGCAGTAACATGTCTCTTTCTTTGAACGATTTTAATTTATTACTAGAAGAACATTGCCAAAAGCTAGAGCAGTTGAAAAGTATTATAAACTTTTACGAAGAAAAACAGCATGTGCTTTCAAGTTTTCAATCATTAAATATCAGCAACAAAAGTGTGTTCAGTGATAGAAGGCGTTGTGGAAACATTTTACGATCAACAGCAGCACGAAGAATTATCCCCCAAAATGTCACAACGCTCTGAAAATCTGGTATTTTTACCCTGTCGACATATAGTCAGTTCTATAAACAGCTGCTATAAATTGTGCGAGTGGCGTAAAAAGGAAGAGCAGAAATGTAAAATTTGTTGAATAAATGATAAAGAAGTAAAACAGTATACGCGAACAATTATATGAATAGGCTGCATTGTTTTCCTATGAAGATGTTATCACCCAAATTCTGACTGATGAAGTAAATTAATATCCGCTGTATATTGCAATTATGTCATACCTTATTTTTGTATTATGAAAAATAAAAAAATATATGTTCCAACTCCTTGTTTTATTATCCTAAAATATTCTCAAATGCTTTCTGCTAAAGAGTGTTACTGTATTATTTAAAAAATTACACAATAAAATGACAATTATATTAAAAGATGATGATTCAACCTTTTTAATCATTCAATATCAGCACAGATGCATATGAATCATCTTATTTTTTAGGATCTGTTTATTTTAAAAATATGAATCATCAAAGACATGCCGCCTCTACCCATGCTATCAGTTTGTTTACATTTCTGTCACGTTCTTGCGATTATCATCCATAAATCAGATAGTCACTGACGTTTATTAGACAAGTCCTAACAGATCTACGTACATGCTCTCTTTCCTATAACAAAGTACTTCCATCACACTCATCTTTTTTCCGTCGCAGCCATTTTGCTCTTGTTTCAGACTATATCTCCGCCCACCATCAATCCTCTCTGTGGTACGTCATCGATCATTATACACACAGGTGTACCAACCTCCAGATCTAGGAACTTTTTCCCTAGTAACTTTTATTACCAACCTCATCATCTTCTGGTCATTGCCTACGATCACTTCTTCAGCAGCCTCTGGGTACTTCTTTGTCTACCTCTTCAGACCCCACCCTCACTCTTGGTCTCTCCTGATGGACACCCGCCATCTTTAAGTTCTCATAGCTATTCTACTGACGGAAATGGCGTAGGAGTGGCTTTGTATATCTACTAATTTCATGCCTCAACTTGTAGTATACGCACCAAATCCCCAGATTCTAGACTCTTAGTAGCTGACTTTACTCATTTTCTTCTATTTACCCCGATTGACTCCCGAACCTAGCAACAGAGTCAGCTCAAAATAATCCAGTTGCACATATTGTTATAATACGTATGACGAGATAGGTCCAGGGAGTAAGAATTGCAACGTCGCGTGTACATTTGTCAGTCGGCAATGAATAACTACAGCTGGGATACTTCAGTGTCCGCGTGCCGTCGCTTCGGGGGAGGTTGCTGTTGCTGGGTTGTCATATACTACATGAATGTACTTGTACGTACCTAGCCCGCCGCTACACATACGGTATACACCAAATCTTTGCGATGAATATCTTAAACCGCTCCAGAGAAAACATGCGCACGAAGAAGTTACAGACAGACCGACCACTCAAATTTTAAATCTCGACATTTCATGTCAGCATAAACCTATTTCAACAAAGAGAATATTTGAAATTTTTTGAAGAATTTTTAAAGGCGTAAATAAAATAAAATTAAGAGTATGTGGTACTTATAGACCACAAGCCCATGCTATATTTTTAGGGGGTCATATGACACCGCTTGAAAATGTATAATTTTTGTAGTCCTACAAAAATAAATCACTTTGAGCCCTATGTCGTACATTTTAGGTGGGACATGGGAAAGCCACGGAAAAGTGAAAATCGTAACCCGCGGAGGTGCATTTTTTTCAAATGACACTGTACGGCTTACATTTATTTGGACTTTATTTATACTTGTGACTCTTAAAAAGAAAATGCCGTACAAAAATAATGGGACAGAAGTACAGGAAAAATTTTCGTTTTCCGAAAAGTGACCTCTAGTTTTAAGGTGATATGACACCGTACGGCTTTTATGAAATTCGATTTTTATATTAACAAGAATGGATTTTTTTGCTATGCCGTAGAAATCAGTTGGAACATGGGGTGACAAACGCGACATCGACCCCCGTCCTAGACCTCTATCAAGGGTGGTGATTTGACACCACGTAAATCTTGATTATTTTAATACTATTTTGTCATCCCATGTTCCAACTGATTTGTACGGCATAGCAAAAAAATGCATCCTTGTTAATATAAAAATCGAATTTCATAAAAGCCGTACGGTGTCATATCACCTTAGTACATAGAGGTCACTTTTGAGAAAACAAGAATTTTTCCTGTACTTCTGTCCCATTATTTTTGTACGGCATTTTCTTTTTAAGAGTTACAGGTATAAATACAGTATAAATAAACGTAAGCCGTACAGTGTCATTTGAAAAAAATGCACCTCCGCGGGTTACGATTTTCACTTTTCCGCGGCTTTCCCATGTCCCACTTAAAGTCCCGCTCAAAGCGATTTATTTTTGTAGGAGTACAAAAATTATACCTTTTCAAGCGGTGTCATATGACCCCCTAAAAATTTAGCATGGGCTTGTGGTCTATTAGGGTGGTCCTTAGCTGTAGGTGTGGAATTTTTTTTAAAATGTGGTTTTCTCGCCCACTCGTTCTGTTCTAATATATGAAGAAAAAAATGACACAAACTTTTGAGTGGTTAACGCTACCCCTTCCCGTGCCTCAAAAGGGGTGAATTTTCCTATGTATTTCTTATGACATTTTTTCGTAGATTTGAGATGGAATTGTCAAAATATTATGTAATAAAAATCGCACACGAGTCTCCTATACAGAATTGTTCAGAGAACACGAATTAGTCGTTCCTTTTTTAATTAAAACCTCATAAGGCTCTTTTATAGGGCCCCAAAATGACCCAATGATGCATGATTTTGACGTTAATTATCGTTTATTTGAGATTCTCTTTGCACAAATTGTTACTAGTATATTATTATTATTATTATTATTTTAATGTTAACCAAAACATATTCTTTATAGGATTTTGCAAACAGCAGAAAAAATAACTATAACTAAAAGAAAAACTTTGTGTAAAAATATTAATGAAATCTTTGCATTCTTTCGATAACCTGAATTCTGGTTATGCTAGCAAATTAAAATCCTAAAATTAAATTGTCTAATTTCTTATCTGACAATTCTCATTCTAACACTAGCATCCACACAGTCCCCTACGGCCATGCAGATTAAACAGGTATCTACATAACCCCCTACGATTATGAAGATTCAGTTGAAAATGCAAAGACCTAAAATGAATTTATTCATCTACTTTGTCTTAAAAAAATTTTCATTCTAATGGATTACAATTTCATGAAATCTATCATTCTGTTTCTTCTATCTATCTATCTATCTATTTATCTATCTATCTATCTATCTATGTAACATTGCCTGTAACCGTCGCATTAGGCCAAAGAAGTTTTTCTAAATTAAAATTAGTAAATAATTATTTGCTGTCTTCAACCTCCCAAGAACGCTCAGTTGCGCTAGTAATGCTGTCGATCGAGTACGACATATTAAGCATAATTGACTATGAATCCATCATTAAACACGAGAAGGCTTAAAAAGGCAGTTTCTTCTTAAATATACATTATATAAGTATGAAAATATGTATTTAGATAGTTAATTTTATAAAGTAAACGTGAACAGCTTACTATCTGCGCGTATTTTTTTCCTAATAAGTAATTAGGGGCGCCAAAATCGTTACTTGTCGGGTCTAAATATTTCCCTTCCGCTGGCGCCGGCCCTGCTAATTTCGCAGACAATGACAAAGAGAAACATATGTCAGTCACACCCTTGGTACATCACCTTATTGAGGAACCGAAAGCTTTATTTCTCTAGCGGATATAAATTGCATCGATTCCAAAAACCTGTAATGATTTTTTTAATATATGATGACTTGAGCACTCTTCGGAGACGCATAAACCAGAAAGGGATTTCTCCCCAACCGTATCGATACAACTTAAGTATGTTGTAAATTCGCGGCAATGTAATAGGGTGGTTGCTTTGACAAAATGATCGATGAAGCTTTTGTATGAAAATATTAAATAAGGCTTCGATTGAGGCGGGGTGATTGTGCGTGGAAAAACACTGTACTGCACTTCTGGAGCGCTTGTTCTGTGTTAAAATAATTCTCAATAATAGCTTTCGCCTTGCCTTCGGCTCTTTGTTATTAATAGCTTTACAACCACTATTATTCAAGTTGCCTTCAGAATATCTAAGCACATCTCTAATAACTCACGTAGTCGATTGTGGGCTTCCACAGAAACAATGCTAAAATCAGATGCCTCAGCTTCTGCTACAGGGTTACCCAAATTCGATTCCCATTAATAAATGAAAAATTCCAGAGGCCATGCATAACAGCGATCTTATACAACTTACACTAATGTTGCAATAGTTTCACTACAGTAGCCTAAAGAGGAGGATAGGTGTTAAATCTCAATTAAATTTGACAAGGCTATGTTAAATTTTCTCCTTAGTACGTTTCAATCAGATGTTGTTAGACAAAATTGCAGCCATTTAAAGTTAAGACAAAAAGCGAGATTATTTTCCCCAAAAATAGCTCTTTTGTCATCAATAGTTTTATTGTTATTAGTGCTGAATAATGTTACATGCATGATAAGTAATAATAACACTAATAATCAGTAATTCTCTATTTCAATATCTCATAATTAACAACAAATTATTACCTTACATCACAGTAATATATATGCTTCTCAGTTCTAATATCTAAAAATATTGAAACATATTTTTTATAGGATTTTGCAAACAGCAGAAAAAATAACTACCTACGAGAAATTTCTTATTTGAAAATTCTCATTCAACAACTAGCATTCACACAGTCCCCTACGGCCATGTAGATTAAATTAGCATCTGCATAACCCCCTATGGCAATGAAAAATGAGTTAAACTGAATCTACGGTAATGAAGATTCAGTTAAACTGGGGTAGGAATATAGGATGAAAAGTGTAGGTGCTTGTAAGATGTTTCTTCTAAGTTTCCATGCTTCTTTTTGGTGTCCATCTGTCATCACCGAATGGGAAGTGTAGGCGTTTGCGAGATACTTCTTTTTAGTTTCCATGCTTCTTTTTAGTTTCCATCTATCATCATCTCCTTATTTATTCTTCTTCTAAATTTTCTGTTTCTGAATCTAGCTGTGTGCACCTCCTGCTGCCCCCTTGCCTCCTTATAGTTTCATGTTTCCCAGAAATCTGTGTTTACGTTTCAACGTCCTGCATCAGTGCGTCCACTTCGTTTGTCTTCCAAGACAAACATACGTTAGCTCGCCGCAAGGAGCTTTTATTTATTAACCGTTCCACGGGTAAATATCCATTCACTGTGGAAGTGCAAGGATGTGCCCTGTCTTGAGTTATGAAAGAGCTTTTTACAGCGAGTTATGAGAAAGGGGTCCATGAAAATATTTTGTACACCCTGTATATTGGTTTGTTTTTGTATTAACTAGTTTAATTCTCGTTTTTCAATTTCGCGCATTTCTCTATTTTATTACCTGCCCCCCGTTCAGCACAGATTCATTTTTGAGATTAATAAGAAACTGTATAAAATAGTAAGTTTTGAATGAATACTTTGAGTCGATAGTTGGTAAAGTTATTATAGTAATCAGAAAGAATAGAAAAAATAAAATAAAAAGAATAATTAATAGCTTACCTCTCTGTCGCGTCTGGTCCTGAGAATACTGTATCATCTTCTTTCTTTTCTTGGGTTGATTTCGTCCACTTAATAAACTTCCACTGTACACAATTACTTTAAGTCACACCATAGCTACCATGTCTATATTACTTTGTAAATACATGCGCCTCATTTTGACACTATTTATCGCTCAACTTTCTTTATCGCAATGGACCACTTAAAAAGGGTCTTCAAGACGACCGCCTTGTGTGTAGGTAGAGACACTGCATTTGCACTTATCTGCTTTATTTGATTCTATTAAAAAGACTGTACAAGTAGTTATTAATTCAATATGAACTCTGTTTTTCTATTAAGGCTCTCCACTACACGCAGAATTTCTCGATCCATCAGTGGCTCAATTTTTTTCGGATTTAACGGGGATTGTACCGCTTTTTTAAGCACATTGTTCGGGAGCGTCGTACAATACGTCTATACACGACGTTAGTCCATGACAAACTTCCCATCAATTTCTATATACTAGATAACCAGAAGTTCTCTGAGTACAACATTTTCAAATTAATTTTTTGTAATGTAGCAGGCTTTTCAGTTCCAAAGTAAAATAATTAGCCGCCAAAAAATGTACACCACTACTTTGGATTATGATCAGAATGGAATGTTGTCACTTGTCGTATATAGGATATGAACACTAATAGTATTTAATATTGTTATTGTTAAATGTAATATTCACCTCCAACATTTTACATTTTTATATTTACAAAGTACTATTTTCGAACAGCGTATTTTAACGTTAAAAAGCCAACGAAAACAAAGCATTACTCAATTCACAAATCGCAAAAACTGTATTGTGGAATACATTTAATTCCGTTATGATTTTGCTTTTACAGAAACATGAAATTAATTTATTTTTATATTCATATCAATTAATATCAACTCGATATTCCCATAAATAACTGTTTTTCGGATTATGGTTCAAAAATAATATTTATATGCATATAAATATAAACAATGTGCTTGAAGAGTATGAATTTTCCACTTCGCTTTAACAGGGTAAAATATCCACGATATACATATAATTAATAAATGCGCAATAAAATCAAAATGTGCTAATTGCTTTGCAGCAGTTTTATTACGGCAACTATCAGGTCATTCTACAATGTTCATTGCAGATAAATAAATAAATTTCATTTTATTCAAACGAGAGCAGTAAAAGTTGCAGGTAGGCCCTGCTGTTGTAATATTTATCAAACATATGGGAGAATTGATAAATAAATTATAAATATGAGACGCTATATGTTAAGATATGTACCAATTAAGTACTTCTCATTTGATATTTTTAACTAGCCAAATTAATTAGAAATACATCATTCGTATAGTGTTTGTTGCAAGCTAAATCAGGCTTTTTGTGGCAAAATGTAATTTTTTACGCTTTACGCGCCAGGCTTGCATTTCGTAATCCAGCGGTCTGTGTGATACCTCTAACCGGGGAATAGCTGTTGATTGGTAATCTGGTTATTTTATCCTCATTAAAATAAGGACATAGATATGATTGACAGAAATATTTTGTTTAAATTGATATATGAACTCTGGTTATTACTTATAACCGAAGATACACAACCTCATTCTACAAATCTGCAACAGTTGTATACAATTACAAACAATTATACTGTTGTAAGTATCTAGTCAATTTAAGAACCTAATATTTTATCCCCAAGATTGTAAAACAAAGACGAATTCTGAGGATTTATAAATAAATATGGTGTTGCAATATTTATGTCATACTCGGTAAATAATAAAAACGAATATGAACAAACACCCTTATTATTACTATGAAGTCAATGAATTAATTTTTTGAACAATTCCGATTCTATCGCAAATTTACGGAAAAATGTCTTCCTCCCGTAAGAGATTTAATAAAGAAATTCATTTTTCACAAGTAGCCACTCTGTTGGCCACGCTCTGGATTTAACTGTAAATGTAATCACCCTCACCTCCAATAAAATAAAAGTAGTATAGAACATAATAAATGACAAATTGGGCAGGGAAAAAACTCGGGATAAAAATATAAAAGTATATGATAATAACGAGCTAATTTCAGATAATATTATCCTAACAAATAAATTCGCAAAACATTTCTCCACAAATACTCAACAAAAATTACATTACTACTTTGGTTCCAATTTGTTATTACCATGCACCACTTGTATATATAGGGAGAACGAATTGCTTCTTCCACCTATCACCACCGAGGAAGTAAATGAAGCTATTATTCACCTAAAATATAAGAAGTCAGTTGGATTCGATAACTTTACCGCAGATTTGTTAAAAACCATAAGAGAGGATGTTGTTCATCAGTTGACATATTTATTTAATATCTCGATTGAACAGGGACATTTTCCCAATACATTAAAACTAGCTACTGTCATACAGGTTCACAAAAAGGTGCTGGCGAAGACATTGAGAATTATAGGCAGATATTAAGTGTCATATCAAAGCTGTTTGAAAGAATCACATATAACAGAATAGCGTTATTCTGTGAAATAAACAAAATATTAACAATATTCCAACTGAGATTTCGAGCTGGCAAATCTACTAAAACTCCATGTTGTCATCTACTTGAACATGTATATAAATCTCTAGACACAGACAAGTATGTCATTTCTCTCTTGTTGTATTTATCGCAAGCATTCCATACTATTGATAAGAATTTGCTAGGAAAAAACAGCAGCATTGGTATAAGGGGGACTATACTGACGTGGATATTATCGTTTATGGAAAACAGGTCAATAAAAGTTAAAATAAATGGTTATAATTCTAACGAACATGATGTAAAGTTGGGGTACCTCAAGGATCATTACTTGGACCACTTCTATTTTTTACTGTACATTAACAACTTACCTAACTACCTAACAGTGGGCCACGCAACCTTATTTGGAGATGACTTAACGGTTACTCTAAATGCGGAAGCCTTGATGAACTTAATGCACAAATAAATTTAACCAAGCAAGAAATCAGCATATGGTCCCAAAGGGACAGACTGATACTAAATGACAGAAAAACAGAGTTTATCCATTTTCATATCCAAAAGCCTTTACCTCATGATGCGATCACATATGATGGTATTACTATCTCAAAAACCACCAAACTACTAGGCATTTATTTAGACTCTAAATTAACATGGGAGGAGCATATACATTACGTGTGTGGACAGCTAAATAAAGCTTACTTCGCAATATTACAAATGAGAAATAGCCTGGATCAATCCGGTCTGCTAAACATTTATTACGCTCTAGCAAAAGCGATTGATAAGACTAATATATAAGCTTAACTATAATGAAAGCTGTAGAGAAATATTTAAAAAGGAAAAAATACTAACCACGCCCTCTATATTTATATACAAGTGCCTGCTGTATGCTAGGAAAAATATGTGAACATGTGGAACTACTTGTCATACCTAGACATAATACAACTAAATTTAAACACTTCCCTCATTATAACTGCATTATTCTATATAATAGTCTATCTGAAAACATAAGAAAAATAAAAGTATACCAAAATTATAAAACCAAGACAAAAAACTTGCTACTCAAAAGCGGCTTTTATAGTATACAAGATATTTTAAACAGGGAACCGGTAGGAATTTAATATATGTTTAAAGGGAATTTGTTTATCTTATTACGTTTGATTTACATAATGCAAATGCTTACCTCTTGCGGTGATATATAATATATGTGTATCTATGTGTTTTATATGTAATATTCTCTTATATTATTGTATAAAATTGTACCATTTGACTTGCCATATATACTATGTATCTAAAATGGTTAATGAATTACTATTACTATTACTATATTACTGTTCGGAAAGGGTCCGAGCTATTATTATGATCGGTCTTGTTCATAAGAATTCTTAGATCTTTAATAAATGGTCAGCATTTCTTTTCAGTCTGTTATGTTCCAATTCCAAACTATTGTTGACATCATGAGAGTTAAGGTTTCTTCTGGCGCTAAAATTTTCACACCTCCACCTATTTTGGATATTTATTCCAGGCAAATCAGTGAAACAGTCGAGTAGTGCTGATCCAGGGCTGAGAAACGTTTACTCTCCGTTTCTCGGGGAGGGGAATCGATTGCGATGGGTGCGTGGGTTGAAGAATTATGCCTTCAACCCCATTGGCCAGAAATTACCCCAAATGGGGGATATCGGAATACAACGGGTGAAGACGGGTGTTACGGCGATTTTTTTTATATAAAAGTTGTTAATAGCTGGGAGAACGATGAAGAAGGAAGGTTAGTGATGGAATCGGTTGAAACTACTCCCAAGAGTCAAATCGACCTAGGTCGATTTCTCTCGAATTCCCTCGAGATAATCAAGCCGATAGGTGATCGAAAAGGATGAATGAGACTCAGTACTCCTTCACCCACCCCCCAAGCACCAGGAACCACCCATCTGAAGAGAATACGAATCTTATTCTATTTCTCTCGCATTATTTCGGTAGGAACCAGTTGAGAGTCGATCAATAAGGATGATTAGATTCAGATTCAGGGTCTACCCACCCCTCCCGCTTCTCAAATGGGTGAAAACTACTCCCTGACATGGATAACACTAGAAGGGCGGGAGGGGTGGATAGACAAATCTGACCCTAAACATTCTTCTTGAGCGCCCCCCAACCAAATCCTCTCAAAGAAATGCGAGAAAAATCGAGCGAGTTGGGTATAGGTATTCTCCACATACCTGCCCGATTCTGTCGATAAAAACCGAGTGAAATTGGCCTAGGTTTGTATTTTCCTGATAAGGGTAGTTCCCACCCTTGCATATCACTAACCTTCCCCCTATCGTCCTTCCAAATATCAACAACTTTCATGTAAAGAATTTCCGCCCCAGCACCTGCCTTCGCCGGTTGTACCCCGAAAATCACCACATAGGGGTAGTTATTGGCCAATATGGGTTGAAAGCATAGTTTGTCAACCCCCATACCATTCATAATCAATTACTCACCCCAGAAACGAGTGGGGAAATGTTCTTCAAGCTCGGACGGTTTCGCTAATTTTCCTAGAGTAATTAGATCTGTTTATTTGCTATGCAAGAGCTTCAATCCTCTGTCTATTTCTCTAAACTTGAACCTAGTATTTAAAACATCCTGTGATATTAAATATCTTCGTTTCCGTTATTAAAACTTAAGAAAGTAACTTCTAATTACACTACTCGCAGGCAATTAGTAAGAAAATTATTATTAATCTTCCCTAGTTCAATACTTTATGCAAGTGTTTTAATCTGGATCGGAAATATCTCATTCTCTATGTGAATGATATCAGCTGTGACGACGCCGCGCCGCAGCCTCGGCAACTTAGCACTGCGACCTGAACTGCCAGCGACACCTGTTCGGATTAAGAAAATAAATCACCTGTTATTAAAACGATATTATCGCCTTACAACATATTTTATCTAATTTTTTCATTAAATGAATTTTATAGCTGCGTGCAATTTTGAGACCGTAAAGGGAAATTAATTGACTTCGCAGTACAATTTAATAAGGGTGTTTGTTAATTTTGGTTTTTATTATTTGCCGAGAACGATATAAATTTCGCAACACGATTTCAAGTCCAAGCTCGTGCCTAGAATTCGGTTTTGTTGTACAATCTTGCGGATGAAATAGTAGGTTCTTAAATTGGAGAAATACTTACAACAGTATAACCTTATATAACTGTGACAGATTTGTAGAGTGAAGTTGCATCTTCGGTTATAAGTGATAACCAGCGCTTGCATCGCAAGTTGCAGTTTAACAATTATAAGGGGTGGACTCAGGCGGGATTAGAAGAACGTTACTACTTTTTTCATGTGCAAAAATGTACAATATGATACCTTAATATCATGATGCTAAACCTTGGCACTAAGTGTTGTACTGTGTCTATACACAGTGCAACACTTAGGACACCAAGAGTTTGATGGCGAAGTAAAATTTGTTGTAAATATACAAGCTTGAAACGTTGAAGTAACTTGTCAAAAACCTAAGAATAATTCGATCTTTCAATTTCCGCAGATTTGGTAGAGGTCATTGAAAAGGCAATAATGTTCCCACTATCTGTTTACAGAATGTAACCTAGTGAGCCATCAATCAAAGTTGAGCTTGCTCTCCGTCGATCCCGTGTCTGCTTTACAGTTGTAATTGTAGACTGTAAAGCACCTACATCATAGTCAGTCGGTAATTTGCTTATTTCTGTTCCAGCCCGTTCGCAAGATATGGTTTTGGTAATTTTATCGATTCGGTGGAAATACCGAATTCCACAGTGGTGCATACTTTTAAACCTGCATGTTCCCATGGTACGGTAGTCCACCATATGCGAAAACACTACCGATTTGACGTTCGGTTCTATCACTGGCAGACGCATACGGTGTTTCGATAAAAAAACCGAATCAGTCGTCAGTAGCGCGTACATCTGTATGAGCAACTTCACACGGTTACCGAAAGTCATCTATTGGCCTCCATCACCCTCACCCTCGTCACAATTTATTTATAGACACCCTAGACGACCCAATTGGTTCATGGCCAATAAATATAGCATAGTCAGTGTCAAGATAAGGCAAATATGTTTACAAAGCAATATAGCTATGTTGTGACCTAAAGTTATTGTATACAGTGGAACGTTTTTAAATGGGACAATATTGACTCAACCCAAGAAAGAAAAGGAAAGGAAATAAAATAAAACAGCAGTCACAAAACGCTGAAGAAAGACAGATAAGCTATACATTTATTTATTTTTATCTTTAATTGATATTATTCTATTACATCTTTCTAGCTGATCTTTACCATCTTAATTTTTATCAGCTCGATTTATTGATTCAAAACATAATATTTTATGATTAATTTGGAAGACGGAAATTGAAACCGATTGTCTCAAAGAAGCTGCAATTAAACATAATATATGTAATAAACAATATGTAGGTGATGAAATGGAAAAGCTGCCCAAAATTGAAACCGATTGTTTCAAGGAAATGACATACAGGGTGAGCAAACTATCCCTTCGCACCTCTTTGCTCATAACGCGCAAAAAATAATAATAATGGTGCTAATAATAATAATGTTACCGCGAGATAGGGTCTTCCCCAGCAACTCCACCGTAGATGGTTATTTACTTGTGGAGCGGTTAATAAATAAAAAAGGGGGAAGGGGAAAAAATACAAAAATAAAATAAAAAATGAAAGCTGCTAGATTCAGAGACACAAGAAGCAGAAAACTTAGAAGAAGAAAAATAAGGAGATGACGATAGAGGGAAACTTAAAAGAAGCATGGAAACTGAAAAGAAGCATTTCGCAAACAACTGCACCACACCCCAGCCGATGATGACAAATGGAAACTTATTAGAAGCATGGAAACTTAAAAGAAGCATCTCTCAAACACCTACACTTCCCATCCTATATTCCCACCCCATGCGTCATGCGGCTCTCGCTGCTGACAACGAGCATGTCCAATGTCCAACCCGACGTATGCAGCTGGTCCGGCGGTATATAAAACATCCGAGATTTGGTTCCGGCACACAGTTTGGCCGTCCGTTGGGCGTATTCGACGGACGACCGGGCTGCGTATTGGAACGAACCTCCATGGATGCCCGGAATTGGCAGCAATGCCCACCATACGCTGGCAAATCAATCAATCAATTTCGGTGGAGGGTTGAGGGCTAAATAGAGGTAAGTGAAGGAAAACAAGTAAAGCATGCTGGTAAGAGAACATACATTTGGGATTTGGTGTATATACTAAAAGACAAGGCCTCATGTATGTTTCAAATTCTTTTTTGATAGAAGTATCTAATATACGATTCAAATGTATTGACCCCTCACTTTAACCGCGTCTATCTCAGGAACGGAGGAACGGAAAAAATTGAAAAAAATGTGTTCAATATGTGTCTATTCTAAATCATTCTCTGAAATTTGAATGATGCACATTGGACAATTTAGAACTTCTGCTAAGTTATATTGAAGAATGCCCCATTTTTTAAATAAATTTTGACCACACCAGTTTATTTAAAAAATATTTAACTTAAGTTGGTTGGAGCACAGGAAACAATTTGTAAGACATTTTTAATTTTCTTTGGGAGAACATATCATTACCCAGGTCTTTGATTTCGATACAATGAAAGGTAGTAAAGCGTTACTAATTTTTAGAATAGACTATATATAGTCTATCCTGAACTATAGTTCAGGATAAGTTTTAACAACTGCTTATGACTTCAAAACAAGCAAAACTTTTTATAAACAAATGACTTTTGCGCCAAATAAGAAACTTTACAAGCGGCGCTTCAGTGACATATTTTATATTCGGAAATCTTCTCTTACCTTAATTTTTTAAACAAGTTATCCGACTATCGTATTTTCTACAAATGCCATGACATTTTTCCGAACAATTAAGTGGTACTTAGATGAATTTCTATCACTTTTAAAACAAATTAATTTTTTTTCTCGATAAGTGGGTGAGATATTTATTTGTAAATAATAACGTGCCACCTACTTACGTATTCCCATGGAAGTGTCGACTCTGTCAACAAAAAAGCTGCTGTAACCATATAATAAAAATGTGAAATGCGTTTTATATAGGATGATATATATTGTGCCCTGCATTCGTAAACAAATTTTCATGCCTAAAGCTTAATGCTTCCTATTCTCAACTTACGGGTTTATGTGTTGTCTTAGGCTTTTACGTTGATACCTCATTCGGTACATCCTCGGCTTCTAAATGGAGGAGGCTGATATCTACCAGCGACGTGATTCGAATTAAACGAGTCAAATCTAATAAAATATACTATAACCAGAGGTCTTGTCAGTTTTGAAGATATCTCTTGAATATAATCTATTCTGAAATAAATTTAGGGAGTCGAATTTTCTATTTACCATCAGGATCTTGTTTGCTACACCACTCGACGAGTAAATTGTGCGGGGACTTCTTATTACGGATAAAAATAGATGCCGACGATCGGAACAGCGCTTTATGTAAAATTCACACTGAAGGAGCTTCGGGTTTCCGTGAAATACGAATACGATTCGATACTCGGTGGCTGGAAATATATTGAGAGTTATTAAAAACTATTTTACCAATTTTCTGCATGGTGCTTGAATTGCATTTACGCATGTGTCTTAAAAATAGTAATATATGTAACAAAGAATCTATATTACAATTAGCACTATTAGGGTTAATGGAAACGTCAAAACAAGCGTCGTCAAGCAATGTTTGCAAAATTTATTTAAATATTTAACACTGCACTACACAACAGAGACTTACTTAATAGCTACAGAACAGGAGCTGATACTTACATATACAGATTCGGAAAATGCAGTTTAGGGTATAGGAAGAACGATGTAATTGACCACGCCCCGCTAGTATCATAAATCGTGATAGCAGAGGCACACAATGAATTGAATTTAGCATGGCACGAACTAAGGATGTATGCGGATGTAGGTAATAATTTCTAATACGAAAAGCGAAGAAGTTATTTGTCACATTTTTGACAAATAATTTCTTCTATTGAAAGCATGTCTGCAGTTTCGTTTTTAGCCGTAAATGCTATGGGAATAAAATTATAATAGGCTTGTTCAGCATTTTTTTTTATTTTACAAATCGAAAGTGCAAGTATAAATTAATGGATCTGCAAAATATCAGAATCTTATTCGCACGTTTAGTATCTTAAAAACTATTACAAATTTCCATCTCACGAAAATGGGGCGTGGCCAGGCGCTACGTCACTATACGCATAGACTCGGCGATCTCAATAGACTTGATGCTGCTTATTGGTTATAATTATAAGTGTTTTCGAAGTATTGTTTGTTTTGCTTACAACTTGACAGTAGGGGAGTACAATTTGGTGAAATGTCAAAAAATTACAATTTTCTCTCGCTCCTGCCAGAACGAATTTTCAATTTCGACCCTGCAATTTACGATTATAATTCATCGCCGACCTTCTCCTTTCCGTAGACACATAGAACGAACTTCCACTCGACGTATTTATTTAGTTACCAGCGTTTAAAAATTTCATGTTTTTCGACTTTTCAGGTTAAATTTGAAAGGTCCCAGAAAGCCATTTTTCTTACGTCACTTAAGTATAGTGACGTCACATATGAGCGCTCGGTTTTTGCAACTATTTCCAATTTCAACTCCTTATATCTCGAGAACGGAAAAAGATAATAATACGAAATTTTAACTGTATAATGAGAATATCGAGTACTATATGAAAAAGTATAAAAACCATATAAGAAGAATATCATTGAACAAGCCCATTCTTATTAAAACCGAAATGAAAATAGAACATTAAAACAAAATTAAATAACTGGGAAACTAAAATCAACTAATAATTATGAAAAAATAAATTATTCTTATTAAATTACAAAAATATAACATTAAAATAAAATTAAATAACCCTCAGAAACTAAAATCAACTAATAATTATCAAACAATAAATTTATGAAGTAAGGATTCAAACAAACCACCTTCTTGTGCCAAACAATAGCCAAACCGATTATACAATGAACCTCTCGTATCATTGAATTCATTTGGAGTAATGCTTGCACAAAGTTGGATAAGTTTGTTCCGTAATTCAACTAAATTATTGGCTTGTTCAAAAGCATGTTTGTACGCGGTTTTCTTTAAAAGGCCCCACAGAAAGGAATCATGGGGTGCTAGATCAGGTGACCTGGGGAGCCATTTTATCATTCCCCTCGTAGCTATTAAATGATTGGGAAATGTTCTTTCCACAAAATTAATAACAGTTAAGGTATTGTGACTTGGGCAGCCGTCTTGTTGAAGCCAAATGTCGTCAAAGTTGACAGGAAGATTTTTAACTGCAGGAATTATTTGGTTTTGTAAAAGCTCCAAATATTTATTGCCATTTAAATTGCCATCGATTAACACTGGGCCTATAATATGATTGTCTAAAATTCCCATCAAAACGTTCAACTTTTGAGGATACTGAGTTTCCTATGTAATGAAAAGGATGATTCATCCTATGTAATGAAAATGATGATTCATTTTTAAAAAGTTTTCATTCTCATTCACGCGTTTGAAATTGTCCTCGGGAAATATTTCTTGCATTGTTTGAACTTTGAAACAACTGTACTGTATTTCTTTTCAAAATATTCCTTAAAGTTCTTTCCTTCATGTCAACTTCATTAGCAATTTTGCCTGCTAGAACAAGGTTCACTAGTTTCAACAAATGCACAGACATTACTTTCGCGACTTTCACGTTCTTCGCTCATTTGTTGATGACGGGGTTTGGGTTGACAGCATTTTTACAATAATTCACGACACACCCAAAATTCTCAAATTATTTAATAATGTATGAAATTATGCTAGCTGAGGGGATCAGTCTGTGTTGATATGCCACAGTAAATAAATTTATTGTGTCTCCAGTGGAATGGCCCCCGAAGTACTACTTCACAATTTACATTTTTTCTGCAATTGTATAAACACACGGCATTTTAATAACGAAATTGAGATTAATTTATTTTATTCCCACACGCCTACACAGCTACGCTATTAAAAGCAGAATGGGTGCTCTGTTCTCAATATACTAATGCCCTGCATTGTTCTACGACAAGGCGTGGTTTATCTGCGTAGAAACAAGTTTACGTACCTTAAACTAAATTTGCTGAATCTGTATATACACTGAAGTGGTACACCCAATATTAAGCAACATTTCAATCTTAATTTTTCGTTTAATTTTTTGTCATTGAGAAATATTGAAGCTCCCTTCAATGTAAGCCACAATGATATTAGAACAGTTCGAATGCGTTTTGATGAAACTGGATCTGCTCAACATAGGCACAGCGGAGGTTCAGTTTCGTTTATGGGTATGATTTCCGTAGATGTAGAGTTTCTACTGGTAAAGTTCTTTATAATAACCTACTGAACGGAACTCGTACGATGGTATCACCTGCAAGTAATAGGCACCATGAAGGAAAGAGATTTAGATCTTCAAAAAAATCACTTGTTAACTGCAGCTCACAAAGGAGAAGGGCTAAAATTAGCAGGTCGATATCAAAACTGACACACAGTATTATTTAAAATATTTTAAGAAAAACTTGGTGTTTTTTTGTACTTTCAGAGGTTGCAAAATAATTAAATATTCGTGACGCAAATTCAATCAAATATTTGGTATCAAATTTCATTTGAAAGTATATGTTTTGTAGTGGTAACATCGTGAATCCTTGCCCATAATTAGTTAATAGTGATTCATCTTAAAATCTCAATGTATACGGGGAATACCCCATATGTAAATAAGAAAATCTCAAGCACATGTGTATAAAAACACAGAAGAAAAATTATATGTAGTTCTTTGATAAATGTCTAACAGATTAGGAAACCCCATTTTATTAACCATAATGATAGATCAATTCTCGAAACATATACTAGTTTAAGGGGATTTCCGCTCATTCTAATAAGCAGTCACGTAGTACCCTTTTTGAAATAGTAAAATATAATATATTCAGTTTTGTTAGACAAGATATATTGCGTTATAGATGGTGTAGGGGGTACATTTAACAACCAAGTTCAGCCATATTTTACCAGTATAGCATGGGAACTATTCGTAAAAAACATCCAAAACCGGAATGCAACAATCCAATTTTTTCGACAGATTGGCACTTCATAGGTCTAAAATAATTAGACTAAATATACGGTGACTGGACTAGATCAAAAAGGAATTTAAGCCTACGCGGTTCATTAAGAATATTGCTTTGAGCCGCCGGACTATAATTATGTCTTTTCAAGTTATGCAGGATACCTGTTGGCAGTCTACTAAATTGCTTAGTCATCCACATAATGGCTCCTTTATTTTAACATGAATCGTAGGAATGAAACGTTTTTGCCATTCAAATCAATCGACTTCTTACAAGATCTAAAAAGTGGTACACAAACAAAGTTTAATTCTTAAGTTCTTTCTGCCAATGAAAAACCCAAATCATTCGGTTTACTATTACATTAAAACTGTAGTTAACGTAAATATTTTACGTCGACCTATTGAAAGAAATCATAAAATATTTTAATTTTAATTAAGGTCAACGTTTATAAACAAATGGGAAACAAGTAGTAGACAAATATTTGTCAATGGATGATACTGTATAAACCAACAAGAATCCTAGTATCCAATACTAGCACGACGTAAATACTTAATTCCTATTTTGTAGGAATGAATACTTAATGCAATATAATTAACCTGAGAATAATTATACACTAACGACGTACAGGACCGGACTCCGCCTTTTCTCCAGGTACACACAATAGTATTGTATATTTTAGTAATATGTGACATATTTAAAGACGATTTCAGTTTATTTAATTCGTTTATTTATTTATTTTACTTTACAAATCCAATTACATGGTTAGACACGTACAGTGGGTCCCAAGTTACCGATGTATGTACTGTTGTCTCCGATATTATAAAAGATTTAGAGTCGGTAAAATGGAAGATTTAGAGACGTTTGTGGACATTTCAACAGGGCTTTTAGGCTTGATAGAAAATTTTTAGTTTTTGAAATAACTGGAAAAGCTATGATAGTGCGTCTTTGAAAACCGTACATATTTCGTTTATTTAATAGTAACAATAATAGTCTTTTTTCCACAACAATATATACATACAAACAGATAGATAAACAATACTTATAATTAACAAATACATTGACGAAAAGGCGGAGTTCAACGATTTTGGATTATCTGAAATAATTGCTCTTCCACTCAACCTAAAAAGTTCAATAAACTGAAGAACAGAAAAGATAACTAATTTGCCTAGGAAAGAAGAGAGAAAAAATCAATACTCAGACTAGCCAGTCTCTTATGCCAAGAAAGTGGGGTTATGAAACAATAGCTTTTTGAATTCTTTTGGGAACATGCTAGAGCCTAGTTGTTTGAGATTAGGTGAAAGCCTATTATTAAGTTGTATGGAGTAAAATGTGAAAGAGGACCGAAAAAGAGTATTTCTATGCCGACGAGGGGGTTATAATGTTTTTAAATCGGATATTTATATTATGGATATCCGTTCTAAATTTCAATTTATTTTGTAAATAAAGAGGTTCTTGTGGTGATGATTTTATGATAGCATGTGTAGCAGTGTAGAATTCGCGTTCTCTCGGCATTTAACATGGCCCATACACACTACATCGACATAATTGAGATGTAAGGCCTCGCATAGCACGGTTTTAGTATTTTTATTCAGAATATGTCTGATGGCATATATCAGTTTTAAGGAGTAGTAAGACTTCCTGATTATGGATGAAACATGTGCAGAAAATCTCAAATTCACATCTAAAATCAAGCCTTAGCACTATCTCTAAGGCTTGAAATTTCTTTGTCAACAGAAATTTTCACAACTCTGCTAACTCGGTTTCGTGGGGCAATTCGACCAAATAACATGGCCTTTGATTTACTGGCAATTTTTAGACATAACTTGTGGAATATTTGCTGTAAATTGTGAGGGTTCTGGCTAATATTTTGACAAGCATGTTGTACATCTTTTTCATCAAATGCGTAGTATATTTGCGTGTCATCGACATAAAAATGTGTAGTACAGAACGATATACTTTTGTAGAACTTAAATGTGTACAAGATGAACAACATTTCAGAATAGAACACTGAGGCACCTCACATATAACAGGAGAAAAGCCAGATGTCCCACCATTTAACACGACGCATTAGGTACGTCCATTGAGGTAACAAGAAAGTAGCGCTTTGTGCGAATCCAGCGTAGTGCGTAATAGCATTGTATTATGTTTACTTAAACGTTGTACAGGGACCCTCTTTAGATCTTTTCAGAGTAGGTGTAGGACAAAGGTTCTTTTATTATATGGTCGCCATGTTGATTTTCTTATGTAGGAGAATACATCTAATACTATCCCTAAAATAAAATTAAGATGTTGGCTTAAAATTCGGTACACGAAATTTGGAACTAGATCATTAGTCTAGTAAACCAAACCCGAGAAAGGCCGAATAGAGGAAATAATTCATGTAGTGGCCAATTTTTGTATAGTTGTCGACAGGAGTTCTCTAAATAACATACTAAAAAATTCTGATCAGTGGATAGTGCGCGGAGGGGTGGGGGGGGGGTAGTTTAAGGAACCTCCTTTCTTGTTTCTCTTGAATAACTCGAAAACTATAGACTCTAGTGACAAAGTATCTATATACAATATTAAATTACATGAAATTTCCTACAAACAAGTTGCTATTAATTTTTTTCCCAGGATCAATACTTTCTACAGGTTTTTTTCGATCTATTTTATAGCAGTGGTAAAAAGAAAATTCAAAATTAGACGTTCCACCCAGTAAATTTTTCAGCCTAACAATTTCTTCGGTAGCAGTAGCGTCAACTACCTACCAAATTTAATTGTTCTCCGTCAAGTAGTTTTTCAGTTAAAGCATCAACAGAAAGGCAAACAAATAGACAGACTGAATGGAAAACCTATATATCAATCAATCAATCAATCAATCAATTTATTGGTGTTAATTAACAAATAATTTGTTGTACATAGGTCAGTATAAAATATTACATTTACATGGTATAAATAAAAATCATCTCTATAGCCCAAGGCTTGTGATTATTCTCAGCGTCTTTCTCTGCAAGCCAAAAATTCTAGCAGCTTGAGATGCATCTCCCCAACTTAATAACCCATACGCCATGTGAGATGTTATTAGTGAATAATAAGCTATTAGCAGGAGTTTAAATGGCACAATATTTTTTAGATTTCTCATGACAAATATGTTTTTGCCATTTTATTTGCTACTTAATCAACATGATGAGACCAATTCAAACTTGGGTCTAGAAACAACCCAAGAAATTTTACTCTATCTGGATTTTGAAAATTTTCGATAGGTCTGTGCGTGAATATCATGTTTATTGTTTTTGTCTCATTTAGTGACAGGCTGTTTGCTCCGAACCACTCCCTAGCATTTGACTGTGTCTCGCCCATACGGTCGGTCCTAACACCGATCCCTGAGGTACCCCACTCCTGACATACTGAGATGTGGAATTAATATTATTTAAACTTGTGTACTGTTGCCTATGTGTTAGAAATGATTCTATTAATTTGCAGCTGATTGCATCAAATTTATAATATTTTAGTTTGTCTAGAAGAGCCAGGTGAGAGACACAGTCAAATGCTTTTTGTAGGTCACAGAAGGTGACTCCCACATATTCTTTATGTTCATTTCCTTCCACAATTTTGTATATTAGATGTGTTACTGCATCACTGTCGTAAAATTTTTCCTGAACCCGAATTGTTTAGCATAAAATAATTTGTTATTTTCAAAGTATTCAGTGATCTGATTTTTTAGGCAGGTTTCAAAAATTTCGATATAATTGGTACAAGTGAAATGGGTCTGAAGTTATTGTGGTTCACAGGGCCACCCTTATGTATTAGTATTACTTTTGTTATTTTTAAAATGTCAGGGTAAATACCTGCTCTTATACATTGATTTATTAAACTAGTAAGATGTATAATTATTATGTTTTTAATACCTTTGATAATATTTGTTGACAAACTAAAGTGATCTTTCATTTTATTTATTATGTCACGAACCATATTTATACTGACAGTATCGAACTGTATTCGTAACGTACATGATCTGAAACATGAAAATCCAAAAAAATCTCGGAGAGTGATTTTTTCTTCAATACAATACTTCGTTATGCAATTTTTCCACCCTCTGTATCTCGTAATGTATTGATCCTAGAAAAAAATTGAATAGGGACTCATTTGTCTAGTTTAATATTGCATATAAGTAGTAGTAGTAGCGTCAGCTACCTACCAAATTTAATTGTTCTCCGTCAAGTAGTATTTTAGTTAAAGCATCAACAGACATGCAGACAAATAAACAGACGGACAGACAGACCGAATTAAAAAACCTATATATTCGTAATGTACATGATCTGAAATATGAATATTCGAAAAAATCTCGGAGAGTGATTTTTTCTTGAATAAAATACTTCGTTGTGCGATTTTCTCACCTTCTCTATCTCGTAGAAAAAAATTGAATAGGGACTCATTTGTCTAGTTTAATATTGCATATAAGCACTTTGCCGCTAGAGGGTGTGGTGTTCGTGTCCTTTAAACTACCCTCCACCCCTCGCGGACCACCCACCTGTCTGGGCTTTTAGTATGTTATTCAGGGCACTTTCCCCGACGACTATACAAAAATTGGCCACTAGATGAATTATTTCCCCTATTTTTTCTTCGATAATTGGATATACATATTTTAAGTTTATTCCGTTAAAAGGTTGGGCGTAAATAGGGACAAATAAGTAAAACAAGCTAGTAATAGTCCAAAAACTTGGGATTTTGTGTATATACTGGAAGTCAAGGTCTCCATTTTCTTTAGAACATCTGCCACCCCCACCACTACCTCCAACATCCCCACTCCAATATTAGAGAAGTTACCAAAATAAAATTGTGTGTTTAGTGTGTGTAAGAAAACAAAAGTTTTCCTCATTATTGGACATTAGCTCATTACCAACTTATTCATTATTTATTATTTACATTCCACTGACTAAAGTGTAATTATGTTTTCGTTTAAAGAGGTTTGGATGAGAAAAGGTGACCTCAAAATCGGCCAGTTTTTGCGTAGCAGATTGTGAGCTTGGAAAAAATCGTAAAAAGTTTTAGCATGTCTCAAATTAATCGTCATTTAAAACTAAAAGAGGCATTGTTCTTGTTTTTTGAAAATGTTCAGTAATTACCCTATTCAGGGGCTAAAATGACCCAAAATCCTAAATAAATACAGAAAATATCGATACATCTAAAACAATATTTGTATTATTTCCATTAAATCAATCTGAAAAAAAACGAAATATGTATTTTCTATCAAGAAGGGTTAAAAATTCACCCACAGGCCCTCGAAGGGAAAATATTTTTGATTTTTTTGATATTTTAGGGATGATTTCCAGCCCTTCGAAGGCCTATAGGTGAATTCTTATCTCTTCCAGACAGAAAATACATAATTTCGCTTTTTTAAGATTGAATGAATATAAATGACACAAATAGAATTGTTTTAAATTTAATGATATTTTTTACATTTTGGAGTCATTTCAACCCCTGAATAGTGTTAATTACTGAATATTTTCAAAAAAAGAATGCCTCTTTTGGTTTTTAATAACGATTAATTGACCTACCAAACCTTTTTACGATGTTTTCCAAGCTCGCAATGAACTACGAAAAAAGAACTTTCTTTGCGGTCACTCATTGGATGTGGAAATGGTAACTCTCCTTAGGCAGAGTTTTTCATGTATGTTAAATATTAGAAGTAAAATCGTAAATTATGTTTTGATATTATACTCTTTGCAAATACAAGACGAAAAGTATATCGCTCATAAAGAAAAAAGTTCACATCACTGTGTTGGTGATCGAATTCTGAACAACTTTCAAAATGTCCGTCAGTCTGCCTGTCCTCCTGTCACGTTACTTGTAAACACGATAACTTTAGACTTTAAAGTCCGATTGTACTGACATTTTTACAATATGTTAGTGTTAGTTATAGCAAGAACCCTATTTTTGAACAAAGTTGATCAACAAATAAACAAGGTTTTAATTATTTGAAATTAAAAAAGACACCTATTTTTTATGTTTTGCAATATGACACAAAATATTTCAAACTGATATTATTTGCAAAGAAACTGCGAAGAGTAGAAGAGTAGAATGTACAAACAATTATATAAATAGTGCAGTAAATCGACAAAGCTTCTCACTTGCTTTTACTGGAGAGATCTAAAGAAAGGGACTCTACAACGTGGAAATTAATATAATGTAATAATTTAAATGAAGAAAATACAAGAGTTTTCAAAAATGCATGATTGTGGTATTTCCAATTATTTCGAATATTAAAAAAGTTCAGGAAGTTTAAAAGCACCATTTGAATGCGCAAAATTTTCTATAAAACGTTCTTCATTTAACCGACCTTTTTGTCTTTGAAAATAACGGATATAGCAACATATGCAGCCTCTATTTGGGACACACTATATGGTGAGATTTAATTGTTGGCACGGTTGAAAAACTGAATCTTGTTTTGGTAGGTTCGAAATGAATTGAGAAATATTTTGTACAAATAAGTACACTAAATGACTAATTTTTACTCGTTTTCTTATATATTAATTACTATTAATTAGTATTAAGTTCAATTTGATTTTACTTGTTTTTACATACTAACACTACGTTTGAATTATTTTCCAATTGCCAGTAATATTTTCTTAATGTTACATAGTTACGACATAGAAGTAAGCATATTATAAAATAGAATCATAATTTCAATGTTATTAAATAACTAATAAAATATTGTTGTACTTAGTTCATTAATTTCTGTTTTTTCGAGAAATTGAATTTCAACCTAAAATAGCGATTTTTGCACAAATAAAACCTATATGGAAATGATATAACAACTCAAGTTCCTTTGCTAAGCCATCTAAAAGTGCAATCTTCTTTTACAGCGCCCTGAAAGCCTTACTGCATTGCAGTGTCTATCACTACATCAGTAATAGGCTCTCACCGTATCATGGATTCATAAAATATCGAACTAATTTAGTCTGCATCGCGCAATTCATTGCTGAATCTTGTAACATGGCCCAAACTAATGTTGTTTGATTTTGATTGATTGATAGATTTACCAGCGTAAGTAAAGTAGGCATTACTGCCGATTCCGGACATCCAATCTGGAGGTGCGTTGTCTGCCAAGACATACGTACATTAGCTCGCCACAAGGAGTTTTTATTTATTAACCCTGCTACAGGTAAATATCCGTTTACGGTGGAAGTGCAAGGAAGAGCACTGCCTCGTGATAAAAGAGAACTTTTTACAGCTGGTTATAAGAGAGAGGTCCGAGGGAATATTCTGTACACCCTGTATATTCGTTTGTTCTTTTAGTAATTAGTTTCAACTGCTTTTCAATTCCGGGTATGTTTCTATTTCATTACCTATGTTTAACACCTTTTCAATTTTACTTTTATTTGTTTTTTTTTTTTCGTAAAGAATTAAACTAATACACTAGCGAGTTGCAAATGAAAGAGCGGCCCGAGAATATCTTTTTGTATCCTGTATATTGGCTTCTTTTTGCATTAATTAGTTTCAATTTTCGTTTTCCAATTCCGTGTATTTTTCTATTTTATTACCTGCCCTTTTACCACAGGATTATTTTTGAGATTAATAAGAAACTATTTAAAATATTTAGTTTTGGATTAATCAACTGAGTTGATAGAAATTACGTTGTTAAAGTTATTAAAGTAATCAGATAGAATAGAATGAAGTGAAACAAAATAAAATAAATTAATTCATAGCTTATCTTTCTGTAACGTCTAGTCTTGTGATTGCTGTTTTATTTTCTTTTCTTTCTTGAGTTGATTTTGTCCACTTAAAAATCTTTTTACTGCACACATTACTTTAAATCACAACACGGCTAGTATGTCTATATTGCTTTATAGACCCATGTGTCTAATTTTGACACTAACTATTTTACTCAGCTTTCTTTATCGCAATAAACCTCTTGAAAGGGTACCTATTCTTGGGTCGTCTTGGGTGTAGGTGGAGGCACTGTACTTGCTCCCGTTTGTTTTATTTGATACTATTAAAAAACACTGTATCAGTGGTTATTAATTCCATTTGAACTTTGTATTTCTATTAAGGCCCTTCCATTTACGAAAAATTTCTTCATCTACCGGTGGCTTAACCCCTTTTTTGGAGCTTTTTTCGGGAGCATTCTACAGTACGCCTATACACGACGTTGGACAACTCTCGAAATCCATGGCCCAAACTGACGTTGATAATGAAAATTTCTGCTAGATATTCAACAAACTTAACCATAGCGTATTACTGAGATAGTCCGTTTTATTTTTCCCTATTTACTTATAATGTTATTTGTTATTGCTAGAACGGAGAGATCACAAATACGTCTTGACTGTACTTATCTCAGTGCAAAAAGTCGAGCAATCCCTGCCGTAGTTAGTACTTAGAAGGATGACCTTCAGGGAAAAAGCGACTTCTCTCCACCTTACAACGGCTTGTATATGAACGCATACGCAGAAGCAATGCCATATTAGGCGAATATTGCGTAGTAAATATATTATTTTTTGGAGGAGATATAAATCAGTTGGTGTCTTGTGTATTGAATCTCAGGAAAATCTCCTGTTGTCGATGATTGGCCTTCGCCAGGGAAACATTTGTTCTTAGGCCTCTGTTCTGTAATTCAGTATATTTATAAGTGACATGAGTTTTCAGACATAAATTATCTTCTTTTCGTAAGTAACTTAATACAATTGATGTAGTTAAGGTTTTTGGTCAATAACTCGAAAAATAACAGAAATATTTCAAAAAACCAATAGCACTTGGACGATAGGACGTATATCAAATTTTTTTGTACCGTCATAAATTTGTTGTAACTTTTGAACTAATTAATGAAGTTGAGCTCAACAAAGCTTCTATGAAACGAGAAACATGTTACTATTTGATTATAATATTTTCAAATATAAAAATTAATGTATGTAGTACATATATGAAGTCGGATCATAAAGAGATTTCCGATTAATTCGGTAAAAGCTCTACCATTTCTACAATTTTTAAGATAAAAATCTGATGCTTCCATATATTACTCTTGAAGTAATGTATAAAAAGATTCGATGAGTAAAAAAAATCTCAAAAATTTATTTTTGAAGATGTACACTTCCAAAATTTCAAAATTTTGAGAAAGTGATAAAATTTGATATGTATAACTAATTTTAATCCCCTATTATTACTCTGGTTTAAATCGCGTCTTTAGATTTCTCTAGGTGCGGCTTTTAAAGCTTGAAATGTGTACTTTAAGATGTTTTGCGGGGATTCACCTTAAAAATTTAATTAACTTTCTTTATCTTACAAAAATGTTTCCTTTCTCCAATATTCGTCAAACTAGGGATAAAATAAACGTTAGTAACTTTTATTAAAAAAATTATTTGGCATACCTATCCATCGGATCTTTTTATACATTACTTCAAGAGTGATAATTTTATCTTAAAAATTGTGGAAATTGTAGAAGCTTTTACCGACTTCATCGGACATCTTTATGTTCCGACTTCATATATGTACTATTCCTACATACATATATTTATATATTTGAAATTATCATAATCTAATAGCCACACTTTTCTCGATTCATGTAAGCTTTGTTGAGCTCAATTTCATAAATTAATTAATAAGTTACAACAAATTTAGTGAAGCGCGTCCGAGACCGCGCACGCTTCGCGAGCCGTGCGTTAAGCAAAAAAATCTGGGGCCTACATTTTTTATCGTACAAAAATACTTCATATACATTTTTAATGTGAAATTTCCCCTTCTACCGCTTATTAGTTTTTGACATGTATTTTTTATTTTTCGAGTTATTGGCCAAAAACCGAATTTCGGCCAATATTTTCGATTGTTTTAGAGGTTGCCGGCACCTTACAACTGCAAACTTTTTTTTATCGTATTCTACACCGACAAAAATAGCTATTCAGAAAAATTCAGACATATAACAATTATTGACCGGTTCTTATCAATCCATGTGTATGTTTAATTAAATTGGTATAACGATGATCTACAATGCAGTCCAGGTTGCCTGTACCATACATATAATACGAAAACAACTTGAAAATTTTCTTTTCCTTATATCAAACAAAAATGTACTTAGACCGGTCCTGTGTAGGAATTCCCAGTGACCCGACGATATCTCTCTAACCACTGGAACTGGTTATCTTGTCTTGCCGTTTCCGAATTATTGATAAGTATTGAAAACCATAATGTGTTTTTACTCGAAGAATCTCACACACTAACAAAAAATCAATTTTATTGGGATAGCCATGGATAGACAAGTAATATAAAAGTGATGCATTGTTAATGGTGTGCAATTCAAGTTTGTTTTGTGATAAAAGTGAAACAAGTTAGAAAAGCTGCAGCGGGTTTTTCATTAAGAGGTCAAGTGCTATCAACACAGTGTAAACATTTAGTTGGTGCAGTTTTGCAGAATGTCATTACTGCATTTTATTATAGGTATGTTCTTTTTGTTATTATTTATTCATTTAAACCAGGGATTTAGTTTTTTAATTGAAAATGCCAAATACTCGTCCATGAATATTTAATTATTCAGTTTTACGAAAACCCGTTTGCAGCGGTGAAAAATTCCATTTACTGGCCTGGCACCAGTGCACGATTTTGATTTATTACATCATTGCGAGGTATTTTAATCGAATGTTAAATAGCTATTAATAATTCTAAATTGTTACAAACACGCCTCAGAAGATTATAAAAAATTATATCCTGTCTAAAATATATAAATTGCTTTTAATTTAAGTACGATGAAGTAAGCAAATAGTAGGAGAGCTGGACATTTTTCAGTGATCATTTAGTTAAGGCCTATCTATAAGGATTAACCCTGATAGCGGTATCGGAGGGAGGTAGAACACCCCCAATTTGCAAAAAATAGTGAACGCAATTATCATTTAGTTAAGGCTGTAACTTTTTATGTAGTTTGCCTGTTACCTTATAAATTATGCTGTAACATTGGCAGATCAATTGACCGGTCTTAACCCTTTGTGTCCTAATATAAAATGACAAGTGGTACAATTATAGCCCCTATAACCCTTTATAATTTTGACGAGTATTCGTAACTATATCTCTCCTTGAATATTTTGAGATTTCTTATCCACCGGCAGTTGGAACCAGTATTTACATTGAAGGCTTCTTCTACCAGTTCTACCAGTCTTACAAATAATTAATATATTTTTCCAGTGGATTGTTTACTTGTGGATGTCGGGTGATGCATACTCCCTACATGTGGAACACTGAGACATTATTAATCTGCTAAATACCTGCACGAAATGAAACAACAGAAAACGACTCTTAACATTCTTGCAGCTAATGAAAAAGGGAAAATTAGATTTTTTCCAGATGATTCACATATTTCGAGATTTACACGTTAATCAAATTCATTATCTGTGAAGGTTCATTTTTGCTTTCATGAGGTGGTTCTACTGGATAGCCATTAGGACACAAAGGGTTTAGAGGGTGGCAGATCTCCTCAAACGGATAGTGCGCACGACGAAATTTTTATTATTTAGTTAACCTTCAATTTTTAATATGTTGTTATGTCAACTGTATTAAAAGCACATTTCTATTTGCAGAACAAAATATTGGGTTTAACCCCCTTGCAGAACGATTTCATCATTACCATGCGCGCGCCTTGATATCGTTTCGTCTGCTTTGCAATATTCTAATTCAATGCTCAGATATAGACGTTTTGATAACCTTATTAGACAATATGATCCGATTTAATTAGTCACCTCAAATATGGATGCAGGTGGCTGTTGACGTTGTGATCACATCAACGTGAGGAAATTGTATAAAAAGTTGGAAACATAATTATCAAGAGCTCTTACGGGATGTGATTACTACCCTCCATTTTTCCGTAAAGGGAAAAACAAGCCATTGAAGTTATTGAAGGTGTTAGATGAGTACCAAAGAGCACTTGAAAACCTTGGTAACGAAGACGTTGAGCTTCAGAATAATTTTTAGTTTTGGAACAATTTATTTGCCGGATGTATGGTGTTAAAAATGCAGATCGAATCACTGAAGCTCACTTGGAGCTCTTCAACAGCACAGTACACGGAACATCCTGAAGATTCATTGTCAAAACGCATCCGCATCAAACCTGCCACGATGCTATACTGAACTTCAACAGCTGCTACTACGAAGCTCATACATTGCCAGCATCTGACTAAGTGCAAATTTGCTTGAGCCAACACAAAAATCATCAGAAAATCACGGCCGTTGTATGAATGATGGCAAGTACGTGTTTATCTGGTTTGAAGGAGATTCATTTCCTGAATTGTTTGGTGATATTCTCGTTGGCGATTTCAATGAAAACAACAAAGATCACGAGAGTGACAGCGAACTAGACTTAACACTATATATAAAACCAAAAAATATGTATTTTGCTAGTCATGTCGTTAAAATTTTACAGTCGTGAACCGACGAGCATCGTGTGATTTAGATTCAGCGGACAATGATGAGGATGATTCCGGTTGTCTCGAAGAGATAAATAATTAAAATTGAAACTTTTTATTACTATCGAATCGTACTTGTTAAGTAATTTAAAATTCACATGGAAAAAATAAACTCGCTATAAAAAAAATGGATTAGTGACGTTATTTAAAATTCACATACCTATTTATGCTTTATATTTGAAAAACAAAACTCATGTTAAATGATTTATGGAAGCCCGTTTTTAATATTATTGCAATATATGCTAAAATATAAATTCCAAAGTAAATTACTGCGACTTCTTGTCATTACAAAGGTTGCAAAAATTAACGAAATCATTGTGCAGGTTTCAAGATAATCAAAATAATAGGGGAAACGACACAAAATCAAGGCGAGCAGACAGTATGTTCAAATCGTTCTGCAACAGGGTTAAAACCGATATTTTGTTCTACAAATTGAAATATACACTTAAAACCGTTGGCATAATAACATAAGAAAATCGAATCTTAACTAAATAATAAAAATTTCGTCGAACACACTACACGATTGAGGGGATCTGCCGCTCTTTTAATACCGGCCACTCGATCGAACAATGTTATCGCATGTTTAAAAGTGAATTATTTATTATTAGTTTGCTTATAGTAATGAAACATATTCTTCATAGGATTTTGCAAACAGTGGAAAGAAAAACTATCTATGAGAACTAAAGGAAAAACTATATATAAAAATATTAATGAAATCTTTGCATTCTTTCGATAACCTGACTTCTGGTCATGCTAATAAGTAAAAATTCTTATTTGCCATTCTCATTTTAACACTAGCATCCAACATAGTCCCCTATGGCTAGGCAGGCTAAACTAGTTTGATCCCCTACGATATGTAAATTAAGTTAAAAATGAGAACAAAGGCCTGAAATTAATTTATTTACGTACCTTATCTTTAAAAAATTTTTCATTCTAATGAATTACATTTTCATAAAATCTCATTCAGTTTCTTGGAAATGCTTAGCCTTTGAAATGTTTTTCGTCCTTATTGTGGACTCATCAGAAAAGCCTAAAGCCACTCATAACGATGTTCCATGCAAAACTAAGAGAATATCCATGAACAAGTATATAATATTTATATTTGACATTGACTGATAAAAAACAACAGATCTTCACCTATCTATTAGCTAACTAGTATTGGAGCCTATAGATAGTTTTTCTTTCCACTGTTTGCAAAATCCTATAAAGAATATGTTTCATTACTATAAGCAAACAAATAATAAATAATTCACTTTTAAACATGCAATAGAGTATATAGGCGAAACCACATATGAGAATAGTAATCGGAAGGTATTATTACAAAGAAAACCTGATAACTTTTGGTCAACAAAATATACAGAGTGGTCATCCGATAGCAAAAATTCAATATTAAATAAAAGGTACCAAATATGGAAGGTATACGTAAATACCTTTACAAAGAATGACTGCAAGAAAGTCCTAAAATTCGCTTGTTTTTGCATAGTAGATAGCCGGCCAAGGAAAAGAGCAAAATAAATCCTATAGGACTCAAATTAAACTTTTTAAATTTTTAAAAGATGAGACAACTCTGTTATTATTCAGATTTTATATTGTATGAATTTTTACGGAGTATTATGATATGTTATTCTGTAGCGTATTTGGAGAAATTTAGGAAATAGTCCTACAACCTTCCAACTCCTTGTAATAATTAAAATACCAACACCAGAAAACGAGAAAATTCATGGTACAATCGTCGTGGGATTTTCACTAAAAAACAATTTTTTTATGAAACAGATTTCAGGAAACGTGGAAAATTTAAATTTGAGCAAAACAAATTTTCCATCTTTCTACTGGTAAAAAAATTTTCCGTTTTGAATTTTTTTTTTCTGAAATAAGTTTGTAATGCCATGAAACGTAGAAATTTTAAATTTGAGCAAAAAAAATGATTTCCCTTCATTTATTCTTGGTATAGTAGTAAAATAAATATCAAAATATTTTTGATACCAAATTTTTTTTTTCTGAAATAAGTTTAAAATGTCATGAAACGTGGAAATTTTAAATTTGAGCAAAAAAAATTTTCCATCATATATTCTATTAGTGAAAATATATTTTAAAATGCTTTAAATATTTTTCTTTGACAAAATTTTCAAGTTTTTCTTGTAAAATTTTTTTTTTGCTCAAATTTAAAATTTCCACGTTTCATGACATTATAAATTTACTTCATAAAAATAATTTCCATCATTCTTGGAATAAGTAATGGTAAAATAATTTGCAAGAAATTTTTGGTTTTGATTTTTTTTTTCTGAAATAAGTTTCGAATATCATGAAACGTAGAAATTTTAAATTTGGGCAATGAAATGTTTCCATCATGTATTCTATTGTTAAAAATATATTTTAAAATATTTTTTAAAAACTTCTGACAAAAGTTTCAAATTTTTATTTTTGAAAGATTTTTTTTATGAAATATATTTAGAATGTCATGAAACATGGAAATATTAAATTTGAACAAAATAAATTTCGTTTATCTACTGGTAAGAAAATTTTCAAAAAGTTTTGAAACATTTTTTTTTCTGAAATAGTTTTAGAATGTCATGAAACGTGTAAATCCGAAAACATCTTGGAAGGTGATTATTTCTCGAATACAATACTTCCCTTCGGTATACGAGGGAGGTAAAAACTCAACAGGCTTCGGAAGTCCAAAGTTCAAATATGCTCCGAGTGATACCCCAGAAGGTATGAAATCGTAATTTTTCTGTTACAAAACTAAGCATATCAATGTCCCTTTTTTACTACACTATTAAGACGAATAAAAATGAGACAATTTTTACAGAATTTTATATCTACTTTTAGATTTCAGTTACTGTGATTTGAGAACACAACACTTACTTTAAGATGCATAGTTCGATTAAAAAATAATAATAATAGAATGCTTTACGCTATTTGACTTTGAGTTCAATACGTGATAAAGAATATTTGTTACACAATGGCCAATTTTAAAATTATTAACCCTTCGATTAACCCTGCATAAAAGTCTACTAGGTTTGCAAACAATGTAGAATAACCGACTTTTGCAAAATCCAGCATCTAATTGATTTTTGGAACATTCAAAAATTACACAACAATAAATTTTTATCCTGGAAGTTTTCTAAGAAAAACACTCCGTCACACTCACGTGCAAATTATGCAATGCCCTTGTGGAGTTACTACTAATAATGTTTACTAGCACGATTTATTCATAACGTATACGGGTTGTATTAGTAGAAAATAGAAATTACCACGGTTCTCGGAAAATTATTATTAGCTACGTATTGTTTAAAATAGTTAGTTAATAAAAATAACAATTTATGTATCTTATGCTAAGTTTATCAGCGTTGCGATATTTCTTACACAAAGGCAAATTTTAACATTTTTAACCCTTCGATTAACCCCGTATAAAAGTCTACTATGTTTGCAAACAATGTAGAATAATCGACTTTTGCAAAATCCAGCATCTAATTTATTTTTGTAACATTCAAAAATTACACAACAATAAACTTTTATCCTAGAAATATTCTAAGAAAAGCATTCAGTCACACACACGTGTGTGTTATGCTAAGTTTATCAGCGTTGCGATTTTCTGCAAATGATTCCCCGTTTTGGTTAAGCCATTTTTAAAAGCTAATTTTATTTCCGGGAATTATATCGTGAGTGCATCATGTTTCGTTAAATTGTGTACGTCCCATAATTTTTAAATTATGCTTATTAAATGACTTAAGTCTATAATAGTTTGATATAATTCCTGAAACCAATACATCTTAAAATCGTCATGTGTTTTGTCAAAATGTTTTTTAACCTCTTCTCAAGTCACCGAACTAACTCCTTGATACTCCAGAATTTTGTGTTAGGTAGAGAAACGAGGACCTACGGTTTATAGTGGAATCCGAACCACTTCTTGGGGATAATTTTATAATTCAAATTATTTCGCAGTAAGCAGGATCTAAACCCACTTCACTGGATACGCCAGTTTGCAAGCGTTAACCCGCTCAGTGGGTTAGCGCTACCGTCGCCCTCTATTAGAAATAAATTATTTACTATATAATTATATGCAAATGCAACTTCCTGGAACTGTAAAAGCTCTATAACAATAGAAACAAATGAAAATATATTACCAGAAAATACTAGTAATTATTCAAACTTTTACAAAATACTTATCACAAATAAGTTTAAAACATATATCTTTCTTATAACAATTATAACAAAGAAAATATGCCCATTATGAACAGTACAACTGTTATCATAATGTTATTTTTAATTTAAATTATCCTGCTCAATGAAACCCAAAGATAATCAAAACAAAAGCACTTACCGATATAGCAATAACACAAAACTTTAGAACATCCACAGACACGTGTTTCGACATCTATGTCTCTTCGGTGCGGCTTTTCCTAAAGTTCACAATCAACTGAAATATGTAAGCAAATACTCGTGTTATAACCATCAAAGGATTACCAGAACAGGATATTAAAAATTAAAATTAGATTATAGGAAATTCCCCGTAAAGGAATAATTATCCCTTTACGGGGAATTTTTTGTAACTGCACGAATCGAGATTTTTGCCAATGTGGAAGGGGAACATGAGTAGAAACAAAAACCAAAAAGTCGGGACTGTACCTGCTGGCTTCTGGTCGCCATTTTGGAAAACGCGACTGGCGTTGTGTTTCTGTTCCTGTTTGTTTTCTAGGAAAATTTATGAGAACCAAAGTTGCATATCTAGTTGTTTATCTTTCATTTTAATTTAACTTCTTTTGCAGGATTGATATTGCAAAAGTTACAGCTGCTTGAAAAAAATTTTTTTTTCTAATCAATTTTTCAACTACTAAGTGAGACTTTCGGGTGTAAAACTTTAAATAAAAATTATCGAAGACATAATTACCTTTGGTGTAAATGCACGATGAAATTTCTGTGATTAATAGTTTTAAAGCTGTGCGCGCGAATTCGGCGCCACAGGCTTCAGCGCTTGCGTTTGCCTCGTATCTCGCTCGGCCTGGTTCATGTATTATTGTCCATGGTACCGTACACTCAATTTCAAGTCGAAAATTGCCAGTTTTATTATTCTGTACTGAGATGTATTATACTACGCATGTAACTCTAACGAATTTTCAACATTCCCCATATTTACCACTTACTACGTACCTACTTACTACTTTAGCAGAGCTAGTTCTCATAAATTTTCCGAGAAAACAGGAACAGAAACACAACCTCAATCGCGTTTTCCAAAATGGCGACCGGAAGCCAGCAGGTGCAGTCCCGACTTTTGGTTCTTGACTCTACCCATATCCCCCTTCCACATTCGCAAAAATCTCGATTCGTGCATTTTTCCAAAAACTTTATGGTGATTTCTGTCTCTATGCATTAGACCAACCCCCGGAAAGCCACCCCCGAGCATTTCTGGTAAGTTTCGATGTTAGATTTGGACTCAATGGCCTTGAAAGCCCCCGGGAAGGGATTGCCACGAGATTTTCACGGCGTTCTATCAATTTCTAGAATTTCTCGAGAAATTATGCACTTTAGATGCATTTTATTCTCCTCCTATGCAATTTTCTTTGAATGGCTTAATCACTATATGTATACTTTTTCCCAAATATTTTTCCGAAAACGATGCCGAAGACCGCATCTCAATCCGAGCTGTATGTCAAAATGTAGTTATTTACATTCAATTTGCCTGGTCTGTATGCAAAATAATCACTTGTTTAAACCGGTACCGCGGTATCTTCACATCTTTTATTGGTTACAATTATAATGAGAAAAATAATCGATAATATTTAAGCTTAAACAAGGCTTGAAACTTGGCATGTAAATTATATGGCAAGCCGTCATTTTTTGTCCTAATTTCAATTTAAATGCATTTCATCAGCAATGTTTGCTATTATTATTATTATTATTATTATTATTATTATTATTATTATTATTATTATTATTACCTTGCATTAATATTTTATACCTAGCATAAATTTTATATACTGGAAGATGTAACTTTACAAACGATGTGATACAATGCAATTAATTTGATGCATTTGTTAACGGACTATAATTGTACTAATATGTTATTTTTTTCGTCAAGGAATAAGTTTGGTGGTCACGATTGGAGCACAGAACTCGACAACTTTGTCAATTAACGATGATTTGGACACATATTACCCATCTGTAAATTGGTCAGATAGCTTTGACTGGAGACTTCTTAAGGTAAATACGTTTTTTTTATTTTTCTACTCAAAATATGTTTGTCATTTAAAAAATGTATGTTAACTGTTTTGCAATAAACTATGGTATACCGATGTACAGCTATGAGTATCAAAAAATGGTTACAGTTTTGAAAGGTTTCTGAAAAACAAATCACTAATTATTCTTATACGCATATTATAAGCCTGTCTTCGCCAGGCATTGACGTGCTTACCCAGGGTCTAGCCTCAAATATTCTGGAGGGAAGGGAAGTGAAGTGTTGTTCCTTCTCAACTTATTTTGTTTCAGGTCATATAGGGAGTATATGACCAGTATACCCTTTAGATAAGAGCTATGTCATTTCTGTCGGTATCGAAAAGTATCCTGAAGGCACTTCTTGTATGTTTATTTAGGAAACATTTCCTACTTATGTTCTAAACTCAAATATATCAGAGCAAATTGTAACATAAGTTAGGTTGCCACATAAATCTAATTTCTCAATTTCTCACTTTTTTCTCTAACTTAAAAAGAACTGCAGCCTGAGTACGGAAGACCGATGAGGAGTTTGACTAGCAGTATGACAAGCCATGTTCTGTTACATATACATAAATTATATAAAAAAAAAATCAGGTGAACATTGACCGTTCAGTACTAGATAAAACTTTAAGGCATTTATCATTAGCTTTTGACTGCAGTTCGCCTTTGGAGTTTGCGTAGATTAGGATGGTCGTGCCATCTGCGTACATGAACATCTTGTATGTAGAATGGCAGGTCGTTCATATACAGCAATAATAATAGTGGTCCAAGTATACCCCCTTGAGGAGTATAAGTTTTCGACATTTACTGTAAATGTACGATGTATGATATTAATCAGTCATTAATAGGGCCTCGTATACCCATTGCATTTCCTTGATAGGAAGCTTGCATCCAGTGTATCAAGGCGCGAAATAAATTAAAAAAACTCCAACTATATAGCCTCCGTTATCTAATTTGTTATTTATAAATTGGGATAGTGCTGTAGTAGCGGACTCTATAGAGTGGCCTTTACGGAAGCCATGGCTATTTGTTAAAACTTCATTCTTATTTAAGTAGTCTATTAGCCTAATATAGACTGCCTTTTCTAAAATTATTGAAAATGGGCCAAGTGATGATATAGCTCTATAGTTGTCTATCATTTTCGAGTCACCGTTATTATATGCCGGAGTGATTTAGGACTTCTTTAGATAACTAGGAAATATACCTGATATAACTGATTTATCTATTATTTTGGAAAAATAAGCACTAAGTACATCGACGCTTTTCTGAATTAGGACAGGAATTATATTTTTAATTTCTGCCTCCTTGAATGGGACAGAAAACATCGATTTGCAAATGGTATTCTGCACTGTAGAATCGTAATAAGATTTGGAAAAATGGGAATTTATTTATTCCTTTACAGACATGGAGAAATATTGCCCAAACGCATCTGCTTATTATTTTACTGTCGCTAGTGAATAAATTATTTAAATTTAAATTTATTTTCTAACACAGGGTCTTTTTTGTATTTAATTTCGAGTTTACCTATTCTCATATATATTTTTTTTATTTTCAGCTGAGTTTATTAAATCATTGTAGTGCTTTATCTGTTCACTCTCTATTTTTTTTTACTTATGGCTTGTTTAAGAATCTTAGATTTGTTTTGCGTATCCTTGTCTGCAGAAAACTTTCTGTGCCAAAGTTTAGTTCTTCAAGTTTTTTTGTTTCATTAATTAGAGATTGTGGTAGGTTGACTCGATGTTTATCATGAAAAGGTGGTCCAGAACTTATTGAAAATAAATTCCGAATCCATATTCTCAGTAAGACACACATTTTGTGCCATAAACAATGTTCTGAATTCATTTATTGACGAGTCGTTGATGAGGCGGCGCGCTACTACAGCTTGAGTATCTTTTTTGGTTGCAGTCGGTGCATTCCATGTGAAAAGTTGTGCAAAGTGATCAGATATTTCTGGATTTATGACTTTACATTCACTATATTGAAGGTTACTTATTAGGTAATCAATCGTAGTTGAGCTTGTGCTTCCACTAGAATTAGTTTCAAATCTGTTGGGTGCATTGACTATTGATAGGAGCTAGTATGATTCAATTGTGTCACGTAATTTTTTACTATGAATTGGTCGATATTAAGATCACCACACACTATAATAGTTTGAAATTTACTTACTGCATACTTGAGGATTATCTAGTTTTAACAGAAAAGTCTCTAAATTCCCCGAGGGGGCTCTGTTTATTGAAATAATACATACATCTTACCACCAAAGTTAATATGGTTGTCAGGTATTTCATAGATATTCAATTAACGTTAGAGGTAGGTACTATTTCCGCTTGCGCGCATTAAAAAGCCTAGTAGTAGCTTGGCGTTTGACTGTTACTATGTCCGTGAGACCTATTTGCTTCTTCATGAAATTGTAGGACTGGAAAATAGCTTTATCGGCATCCATTATTTTAACATTCTTGTTTTTGCAGATAAAACAAAATAGTCAGTTGTCAACCTTTAAATTAATTTGATTCTCAATATATCCATCGGAATGTTTCCACTCAGACTTAATTGACAGCATTTCCTAATCAGTGATTGCAAATTGATGAAAAATTATTTAAAACTTTACTCCAAGTAAAGTTAAAGTAGTTAACTGCTGTTAATATTTAGCATTGCAACAACAGCTTATAGATTCATTAAATCTTTAATTCCGAACAGCAATCAATATAACGCAATGGACATAATCTACAATCTCATCAAGCTGGAGTGACATCTAAACTCTTACTCGTGAAAGGTCACTGTATTCTCGCAATATCGCCATTTAAATGCTGGGATAGGATATTTACATTGCAGATGTCCCCGCAGGAAGTATCTCTATCAATGTCCCATAGAAGAAAAATAGTCCGCTTCGAATAAACGTCTAACCCAGGCTATCGGTTTCCATAAATCTGTATTAAACAATATCGATTTTCGTATTTGCTATTGTCCTCTGCAACGGGTGTATAGTTGATTTGAGTTGTTTTTAACATCAGTGTATAAAAGTTTATTATTATCGGATCACCAGTTTTCAAGTCATTAGGGTAAACCAAAGATGAACTACACAATACAAGATAAATATCATGTTACTCCAAAACGCCAGTATTAATAAAATTTTCTGAATTCATTCATCTATAATTTACCTAATTTTGTACTACAAAATAATTTGTAATAATTATATAAGTATACAGTATGATTGGAAAAGAATGAAGGTCACGTGACACTGAAAAGTCACTAAAATTATCAAAATTGATTTCTATTCTACGTACATCATTAAAACTAATTTCCTATGCAACTAGACTAGGGAATACTAAAATGTAAATGGTGCCACTTTGTGATCAGCTAATCGAACGTTTTGTTTTAACTGTATAGTTTACAGATTTCGTGATGTTTTAAAACCTAATTTTGGATTATTTTCCAATTACAATTATCCTTAGTCAATTCATGTGACGAATTTTGTGTGTTAAGATGAAGACGAGTTTATTTTTTACGAAATTGTCTTATTATGGATAGGTGCATAGAGTGTAAATCACTATATATTAAATAAAGAAGACTTTAGTACTGATGCCGATGTATCTCCGGATGTTGCACACACATGTATTATAATTATATGATTTTTGAAAGGAGCACTTATTAAAAAAATAAGTCCAAGATATTCAAAAAGTCGAAGCTTATGAAGTTGGCGTGTTCCAACCTCAACTTTTCATAGTTGAAAAATCGAGGTAATTTAATAAACAGTTGCGTCATTTCTTACTGCCACACGTCCAGAATTAATAACACAGTCAAAACTTGGCATTTTGTTTGATACAGTGTCCACAAAAGTACTAATGTAATGAAAAGTTCGATCAGAAATTCCCTTATATATTTTTTCGATAATACATTAATTTGATCTAGATAAAAATATTGTATAAAAATTGACTAGGTTTTGATGTTTTAGGTTATGTTTTATATATTTCAAAATTGTAGCAGTCAGACGTTGAAGCTACTTTCCTCAAGAACATTTAAAAAAATATATTAAATTTGGTCAAAATTTGAGCTGGCAGGCGATTTTTCTCCACAGTTGTAGCTTTTTACCCCACTGTGCGTCGCACGGACACGAGCTATATAAATCACCAAGTCACTACGGCCAACATGCAAATGTTGAAAGTATCACAAAATATTGTGAGTGGCACACATGAAATTTTTGGTATGATACCGCCCCCGACGACGTAGTTTTCCCCATACGCCAAAACTATTGAACACAAGACTCAAATACCAACACTCGATGCGCATTTTACTAATCATGTCAGCAAAATCGGGAGATGATTAAAACTAAAGTGCACTAAGAACATGCCTGTCTTTACACTAAAATATGTTCATAGTTGGACGAGTTCAACTGATCCTGTTATCCAAACTAACGAACTGTAACCTAACTATCGAAAATACGAACTGTTTTGGATCAATTCTTTGCCACAATCAATATTTTTACATTTTTCAATGTCTAAGCATGCAGCTGTCTAATATTTGTTACAATTTGAACTGAACTTAAGTTACATCAATTCTATGATTGTTATCAGAGCATGTTAGGACACTGGACTTTCAGTCTTGAGTATTGGCCATATCATGTTCTTTAAATCTTGTTATAATTGAACATTATGTTTGACCAAGGTACTTTAAAGTCCTTACAACTAGTTTCGTAAATCCCGTGCCTTTAGTTATATATAAATATATTTTACAACATTAAAATTTTTAAATTGTATCCCTGTTAGAAATAATCTGGTTTAGTATGTTTGCTCATGTTTGTTCCTATCCTTTTCACATTTAAGTACTTATAGAAATATACACTGCTAATTCGAAATTCATAATTGAAGGAAAAGCCGGACAAGTGTGGGTTACACTCACTCGCATACCAAGGGTTCTGTATTATCAAGTAGATTATTTTCCACGAAATTAAAGACACAAAAATTACAAACAGCTAAAGCATAACTATAACTATTTACATTAGTAGTACAATCATATATTTACTGCCTCATACTAATAGAAGTACAGTATATGGATATCTTATTTCTTGGTCTGTTCTTAAAATCTACGTTGAAGTCACAATAATTTTTGTAATTTTAATTAGGTACAACTACTAATTAATTATCTAACAAAATGTTATCTTTTCCTAGTCCTATCTAAAAATCTCCTTTATCAACATTTGATCATTCCTCGGAGGAAATTCGTTAGTACTAAAATTAGTTACCCTTCCCCCTCCTTGTAGGTCGGGCGGGAGGTAACTTTGAAATCTTAAATAGGAGCCCCTATTTTTACTATAGATTCGGATCCTACGGCTAAGAATACGTAGGTACGTCCGAAAAATTTTTTCGATTCATGATAGATCGCGCTGTAATCGACGACATTAAATTTTTATCGATTTCTCCTACTGAGAACTTATGCATACGATTCTGCAATACATTTGCAAGAAACATGTGAAGAAGGTTCTATTATAGTAACCCAGGGACAGGCGTCCTTCTTGCGATACTTGGTCAACGTGATTTCCTTCGCTTATTACTTATCGGAGTGCTTTTAATTTTTTTTTGTAAATTGTTTCGAAAAATTACATTTCTTGTCTTAATAATGCTTTTTATAGAACTGTTTAATTATGCTGACATTTAACGTTTGTCTTATTTCTTCTCATCGTGTTGTCAAAATACGGTTTTTGAAGTAAAAACCGAAATTTACTTGAAATCTACACGGTAATGAATTGAAAATTCAATTTCAGCACCCAAATATACTTAAAGTATGGTAGGTTTGGTCTTTGAAATGGAACATTTCTTTTTTGTTGTTGTTGACCTGTGTAATGATTGTATTAAAAATATAGCATCATACCCTGTGTCGTTCAGTGTTCAATATTTTGTAGTGTATATTATATATTTTCTTATTATTTATTGTAATTTTTGATAACGTTTACTGTTGTAATAATTTTTAAATATTATTTTATGTTATTAATTAGTGATCAAAATTGACCTGTCACATCTATACAAATATATAGCCAAGTGAATAAATAATTTCATTATTATTATTATTGTTATTCAGAATTTCAAATTCGGCCCATATACAAATTTTTGTAAAAAACTTTAGCTCCTCCAAAACGGGGAAATTTTTTTCATGTTCTAACTATTGGAATATATGCTTTATAACAATATTTCAGCACGATACCTTTATTTAGCCCAGAGGCAGACCTTGCGGTCGTACAAACGAATGATCCCATTAGAGATCCGTTGTCTCTTTTGAGTACGGAACCCTAAACACAGAATAGTATGAGATTGAGGAATCGACATGCTAGCCATTAGTTAACTAATTCTTTTTTCTTTTCAGGAATTTTCTACATCAAATAAGAATGTTCTGATATCACCTATAAGTTTAAAATTGGCGTTGGCCCTATTATACCAAGGATCCAGTGGAGCCACGGAACGGGAATTCCAAAATGTTTTACAGTTTCTAAATAAGAAGGCAGTTTGTGAGCAATACAACGATACCCTGAATTCATTGCAGGTATTTATAGTGTGAAAATTTGATAGTGTCAAGTTTATGATTAGAATATTTTCCAAGGAATGAAATTCGTCTAAACTTAAATTAGCGAACCGAATTATTTTTTTATGTTCAACTAGTATTTAAGGAATCTAATGAAGTAAACAAAGTTGCAGGGGTAAATTACCGAAAAAAATATCTTATGAATTAATGTGTTTTGAGAAAATTTTATAGCGGATGATTCAAGATAATAATAAAATTTGTATTTTTATATGTTTGTATACTAAAAAATGTTTAACTAATACAATATTAAACGTGATTATCTCCATCATCATCGATGTTTAATTAAATATAGGTATAAAAACATATTAATAAATTCCAAGTTGTATTAAAAACTACTTTAATGTAAACATCATAGCAGTATAATAGATAGCGCTTCTCCATATCTAATATAGGGGTTTTCTTTTATTTCATTTATTTATCGTATAAAGTTTTTGTTTATGTGTACAGGGTGTAATCAGTTTCATGTCATTAAAAACAACTGGCAATGGGGACCGACTAGACAAACAAAAAACTTTTATGACTTTTCCCTCTAGGGGCACTTTGAAGAAAACTGACCTAGATTAACATTTTTAATAGTAAGGTAGAAGGCAATTGAGAACCACTGCTTTTCTTGGTCAATGGACTTGTAGTTCCCAATTATACAACTTTTAAATTGTCAAAAAAAAGTCCAAAGTCCTCGCCGACACACGCGTCTGTCTGCGGTGTCAAAGCAAAAGCCTTGGATTATCGACCGCCATTATAGACTGCCTCAACCGAATTCAGGCAATTATAAAGAGGTAAATAATTCGTTATCTATTCCGGCACAACTGCAAGCAAATAATGGCCATATAGGTTTAAACAGAGCATTTATTTACATGTGTGTTTATTAATTTGGAACAAAATATTGAATTAATGTTTATAATTTAGAAAATTTAAATGTAATTTATTAACATTTGTAACATAAATGAGTGTCCTGGGTTAAAAGCTTACCACCTACCTAAATTATTCGAAATCTCTGCATCTGCATCAATACACAATTCGGTACGTCAAATTAACGACATACGCACTCCGTTCAACACTAAACACTAAACTATCAACTAACGTTGTCAATAAAAAAAAATAAGAGAAAAACTTGGTCCAAAATCCAAAAAGGAATACAAAAAGAATGAACAAGTAAGTTGTGTCTGTACGTAATCAAGAATTTAACGACTTGAATGGTAAGTCAATAAAATAAATCTTAACTGTAAATACACAGTGACCCGAAATTCAAAAATAACAATAACAACGACCGGCGGGTTCGACGTGTGTACATAACGAAACACTCACAGTAACTAAAATATTGCACAAGGGAGTGTCAGAGTATAGTTTTCTTCAGATCAGATCTATTAAACGTCAACGTCTTTGATCTTTACCGCATCGCTAAAGACTGCCGACATTTTATAGCTATCTACACAAATATTGAGTATCATAGGCAAAGACACACGCGACGATCTAAACCTACCTCAATATTTCAGCAGTTCTCAAAAAAATGTATTGAAAATTTGCGAAATTTTTGTTTAGTTTTTTTTTCTCCAAAACTATGAGCTTTAGACCCCGTGATATATAAGGTTTTTTTTGTTTGTCTTATCGTTCCCTGCCATCAGTTTTTTTAATGACTAATTACACCCTGTATATTGTACTTACGTTTGCAATAATTGATAATAATTCGAAACTTATATATTTTGTTGCCTTACTGAACTAATAATATAATCTTCAACACATATGTACATTGCACAGTATTTATTTAACCGATTTTCAAGCACTAATTGCACTCTAATTATGTTCGAAATTCCTTATGTATAAAATTTAAAAGACAGTTCATAAAGCAAATAAAATTGGAGAAACTAGAAATTAGATTCAGGTACAGAGAAAAAAATAGCTGACACTTTCTTACACGCATACAAGCACACGAGACAAGCTCAGCCTCACATAAAAGTAAACGACCCCTCACTCCACCTTTTATCATTTATGTCAAAAGAAATAGTTAAAAAGCGCTTATTATATATTGAAAGCTTGTACATTTATCATTATTATGTCATAGTTAGAACGATTTAAATTAATTACACATGTCACACAAGCCAAATGAGAGAAAGGCAACTTTTATGAGTTATGCCTTTTTAAATATTTTCATATAAATTGAAAAATCTTCAGTAAAGTAAAATAATGCCATAGGAAAGTATATTCTTGGAGTATACATTTTTAATTTGTAATTTTCTTTTTTAAGTTAACTTTTAAATATTTTATAGCATGTTTCAGTTTATAATTACTGAAAAATTGTCAAATTCGAAAATTCAATAATACTAACTAACTTCTCACTTTATGCCGTCAAATGCAAGAGTTGTTTACTTTGTGTTATTTTATAAATGAATGTAAAGTCTACTTAAACCCACAAATATTGATATTTTACTCAAGATATATGACAATGAGATTTAAGAAGTCTATGAATCCAAGACGAGTTTTCGGCATTAAATTTTCAATAATATAAATCAAAGGTAACTGTTAAACAATAACTAAATTGGAAATCTGACACATTTCTCCTTAAAATGCTTTTTATTTTACTTTAATTTCATGATTATTAAATACATTAATACAGTTTCTTTTCAAGAACGCAGGAACATACTTACTGAAATATAATTTAGAAATGGTGTTTTGTGTATAAATTAGGTCATTATTTAGCAATTGAATTTTAGCGTAAAATCCATAAAGGATGGACTAGGAAAATTTTTGAAATGCCGAGTGCACATAATTGACTTTGACTTTTATTACTAATTTAATTAAAATCAATACTTTTCCAATTGTATCCGAAAATAATTATATGGCAGATTTTCAACATAGTTTAAGACTTTTGAAAATTATTCGGGAAAAACTGGAAGTCACTCCTTCAAAATAAATCCATTTTAAAATTTCAGGTATCCGAGAGAAATGAGTATGTCCTTAATATGGGTTCAAGGATCTTCTTGCATTCCGAAATACAGCCAAAGCAAAAATTCGCCAGCATAGCAAAGGACTTTTTTAAGACGGACATAGAGCATACTAATTTTTCCGAAGGAAATTCCAGTCAAGCGATTAACTCGTGGATAGAAAAATTGACGAATGGAAGAATTTCGGAATTAGTGAAACCTGGTTAGTGATTCTTTATAGGATTTTGCAAGCAGCGAAAACTATCTTTGAGGACTGAAATGAAAACTATATGTAAAAATATTAATGAAATCTTTGCATTCTTTCAATAGTCTGACTTCTGGTTATGCTAGCAAATCAAAATTCTAAACTAAATTTGTCCAATTTCTTATTTGACATTCTCATTATAACACTAGCATCCAGCATAGTCTCCTTCGGTTTCGCATATTAAACTAGTATCTACATGACCGCCTACGGTATGAAGATTCAGTTAAAAATGAGAACAAAGGTCTAAAATGAATTTATTTAGTTACCTACCTTATCTTAAAAAAATTTTCTTTCTAATGGATTACATCTTCATAAAATCTCTCATTCAGTTTCTTGGAAATGCTTAGCCTTTGAAACGTTTTTCGCCTTATTCTGAGATCATTAGGCACAAAGGCACAAAGCCACTCATAACGATGTTTGATGCAAAACCAAGGCAATATCCATGAATAAGTATGAAATATTTATATTTGACATTGACTGACAGAAATAACAGATCGTCACCTATCTATTTGCTAACTAGTATTGGAGCCTATATACTCTATGCCTGATGTGAAGTGAATTATTTATTATTTGTTTTCTTATAGTAATGAAACATATTCTTTATAGGGTTTTGCAAACAGCGGGAGAAAGACTATCTATGAGAACTAAAAGAAAAACTATATGTAAAAATATTAATGAAATCTTTGCATTCTTTCGATAACCTAACTTCTGGTTGTGCTAGATTTTCCGCTGTTTGCAAAATCCTATAAAGAATATGTTTCATTACTATAAGCAAACAAATAATAGATAATTCACTTTTAAGCATGCATAAAGTATATAGGCCCCAATACCAGTTAGCTAATAGATATGTGAAGATCTGTTGTTTTTATCAATCAATGTCAAATATAAATATTTTGTACATTAAATATTGTTTGTGCCTTTCTGATGAGCTCAGAATAAGGGCGAAAAACGCTTCAAATGCTATTACATTCAAAGAGGTAAATGATTCGGACGTAGAAAAAATTATAAACAATATCAAAACAAATGCCACTGGATATGATAATATAAACATAAAACTCTTAAAAATATGCTGCCCTCATTTAATACTCTATATTACACACATTATAAACTTTTGTTTAAAAAATAGCGTTTTCCCTGAAATATGGAAGAAAGCATTGGTGACACCACTTCCTAAAGTAACAGATCCTAAAGAACTAAAGGATCTTCGCCCCATAAGTATACTGTGCACTATGTCCAATATTTTAGAAAGAATTATGGAAAATCAAATTAAAGATTTTTTAAAAGAACATGACATTTTACCCATAACGCAATCTGGCTTTCGATCCGGATATAGCTGCAATACTACACTTCTCGACATGACAGATGATATATTTAGAGCTACAGATGATGGTAACTTAACTACACTGATTCTTTTAGATTTTTCCAAAGCTTTCGATACCATTAATCACAAAATATTGCTTTCAATTCTTTCATTTGTTGGATTTGATATCAAAGCTATTAAACTAATAGAGAATTACCTCTTAAATAGATCACAAATAGTTACTTATGAAAGAAGATCCTCTAATTCCATAGATCTAAAGCAAGGAGTTCCACAAGGGTCTATATTAGGTCCATTATTATTCTCGATATACACTTGCAATATTAATTCATGTTTAAATCATTGTAAATTTCATATGTATGCTGACGATACTCAAATTTATATTAATTTTTCACACAATCATTCAAATGAAGCTATGACTAATATAAATTCAGATTTAGCGAACCTTGTGAAATTCTCTAAAAAACATGCACTTAAAATTAATTCTTCAAAATCATATTTCATGTTATTCGGGAAGAAGTTTATAAGGGACACAGTTACTCAGGAATTCGCTGTAAAAGTTGGAGATTAGGTTCTATTACAATGCAATGTATGTAAAAATTTAGGTGTTTTATTGGACAGGGATTTATGCTTCGAAGAACATATAGCACGATGCATACAAAAAGCTTATTGCAATTTAAAAATTTTATATGCAAATAGGTATTGTCTTAGTAGAGATTTAAAAATATTGCTGTGTGATTCTTTGGTATTATCATGTTTCAATTATTGTGACTCTTTATATGACTCTTGCATAACGAAATCTGTTAAATCACATATACAGAAGGTGCAAAATTCATGTCTTAGATTTATTTTTGGTATACGTAGAAGACAACCGATATCACACACTCTCCAAACTGCTGGGTGGCTCAACATGTCTAATAGACGTAAATTACATACATCTGCTTTATATCATAAAATTATAAAGCTAGAAACTCCACCTTACCTGTTTAAAAAAATTGCTTTAGGAGAACTGCCCACAGAGTTAACATTCGCTCAAAACATTTATTAACAATCCCTTCTCATAAATCGTCATTTCTTAAACGATCATATGCGTACAATATCACAAAATATTATAACGTCATAATTCCAGAAAAGTTAAAAACAATATCAGTACCAAGTTTCAAGGAGACTTTTAGAAGCATCCTATTTAACTCGCAATTTTAAGAACATTTTAATTTAAAATATAACATTATTGTATTATCTTCCGGTCAATATCTTGTATATTGAAATTGTTTTTTTGGTAACGTATCAAATAGAAATTAATTACATTATATCCATTCTGTTAGGGCTCAATGGAAGAACAGACGACTATTTAATAGTCGAACTGAATTTATGCCCCTTTTTCCATTAATTTTTAAGTATACTTTACACTTTATTTTTGAAAAAATCGATTTATTCTAATAGTGTAAATAATATGTGTTTTTATTGGAAAATAAATATATTATTATTATTATTATTATTATTATTATTAAGTATTTCCAAGAAACTGAATGAGAGATTTTATGAAAATGTAATCCATTAGAATGAAAATAAATTTAAGACAAGGTAGGTAAATAAATTCATTTTTGGCCATTGTTCTCATTTTTAACTGAATCTTCATACCGTAGGGGGTCATATAGATACTAGTTTAATCTGCATAGCTGTAGGGGACTTTGTTGGATGCTAGTGTTATAATGAGAATGTCAAATAAGAAAATTAGACAAGTTTATTTTAGGATTTTAATTTGCTGGCATAACCAGAAGTCAGGTTATCGAAAGAATGCAAAGATTTCATTAATATTTTTACATATAGTTTTTCTTTTAGATCTCATAGATAGTTTTTTATCCGCTGTTTGCAAAATTCTATAAAGAATATGTTTCACTATATTGTATGGGGTTCCACTAGTCATAACAATAATTCTAGTGGAAATTTCCATGACGACTGTATCATGTGGGTAGGAGATTTTTTTCGTTTTCTAGGGTTGGTACTTTATTTATGACAAGGTGTTGGAGGGTTGTAGGACAATTTCCTATACTCTTCCAAATATGCTACAGAATAATGTATAATCCATAAAAAAATCATACAATGTAAAATCTGAGTAATAACAGCTGTTTTATTTTTTTAAATATTCATTATATACTGCCTTTTTAAATATTTTTACCCTCAAATACGGGTGATTTTTGCATTTTTTCAAAAAGGTAAAAAAATATAATCACCTTAAAATTTCTCAAAGTTTAATTTGAGCCCTATATAGGTTTTATTTTGCTCTTTTCCTTGGCACGCCGTGTACTATGTAAAAGCAGGCGAATTTTAGGCGGTCACTCTTTGACCCCATTTTGTTTTATGTTGCAACCCCAGTAACCTTAAAAACTTTTTACCAGCAAGTACCTAGCGTTTATGCAATATTGTTTTATCCACCATTACCACAGGTGATTTGCCCAAGAAATCAAATCCAACGATATGTATGCTGTTATGTAGCTTAATGAAGGAGTAAATAAAATATGTAGGTATTTTCTCGCGATCTTTATATTTCGTCGAGTTATCTTAAAAAAATGCCTAAAAATAAAGATTTTTTTCAGTATGTTCCACCTGTTTGGTTGGAGGAATAAAGGAAACATTACCTAGCTTTTTTTTGAGAGTAATCCGAAAGTGATCACTCTTATATAACTATCTGAAAATAGCGCACGAATATTTTTTTGTATTTTAAAAATAGTATTTATTGATAATTTAAAATGGGAAAAGTGTATAATAAAGTACTAACATTCCAAAAAATATCTCTTTGATTTCGTCTGCTTGTCTGTTATAGTTCCCGAAAAATAAAAGTTTGAAAAAGCCTTTATTTGTAGGTATTTTTTATGATAACTCGGTGAAATGTAAGGATCACGAGAAAATACCTACAAATTTTGTTTATTTCTTCACTAAGCAGCATACATATCGTAGGATTTGATTTCTTGGGCAAATTACCTACGGCAGTTTAATAAGGGTTGGTACAAATAGTTGATATTTTATAGATGAGCTCACAGAGACGATATTACTGATTGCAAACGCCGTTTACTTCAGAGGAACCTGGAAGCACCAATTTCCCAAGGATCAAAGCTCTGAAGGAAAGTTCTATGTAAACAATGGTGAAGATATTCTGACAATCACTGCCCCTTACATGACTACTGTGGACACATTCTTTTTCGTGGAATCTGCTAATTATGATGCGAAAGTTTTAAGGCTACCTTACAAGGTAAGAATCCTATTTAATCGTTTCTAATTTTTTTCCCGATAAAACTATTTTTTAATACATTGGGTTGATTCTACGGTTGGTTCCTTGTGAAACATTCTTCAATAATTTAAATATACAGGGAAAATTATGCTTTTTAATGTTTCAAAAGTTTTATTAAAACTCTACACGTGTTTCGGTTTATTAGGCCTTTATCAAGAGTACAAGATAATACTAAATTTAAAATGTGTTCCTTACTTATTTATACCTAATGGAAGGTATAAATTATTCAAAGCTTTTTATCTATTTATTACATGCAACTAGTTATATGATTCCTATCCTATGTAAATATACTACAAATAAGTTCTTAATGTTAAATTATTTTTTCTAGAATATTATGACCCATAAATAATGTTTGATCATTAGTTACATTTTTATGCTTTTTGACAGCTTTCATGATCTCAAATTGTTCTAGTAAATCTAACTTCTTTCCTTTATTTTCTGTATGGAGTAATTCGACTTCATTAAAATTAACAAAATGATTATTTTCTATGCAGTGTGTTGACATACCGGTGCTATGTATACCCTTCGTTATTGATTTTTTGTGTTCAGCGAGACGATTTTTTAATTTACGACCAGTTTGACCGATATATATAGCATCGCAGTCATTACATTTTAATTGATATACACCTGTTTTTTCTAATAAATCTCTTTTGTCTTTATTATTAACTAACATTTTTCCTAGATTATTTTTATTAACAGAAATAGTTTTACATCCTAGTTTTTTCAGTTTATGACTAATTTTATCACTAATCTTGGGCCTATAATTAATACATTTATATATGTCAGTTCTTTGTGGAGTATCAGCATAAAATTCTTTAAGTAACTTTTTCTTTTGTTTATGTTTTATTAATTTATCTATGAGGTTTTCACTATAACCGTTGTTTCTAGCTATTTCTTTAATGGTGTTCACTTCTTTTATAAAATTATTCTTATTTAAAGGGAAGGTTAACAGACGGTGGATATATGAATGGAAAGATGCCATTTTTATTTGTGATGATTGCTTAGAGTTCTTGTGAATGACTGTGTCTGTGCAAGTTGGTTTACGGTAAATGTCAAACTCTAAGCTATTGTTTCTATTTTTTAAGTTAACGTCCAAGAAATAGAAAACGAGGAAGGTTTAAACTTCTTGGACGTTAACTTAAAAAATAGAAACAACAGCTTAGAGTTTGACATTTACCGTAAACCAACTTGCACAGACACAGTCATTCACAAGAACTCTAAGCAATCATCACAAATAAAAATGGCATCTTTCCATTCATTTATCGACCGTCTGTTAACCTTCCCTTTAAATAAGAATAATTTTATAAAAGAAGTGAACACCATTAAAGAAATAGCTAGAAAAAACGGTTATAGTGAAAACCTCATAGATAAATTAATAAAACATAAACAAAAGAAAGAGTTACTTAAAGAATTTTATGCTGATACTCCACAAAGAACTGACATATATAAATGTATTAATTATAGGCCCAAGATTAGTGATAAAATTAGTCATAAACTGAAAAAACTAGGATGTAAAACTATTTCTGTTAATAAAAATAATCTAGGAAAAATGTTAGTTAATAATAAAGACAAAAGAGATTTATTAGAAAAAACAGGTGTATATCAATTAAAATGTAATGACTGCGATGCTATATATATCGGTCAAACTGGTCGTAAATTAAAAAATCGTCTCGCTGAACACAAAAAATCAATAACGAATGGTATACATAGCACCGGTATGTCAACACACTGCATAGAAAATATCATTTTGTTAATTTTAATGAAGTCGAATTACTCCATACAGAAAATAAAGGAAAGAAGTTAGATTTACTAGAACAATTTGAGATCATGAAAGCTGTCAAAAAGCATAAAAATGTAACTAATGATCAAACATTATTTATGGGTCATAATATTCTAGAAAAAATAATTTAACATTAAGAACTTATTTGTAGTATATTTACATAGGATAGGAATCATATAACTAGTTGCATGTAATAAATAGATAAAAAGCTTTGAATAATTTATACCTTCCATTAGGTATAAATAAGTAAGGAACACATTTTAAATTTAGTATTATCTTGTACTCTTGATAAAGGCCTAATAAGCCGAGACACGTGTAGAGTTTTAATAAAACTTTTGAAACATTAAAAAGCATAATTTTCCCTGTATATTTAAACTATTTTTTCTCTTAATTTAATTCGAATTTCTTCCCTAAAATTTTGGATCATTATTTACAGCTTTAAAAAAGGCATCATAGTACATGTGAGTTAGTTTCGTTTTCGGCAACAAAATAGAAATTCTTGTAATTGTCTTCCTGAACAACCCATAAAAAATTGTCACTTATCCGGCCTGTGCTTAGTTCGTCATCTTGAAAATATGGTTGAGCAAGGGAGCTTTTCTTTGTTTCTCCTTGTTATCTCGTAGACAATTCATTTTACATGTAAATAAGTAGAAGATTGAAAAAGCATATAAGACGGCTATTGTATTTTTCCCAATATTTTCTCATCGTCAAGAAAAAAATCACTTTGTGGAGAAAAAATCATGCTCAAAAAACGAATTATTTATTTTTAACTAGGGTATTATATTTAATTTATAAATTAAATGATCTGCTAAATGTACAGCGTATATCATCGACTTACATTGCCGTTGATGAAGCTGGTGATCGAAACCAATAGTTTTGTTAGTGTGGCATATTATAAGAAAAATACCTTTAAAACAGGTTAACAAAAAAAAGTTCAAGCAATAAAAATATAATCTAGATATAACACTTGTAAAAATAATAAGATACAATTGTGCACTGACAGGAACAAAAATAAAACTTAATAAAAGCAGAGGTAATTATTAATAATTAAGGAATGGTTCAGTGAAAAATGGTTCCATATTTCAGATATATTGGAGAACTTATTCACTATAATCTGTTGAGAGGATTTTCTTTTTGAAAAGTAGTACATTAAAGAATTTGGTTGTTGAATAGAATGGTCCTTATCCGTTAACAGTAAAATGGTCCATTGGAAATGCATAATTGCTTTTGTTAAGAATCATAGGTATGAATTAAGTTTAACATTTTGAAATAGCTTGATCAATATTTTCCACATAGTAAGCAAGAGAATTCACATAGTTCTGGTATTGTAGCACATTCTTCTTTATACGATGCGTTAAACTTCAATTTGAACATTATTCCATATATCATGTGGAAGTAAATGGGGTGGATCTAGATCGGTTCATTGAGGAATTCCATAATTATAATTAGAAATATCAGAATCATTTTTGTCCCCATTAATTGTCATCAATGCTTTCTGCCGTCTATTTGATGGTTACGAACAGAATCATGGAAGACTGGTTCCCCAAATCTCAGATTTCTCCAATTTTTACTACCCTCGCATAACGAAGCTAAGTATTGTATTCGAGAAAAAATCACCCTCCAACGTTTTTTCGCATTTTCACGTTTCAGATCATGTAGATTACGAAAATATAGGTTTTTCAATTCCTTCAGACTGTCTGTCTGTCAGTCTGTGTGTGCCTGTCGGTCTGTTGGTGCATTAACTAAAAATCTACTTGACGGAAGACGATCAAATTTAGTAGGTAGCTAACGCCACTGCCACCGAAGAAATGGTTAGACTTTTACTGGAAAATATACAGGGTGGACTGTCTAAAGGGAATAAATAGATAATGGAAAAACATTTTTTCGTTCAAATTTTAAATTTCCATGTTTTATGACATTCTAAACCTATCCAAAAAAATATTCATTTTGAAAATTTTAAATAGAAAAAAATTGAAATTTTGAAAATTTTGAAAATTTTTTATAAATGGGGTGATGGACAAAATTGTTTTTGCTCAAATTTAAAATTTTTACGTTTCGCGACATTCTAAACCTATTTAAAAGAAAATTACAAAAATTTAAAAGAAGAAATAGTTGAAATTTTGAAAATTTTTTGTAAAATGGATGATGGAATTTTTTTTTTTTTCTCAAATTTAAAATTTCCACGTTTCATGGCGTTCTAAGTATATTTAAAAAAAATTTTTGAAAATAAAGAAAATTGTGAACTTTTTTTAAAAAATGGGTGATGGAAAAAAAAATGTTTTGATCGAATTTAAAATTTCCACGTTTCATGACATTCATGACATATTTCGGGAAAGAAATTTCTTTTGAAATTTAAAAAAATATATTTATTTTTTATTATTTTACCACTACAATTGAATGCATGATGGAAAAAATGTTTTTTTTCAATTCTAACGTTTTCACGTTTCATTATATTCTTAACCTATTTCAACAAAAACACGTTTTGAAAATTTTTTTAAAAATCCCACCACTATACAGTAGATGGTGGAAAAAAGTTATTAGGTTTTCTCTGTAATAATAGAGCTAACTACATGGCTATAAAACTCGTATGTCATCTGTAAATTAATAATTTTTTAGAGTGACCGTCTTGTATGAAGAAAGAGGGAAGTTCTGTGTGAATACCTTTGCCGATTTTTAAGAAAGTGATTACGATTCAACGTATCAAATGAATAATTTTATGAACGTCCAAGGCATTTAACTTTTTATTAATACAATTTCAAAAAACTGTTGTTGATTAATCTCTCACGAAACCAATACTATTATAAAAATGAATGTTTTTTTATAAATAATGTGCTATAGCCCTGAAGCTCACTAGAAGTTTTTGGTTCAAGATTTGTCATCATATCATATATTTTCTTGGCTGATGTAAGGTGTAAAGACCTAGATTCATTGGTAGTTTTTACCAAATATTTGTAGTCTGTACTGATATAATGTGTTGACCTAATATTCTCGGTAAACTGGGAATAGTTTCAATTGAGGATTAATCGAAATTATTTGATAAAATATTGACTTTATTAATAATATTCCCAAGCTATTCACCTTTGGCAATATTTAATTTTGGTCACAAATCCATTATTCTTTATTGTATGTAACGTTTCACAAACCACCCCTATAAGATCTACGGTCTTGCCAAAGCTATTCCACACTAATTACCTTGTTAACATATGCCCAAAGTTTGTAGAGCGTTTATCAACCAACTGTTCACTTTTCACTTAATTTTATTTTTAGGGGAACCGTTACTCCATGACTATAGTCTTACCCAACTCTAAAGGTGGTCTACCCAGCCTATTAAAGAAAATCAATCTGTACACGCTCAAGAATCTCCTATATCTAATGGACAAACGCACAGTGAAAGTTACCTTGCCGAAATTCAAGTTCGACTTCCAAGCCAGGTTGAAACCAACTCTACAAAAAGTAATTATTTGATTAATTAAACACACTTCAGTTTTAATACGTATTATTTTTCAGTTTGGATTGGTGCAAATGTTCCAAAATACCGCCAGTTTTCCAGGAATAGCTAGAGGAAATAACACTCTTCTTAGAATGCTAGTAGTGTCGGATGTTATACAGAAAAGTGGGATAGAACTGGACGAGACAGGAACAGTAGTTTACGCAGCGACAGGTATGAATGTTTTAGGGTCTTGTTAAAAGTATAGAAAAGTTCAGTATTGCGTGTCGGTTCAAAGTTGCACGGAAAGTGTGTTTACTCGTGTATGACATTTAGAATATAAATGTATATAAATAATTTGAAGTTGGCTTGGATTCCTGAAACCTCATGTATTCTTTAACGCCTACCAAAGTACCTACCAAACTTGGTAGGTACTTGATGCTACTGCCAGAGAAGAGATGTGTAGGTTTTGGCTGGAAAACATACAGGGTGGATCCACTAAAAAAAGTAAATAATGATAAAAAATGTGACAAATTGCAATAAGATATGGTGTATAGTTAAGACAATTACAGAAGCTTTATAGAAATCGCTTAATCTATTCCAGAGAAATCGTTGAACAGACGCACAGTGTGGTAGAATGGACAAAATTCGCTCTACTTCAGATATCGACTTCATTTTTTTTTTTAATACTCGAAGGACTCTGGAATAGTGAGTCACTGCGGGTTTTTTCAAATTTTGTTTTGTTTTCCATAAGCTCCCATGTATTTGTTGGCACCATTCAAAAGTGGTCTTATGAGCTGAAATTTTCAGGATCTTATTTTTTTGGTATTACGGAACTTATTTTTATTGTAGAGACTATCTTATCTTGTGTTCTTTCTACGTGCCAAAGAACAAATGAGGATCTCTAACACGAAGAAAGTTATAACGGTTCTGGCAAACCGTTGCACCTGTCAATTTTTTATATAAAATGTAAATTATCTCTGAAATGGCTGGATTTAGGAATACGGTGTGCCACATATTTGGATTTAGAATTTTATGGTTATTTCGAAAAGTTGAGAATATATAGAGTATTATATTTAAATAAGCAAGTTGGTACCGACTTTTGGCACACCCTGTATAGCTGGAGGACTGAAAATGTTTTATGTAGAACGGGCTTGATCAATTATGGCTGCGTGCAAAGTTTCAGGTTTTTAATCCAACTGCAAGTTGAGAAATATTTAACGAACTGCCTACGTGAATCACCCTGTATAAGTATATTTTTATATCGTTATTTTTAATCTCTATGAGTGTCAAATGGTTCCTTTTACCAAAATAAATAAGATCCTGAAAATTTCAGCTCATGAGACCACTTTGAATGGTGCCAACAAATACATGGGTTAGGAGGTGAGATATGCAAAAAAAAAAATCAGAAAAGCCGCAGTGATTCACTATTCCAGACATCTTTCTGAGTATTTAAAAAAAAGCAATTTAGTGTTTTTATGTTAAATCTACTTCAAACGGAATTACGTTTACTTTACTCTATGAAATGTACAGTGGGTAAGTCGGCAGGTTGGCTCGAGTTATACATATTTTTTCAATGGCAGCAAAATTACATTTTTCGTAAATATCTTAAAACTATGAGGGCGCCAATATTCTTGACTAAAGATGACGGTCTCGGATGATTAGGGGTCGAGCTTGAACTCTTTGTCCCAATCATCGCTGTAGACCTGGACCGGCCTCGTAAGGGGTGGGCCTGCTTTTTCGCCTATCCCCCCCGCAAATGCGGATGGTATTGACGATGTTAGCAAAGCTCCCCTGGTCCTGGCTGTTGGTCCCTGCCAGCTGGGTCGTTTCTTCTGACGCTCTTCTGTCTTGGTCTTCGTTCTTCGCTGGCATGTATAGGCTTCCGGGAGCGTCTTTCGTCTGTCGTGAGAGGGAACGGCTGTTACCGAGCCCTCTCGGAGTTTGAAAGGGATTTGGGGGTGTTGACTAGTCGGAAGCCCAAGGTGCCAATTGGCATAAAACTATGAGGGGCTAGCAATACGAACTTACGAATCCAAAATAACGCACAAAAAATCACATAATATTGCTTCCTTAATTATAATTTCTTTACAATAAAATTGGCAAAGATGCTACCTTTCAAAAAATAACACCATTTTGCAATTTTAGAGATGACTTTCACATATCTTCAAACTAACTAATTGTTAAATGAAAAATATCTTTCATAAAGCTAACAGAATTAGTTACAGTTTGATTTCTTTTACTTCCCTAGCTAACCGATAGGCAGATTGTACAAATCATTCTTCAAGACTTCTTCATGTTAATAGTTTTGCATAGTCTACACTATGCCTACTAACTTATATTTTACAATAGAGTTTTATGAAAAATATGTTGTAGCTTATTATATGACGTATAATTAATGAGAAAATGGTGGGAGGTGTAGGTACGTATATAAGTTTAAAATTCAAAATCATCAATTTTTTTCTTTCCAACAATAGATTCCCTGAAAATGTCATTAAATAATTATTTTGAGTGGATATATATCTGAAATACAAACAAGAGAATTTTTTTTTTGGATTTTCGAAAATATCGTTTGTCTCAGACATTACTTTTGTATTCAAAATTTTTTGTAGCAGTATCTTATGTTAAGATGCATCACTTGAAGGAACCACACGCAAAAAGGTAGCAAAGAAACTGACACTTATCTTAACCTGCCACGACCTTTCTTTTCGTATTTCCTATTATAGTGTGGAAAGTTTACGTCCTGCAAAAATAGAAAATAGATACAACTGTAGGTAACTTAATCGAAATATTGGATTAGAGGTTACGTTTTTGACAAATAACACAAATAAGTATGAAAAATTGAAATTAAATATTTCGCCGACGTTTCGGAAATCTAATCGGTTTCCTTTTTCAAGGCTTTTTTTGAACAATCTTTTTTTTGCTGTGTATGATATATACACAGCTCTAAGAATGTTTGTTATATTCAATATCCATAGATATTTACTATATACATGGAACTGTTGATATAGTTTATAGTTTTTTTCAATTTTATACTATGTTAAGTTTGTGAAGTTCTTCTTTTAACATTGGCAATCAAGTATCGGTGTTGGGCTTGGTATTAGGACGGTATTTCAAGCAAACGACACTTTAAGATATACTCTGACAAAGACGAAACCAAAGAACCACGAGCAAAATTAAAAAAACTGCACTAGTATTCCGTGTGAGTGCAACAAACATTACGTAGGTGAGTCATATAGATCGTTTAGTGTAAGATTGGGTGAACACAAAAATTATATGAGAAAAAATGAAATACAGAGGTCCAAGATTTGCGACCACGCTTGGGAGAACGGACCTAGAATAAACTGGGACTCGGCAAAAATTTTAACAAAAGAGGCGGATAGCAAAACAAGAAAAATTAAAGAATAAGCAATAATATTATTGAAGGAGGATAGATGCGTGTCGAATTGTTCCGTAGATGTCTTACAACCTGGTTGTCAATGTTAAAAGGAGAACTTCACAAACTTAACATTGTATAAAATTTTAAAAAAAACTGTAACTATATCAACAGTTCTATGTAAGTATCTATGAATATTGAATATAACAAACATTCTTAGAGCTGTGTATTTATCAAATGTCGGCGAAATATTTAATTTCAATTTTTTATACTTATTTGTGCTATTTGTCAAAGAAGCAACCTTAAACTGATCATTTGACGTAAAATGCACAGGGGTAGAGATTATTTCTCAGTAACAAAATGGTTAATTGTGACATTTTGTAGATTCCTCGAGCATCGGTTAAAAATTAAAAAGAAATACATGTGGCAGGAAGTAACAAAAAATGAGATAAAATTTACTTAATTGATTTTCAGCTTTAAGAGAGGTATTTTTCACTAAGAAGTAGTTATCAAAATATCACGAAAACACTCTGCGCAGGTCAGGTTTCTTCAAAATGACAATATTATCTTACGTATTGATTGAAAGGTCATACCTGTCAATTTTTGTTATTTGCTTCGCTGGGCCATTATGTCCATAGAAGTAGTTTCTACAAACACAAAAACGCTTGAATACCAACACTGGCCAACTACCTTGGCATCATAAGAACACACGATTAAATGTTTTAATCATGTCTAGAAGATGACAACGTGGTTAACGAAACGCACGTCGAGTGTTGGTATTTGAGTGTTCAAGTGTTTTGGTGCTTGTGAAAATTATTTTAGAAGCGGCATGATAGCGAAGCTTCTAACTCCTCTAAGAGTAAGGCTACCGTAGAAATATATTAAACTGAACGGTGACTGAGTTCGGTTCGAAATAGGACTTGAAACTTGATACTGTGAGTGAGGAAGCCAGTCGATGAATTCAAAAACAACACGTATCATAATGCATCCGACAATGAAAGAGAGCGATAAAATCTCAGTCATATGAGTACAGCTCATCAATATAACATAATTTAAAATAAAAATAAATTAGTAATAAACACTTTCATTACCCTCTTTCATTTCCAGATAGACTATATACCACAAGTATTAAATAACAAATAATGTAATTAAATAGCAACCAACTCTAATTGTTCACTGGTTTAAGTGGCTGTCACTAACTCAATTTCAAAATGTCCATTTAGTAACGTCATACATACAGGTGCATGTACCTAAAATTCGTAACGTGCATATCTCCCTTTTCAAATTCGCATGGGTTTTAGGGGAAGTATTTAAGACACTTTTGAGACATAACTAAGATATTTCAAGTAGTATAATAACAAACCGCTTGTGTTCAGTTAATAGAAATGCATTGACAAATGGAGAGCACTTTTTCGCCATCTACATAACGTTATTTACTCTCATTAATTCCCGTCACAAACCTCACTTATTAATTTATTATCTTGTCACCTGGTAACGTTTGATTGATGTAAAATACCTGAACTAGATTTAAAATAAAAACGATTACGCCAATGACAAAGTTTCTTCAGGTAGGTATTTTATATAAAGTTCGATTAAGATATTTTTCAGTCACATTGACTTCCTCACAACACGACAACAAAATTTGAGGTTCATGCTTTCGATCTGGTATACCACCTACACAATGCATACATATCTGCTACATATGTGCCATGATAATATTATAATGACATGTTTTAGCCATCAATATTGAAAATCGATTTGGAGTTACGGACGACCCAGAAGTTTTTGAGGCTACACATCCGTTTTTATTTTTCATTGAAGACACATATAGTGGAACCGTGTTATTTTATGGTAAACTTGAAAAACCCTTGGAAGATTTAAATCCGACACCTGCCCGTATAGTAACTTAGCAAAAAAACAATCAAAGTAAACTAAATCCTGTGATATGTGTATTAAGCTGTTATTAATTATTGTATTACTTCTTAATTTTTTAATTCTGTAACATAATGTTCATGGATATTTCGCAAAGAAAGATCTGCAATACTTATATCTTTAACAACTTTAAATTGTACGCACTAAAACCAATATGGTTGAATGTGAAATAAAATGTATATATTATTAGACATTAGTTATTTCAAAATTGCATCTTACTTCTACAATTGCTAAATCTATTTACTTATACTCGTAATATATCGCTGTGGTTCTAAACGCTAAATAAATGTGTGAAAAGATAGTAAGTGAACATATGAAGGTAACGATAAATCACATTACTTGTAACCGAGAACGAACGAGGTATATCCCAGACCCGTTGCAAGAAACTACTGATGTTCTTTCAATGGATTCGACTTCCACCATCACCTGCATTGTAGTGCTTGCGACTGTAAGGTGAAAAGTAGGGTAAATTAGCAGGCAAAAAAGCCTCTAAAAGCCTACTGATTAGTAAATTGTTCACATGCAATAGACTTGCCCAGAACATTCAAATATGTGTAACCTACCTTACTAGCTTTCAGAGGTATTGCTTGAATGAAGATATTGCTGCAAGTGCATGCCTTTATAATTGAAATATACTCTTAGCTATTTGCTTTTTATTATTGCCCACTTCGAAGCCTAACAGACCCAAATACTAAACAATATTATATAAATCACGTACATCGTGCATTCGGCCTCAGCTATAAGATGGCGGATGAGGTCTCTCTGGATGAAAGTCTCTAGAGAGAAGTAATGGTGACTTCTAGTTTTACATATCTATACTACCATAGATGTTCTACTTCTGAAGAACCCTGTCAAATTAGGGCTCCTATGTGTACAGAAGAAAAATGTAATTTCTATGTGTTGCCTTTGCTGTGTTGCAGACAGATGTGTAGAAGTAAACAATACGTACTACTAATTGATTATTAACGATGAGATGTTATTTTTAAAGTATAATCAATCATGTTTGCGTTACATATAAAATTAAATAGATTATTGATATTTTATTTTGTTTGAGTTACAACAGAACTAATTTGCTTCCTGATCTTTTATACAAAGTAAGTGTAATCTATTACCAATTTAAATTTACGGCCAAATAGATAGGCCTGAAGTATTTAACTGAACAAACAATAGCTAGAAACTCCCTTGGAATAGTCGACTCTTAGTTTCATCACAATAAAGATATTCATCCGTCATATTACATACTGTCAATTAAAAGATATCTCTTTCTAGTAGTTCAGTCAGGAGTATCGAAATATTAAAGAAATTGGAACTGTAACATCTTTAATTAGTAGCCTGCCAACTTTTGGAAAGATTTCATTTACTTTAGGCATTTGAATTATGGTAAATTGAAAATAGCGTCGACTTTAGTAAGTCTGGTTTAACTCCGTCTTTTGATTCTTGGCTTAAGAGTCCGCATTTTCTAGTTGAATATTTAAGCTTGTATTTTTTAGTATCTTTAAAACGTCGGCCAAGAAGTGAAAGTGTGCATGGGTGGCAAGAGAATACACAAAAATGTTGTCCATGTAAATGAGATAACCCCCGTTTTCGTAATAAAAGTTTATTCATCACTTTCTGAGTCGTTGAGTATTTTCACTCCAAATATCCGTAAAACTTTACTTAATAATCCACAAAACTTGGATTGTGCATGTGAATAGTTGGTACAAAACTTTGTATCAAGCTAACATTTTTGCGTGTGAGTCAGTAATTCTGAACCTTCAAGCTCGAGCATGACAAACCAGTATTATGCTGACTTTTCTTGTTATCAATGAATTGCCGTTTAGTAATTTCAAAAGTACGATCCGCATAAATCCCAGTTAGTGAAGGTTCAAAGGCAGACATCTTGAACCTACACTAACAAATGTAAACAGGGTAAGGGGGCTGTAACACTTCAAGGGGTTTACCCCCAAGTGATGACTAACAAGAATCAAGCTGATTTTTTGTATTAGCTAATTTAATTTATTAATTAAATTATCAGTGATCAGAAAAATTATCTTGTCATTTTTGTTTTCTGCCACGATATAAAGCAAAGAATTAATCATATATCTAGCTGATAAAAATGTGCAAGGTAATTAAACGCTAGCTCCTATACTAAACGTTCTTCTATTTCTGAGTATCTCTGAAATTGAGTAAAAGTCACACATCAGTTTTAATTTTAATTTACCTGAAGATGATGTTATCTGTTCGAAACTTCTGACGAAAAGCCTGTTATGAAACGAAAAAAAACTTGAGACAATAGGTTTTCTTGTTTTCTTTATTTGTTGTTTTTAACGCCTTGTTTATATTAACGCCCTGACGGGATTTGTACAGAGTGATACGCGAGTAATGTGCCATATCCTAATGCAGATAGAGCACTTCGGGCCAAGTTTAGATCAGTAAGGGAAAAAATTTGTTGACCACTAGTTAAGAATATACATTATGCATTAGTTCTGAAAATCCAAGGAGCTATATCTCTGCAACGGTTGAATGTAATGAAATGAAATATACCAGTAACATTCCGCGACTGAGACTTGTCAGAACGGCCTACTTAGTTCTGAAGAATCCAGGGCTTGACTCGGAAATAATCTGCCCTCCTCCTTTTTGACAAAAAAGTTAATTTTTCTGTCACTTTTCTGGAAAACTATTAGCGGATTAGGAAAGTTCAAAAAGAAACATATCAGAATAGCGACTCAATTTTGTCGGCCCACCTAAACAGTTTCGGCAAAAAATCACACAACAATTTATGGCAACGCGTTGACCAGGCATTATTTATGGAACAGTTTGATAGAGTCTATTCTAATGCTTCAGATCCATTCCGCTTCTAAGACTGCACATGATACATAGCAAGAAGTATACCGATCGCATTCTGTTATGCGTGGACCGATTTAAACATGAAATATTATTTAATGCTATTTTACGTGGTTTCATGTGGTATCATCATGCTTCCTGTCCATACATATTGAAACCTTTGTATTCAGGATGCATGAAACGATTTCCTTATACATTTTCTGTGTAGTACAGCTCAATTATATTTGTACTTTATTTGATATTCTTAAAATATCTAGGTATACATATTGCATTTTTTTTTCTAGCTGTTAATATTGGAAATAAGATTGGGGAGTCCGATGTAACTTTTGCTGCGACGCATCCATTCCTGTTTTTCATTGAAGAGGAATCTAGTGGATCCATCTTGTTCTGCGGCAAACTAGAAAATCCATTGGAAGACGAACCACTGCCCTTGCCTGCATTTACCAGAGATTGACTACAATTAATATAATAAGAAAATATTTTTGGTTAATAAAAAAATAAATAATTGTTTGTAATTTCCTTCTTGTATAATATCCTCTAGGGTCTAGACGACGAAGATACCAACATGAAAGTATTGGCTTAAGCAAATTTTTCTCGTTGCACAAAACCTTGACCATCTACACACATTATCAAAGACTTAGAATTAAGTTTCTAACAGAACTGGATTTTACATGTGAGTTAAATAGACCCTTACTCAAATTAGATAAATGAGATACGTCATAATTTATCTGGATTTCAAGATGGTGGACTTCTTATTTACATTTTACTAAGTGCTGCAAATAAAGTGTTGGCCTTTTTAAATCGATAATGGTCATAAATAATACTTAAGTTATAGAAAAAAAACTTATTACTATGCAATAACAAATATTCTTGTTATTCAATCATAATAGAACGAATTGTTTCACAATGGAGCACGAGATGTGTAACTCATCTCTGTGCAAATTTAAAATAACAAATAGAAAATGTGTATAAAAATACATACTATTTTCTTCGGAATTTTTGCTTTGGTGATTTACAATAGCCAGATATCCAACTGAAATATTCAGACTCGAACAAAATAGTATAGTCAGCATTTTATAGCTTTTTCATTATACTCTTCGTGTTGTTGATTATACAGTTTTCGGAGAGGCATCATTTTAAAACAAACCGATAAATTACGAAGTAAAACATTATACAGTAGAAACATCGTCTTTAGAACAAGATATATATTTACTCCTAGATTTAATAATTAGAATTTGATACTTAAAAGCACCCTAAGCGCAATAATAAGTAAATAAAGTTTATCTGTAATAATATATGCATACAGGGCTTTTATAAAGTACGTTACAAGAATCTTATTTCTGAAACGAAGTTTTTGTATTATCGTCTTTTACTATATCGGCGATAGGGCATAACAGGCGACTATTTAAAAGGAATAGTATGCTGGGTTATATCATTTGTAAGCTCTCTTCAAAACGAATTTAAACCGCTGCCCCAGTTGCTAAATTGAATACATACAGGGCGTCTCAATTAAAACTTCCGAGATTCTTTATTCGAAAGAGATTAGGATGTAAGAGGCACTCCCCGAGTAACAATTTAAATGCTTTTTAGATTTATTTAGGCTTTATGAGTGCTTTATAATGGTCACCTTATAAATCATTGATTTATGCTGGATTTATTAAATGCCAAATGAACTTAAAGATAATTTTTCCTTAGAAAAAGTTTTAAAAAGGCCTTTAAGAACTCACATTAAAACTAAGCAATCTTTTAGTCTTTACTGGCTTTTGATTGACTTATCGAAGTATTTTCCAAGCCCCCAATAAAACTTTATAGCTGCTAAGTTCAAGTTAGGTGGATCAAGTTTTATATAAATTAAGCAAATGTTGTGGTTTCATCATTGCTTTATGAAGTTAATTTGAGGTGGTTGCTGGGCTATAAATCCATTACGCTTTGAAACTAATAAGTTTCAGGTCGATCCTTCATAAAACCAACTACTTAGAGTTTTAATAAGATAAACAAACATCTGTAACAAGAAAGGATTTGGTTTACCTTTGCCCGAGCTATAATATTTTAAAATAGGTAGTTTTAAAACTGTGATAAGAAATATACATATTCGTCGGCATTTTGTTTGTATATGTAGGGCAGTGGTCGATGTTAAATTAAAATATCACTAGTAAAAATTGATAAAAATCGCGAGGCGAGCAATTAGTGGACATATACCAAATAACGTCTCGGCAAACTGACTTTTTAGGTTATATTATTCGAGCACCATAAATTCTGTAGGTTTTAAAGTGGTTGTGTTATATGCTCAAATGTTTTAAAATTGGTTTTAGGATAAACCAACAAGTTTTAAAAAATATGTTAAGACCAATGAGTAAGAATAAACATACTTAAAGAGCATTTGGTAATGTAATAGGCATTTTAAGACAAAACATGTTTGAAGTGGAATTATTCACAGCTTATATGGTTTACAATTACAGCCGCCATTTTATTTCCAGACGTCGAGGAATATAACAGTCAGCCATATTGGGAATGTCCCAGATTGAACAAGAAAATGTAATTTGCATCTAATAGAAATGTTTTATAAAAGCAATGTACATATACTAAGTCATATTATGGGCAGATGCTAAAGCTCTCTTTACTTCTTAAGTTACAAAAAAAATTATTATACCGGGTGGCCACGAGTCAATGTACGCCCCCAATATTTTGGTTGTTTTGTATTTAAAAAATTGGTTTTTGGTACACATAAATTAGACAATAATAATCTACCTTTACACTAACAGGAATGAAAATATCACTTCCGGTTGAACCGGCAGCGACATCAACTTTTTTTTCTTAAACGGAATGACTATATTTTTTTGATGGTTTCTCATTAAGCATAAATTTCTAAGTGGAGCAGTTTTTTCAGATGTAAGAAATTCCAAGAAATAAGTGAGATATGAACAATTTTTAAATTTTTTCAAAATGGCCGCGTCAGATGAATGCGATGTTAGAAAATTAGTAAGTAGGCTATGGAAATTATTAGTAAGGTTGTAGACTTGTCTGTAAAGAAGAAAATAGTTGTTTATATTATTGATAGGTACCAGCATTTTTAGTTTTTTTTTTTCAAAAAAACGGAATTTCATTATCATTTTCATTTCCGTAGGGGTCCTATGGAATTTTTTTTAATGGAACTGTGCTATTTCTTTTATTAATCAGAAATAATGATTCATAAACTATAATTTTTTCTCCATTAATAATTTCTTAACGATATCCTTCGTAATAATAAAAGTATTTTTTAAAAGTAAGCGCCAACAAATCATTTTAATAAGGTACCTATCTACATTTAAATCCAAAATTGCAGATATCCATGAAAATGACAGACATTCGCAACAATTGAATTAGTCTCGACTTACTCACTAATTTTCTGAAGCAAGTGTATTAAAGTTGTTATAAGCAAGAAAATTAATATAAAATGGCTGAAAATTATTCAAGAGATGAAAAAGTTGACATGACCATTATTTATGGAAAGACTCGACGTAATTCAACTAGAGCACAAAGTCTGTATGGACGGATATATCCAGAAAGAAGACAACCTCCGAGAAGCTATTTCGCCCGGTTGGAGCAATAATTTAAAAGTGAACCTAATGTAGAAATTGAAGAAAGATTTATTGTGGATGAAGAAACGGAAATTAATGTATTAGCTTTAGTGCATGTTGACCCAATCATTTCGATAAGACAAATTGAACATGAATTACCAGTTTCCAAAGAATCAGCCAGAAAATTTTTCAAGAAACACGGCTATCGTTCTTATCAATTGCATCAATTTTTGTATGAGAATGATTATCAACGAAGAATAACCTTTTGTAATTAGTTAAAGTTACGCCAATTAAGAAATGAGAATTTTATCAAAAACATTTTGTTCACTGATGAATCAAGATTTACAAACCTTGGGTTATTTAATCGAAACAACACTCGATATTGGGCAATTGATAATCCTCACATTATGAGACAGGGGCGGTTTCAAGAGCGGTTTGGCTTCAGTGTTTGGTTAGGCGTATTGGGCGGCCATATCATAGGTCCAATAATTTTAACGAAACTCTAACTGGACCGAGATATCTAGAATTTCTCCAAAATATAATAGTTCCACAGATTAATCAAATTCCCAATACCAATATTGACGAGGTTTACTTCCAACAAGACGGGGCTGGACCACACAATGCTATTATCGTTAGGGATTACTTAAATCAATTATTGACTGCTCCAACCACAAGGCAAGATCTGGAAGAAAGAGTTCGACACGAAATTGCACAAATAACACCTCAACAATTACAGAATGTTAGACGTGCAACGATAAGTCGCGCTACTCTGTGTGTTAATCATAACAGTCAACAGTTTGAACAATTTTTATAATTGTTTATTATAATTTAGGTTTTAAATAGTTTTGTTATTCTTAATAATTTATTCATGGTTGTAACGTTATACCTATTAAAATTATTTCTTGTTTAATTTGTGTTTACTTTTTAAAAATACTTCTATTATTACGAAGGATATCGTTAATAAATGATTAATGGCGAAAAAATTATAGTTTATGAATCATTATTTCTGATAGTTATGTGAGCATCCTTATCTACATTATGCTGATGTTACCTAATGGCCACATGATGCATGCTGCTTACTAGACAATAAATACCTAGCTTATAAATAGGAGTTTTGCTATAGAGCTCATTAGATTTATATCCATTCTCGAACTTGCCACATGTGTTTAATTGTAACACTATAAAATAAATAAGTTAATTTCTTTGAGTTGTGAACTTTTGACTTTTTAAAATCTTTTTAAAAACGTCTTTTCCAAAGCGAAAGACTTAGCTGGCGCAGTCGGTGTAGATTTAAGTCCGTCGGTCCGTGCATCGTGCAGAAATCGACGTGAAATTTTGATTTCTTAAGACTTAAATAAAAGAACCTCGTGTTGTAAGTGCATAGTGCAACTTTTCCATCAAGGAAATTGACAACAGCCACTGCAAGTTGAATTGAGTAGATTTGCAAGAAGAACCAAGTGCAGTTCCAGGTGGATAACTTCTCCAAAGGCAGCAGACACCTCTTCTAATCAAAGTAAGTCGAGTTTGTTTTCCTTTGTTCACTTCCTGGGTATATATCGTATAAACCCAAGAAAAGTTTAGTTTAGGTGAGAACATTTCTGTTCAAAAATTTAGTTAGGTGAGAACATTTCTGTTCAACAATTTAATTAGGTGAGAACATTTTTGTTCAAATTCACAATCACGTGAAACGTAGATTTAAGAAGAAAAAGTAATTTTAAGAAACTAGAAAACTTTATTAATTTTTCACACATCGTAAAATAAGTGAACCGTTTCCAAATTTCAAAGAACCATCATAAATAAAACAAGTAACAATTTTTGGCATTATTTTATATTTCAAAAATTAACAATTCTTGATCAGATCTTGTCAAAATTTTATCATTTACAATCAAATTTAATTTTTATAAGAAAACATTGTAAAATCATATTTTTCACCTCATGAACGATAATAATCAATTAGACTCAATACTTTGTTCACTCAGTTCTTTATCATTAGATAAACCTGAACCAGAAAAAACAGAAAGTCCAAAAATGGCTACTGAAAATGTTATAAATATTAATGTTCTGAAATTGTATGCAGACTCAATAGCACCTTATGATGGTACGGAACTCGAATTAGAACCATTTATAAACGACGAATTTTATGACCTATACGGAAATACCACAGATCGCGGATTAAATAAATGTGTCGAACGCATAATAGCGGGTAAACTAAGAGACAGGGCCCGTATGTTAATAGGCGCTCGTCCAGAACTAAATTCATGGGCACTAATTAAAGAAAATCTCAGAAGTACTTTCGGAGACAACCGATCTTTGGACATTTTAGAACAAACATTATTCACCATGACGATAAAACATAATGAAAATCCTATTGAATTTGCTAGACGGATTCAAACAAACCGTAGTAAATTATGTTTTAAATTAAACTCAAAACCTGTCACAGAAATTACCCAACAACAAAAATTAATTTATATAGATCAATATGAGTCCCAAAGTCTAAAAGTCTTTTTACGGAATTTAAATATGCGAACTTGTGATTTTATTAGATCTAGAAACCCTAAAGCATTAGAAGAAGCCATAAATTTGTATATTGAAAATGAAAACTTTATACAAACTCAAATTCAGACCCAAAATTCAATTAGCAAACAACCTGTTAAAACACAAATAACGCAACAAAATTCTAACAAATTCCAGACTCAAATGCCATATAAATATAATTATCAAAACCAATTTTTGCAATTTCCACCACAGCAAAATTTTCCTAGTCAACCTATACCAATTCAGCCTAGACCAAATATGAATATTAGATTTCCCACGAATAACCAAGTTTTTGGAAATCAACAAAAACAAAATGTGTTCAGACCAAATCAGAATAGAACCCCTCAACATGCACCTGAACCCATGTCAATACAATCACGGCAAAGTTTCCCCACAAACAGAAACTATCAAAATCACCCACAGCCGAGACTTACCTCTGGCCAGGTGAGACAACAGTTTCCTTGGGTACAACGCACCCAAAACCCAAAATACACTGTTCAGGAGCTACACGCAATAAATGACGAACCATCCGACGTCACATATGATACCGAAAACGCAAATTACCTTTATTCTGAAGAACAAAATAATGAAAATTTCGATAATCAATATTCAATTGCTGAAAATGAAATGTATCAAATACCCGATCAATACCACAACCCATATAACCAAGAATATAGAGAAGACCCTATAGATAATTATGATCCAAATCTCGAGAATCCAAATTTTCTCAAACTTCCTCAAACAGACGGACAGACATAACATTTAATGCATATATAAACGCTTTACCATACATACAAACGACAAATCCCGATTTAAAATTATTAATCGACACCGGTTGTAACGTTTCCATGTTGAGACCAATTGTAGCCGAATTATATTTTCCAAATTGTATGTATAAAGCACCTTCATTATTACAATCGATAGGCCAAGCTCGCGAAGCTGTGTACAAAGCAAAAATACCAGCTTTTAAAGAATTACAGTCAGATAAAGAAATAGAATTTACATTATATCCTTTTTCAGACTACTTCGACGGAATTATAGGCCTAGATGAATTAAGAAAATTAGATTTACAAATGCATTTTACAGAACAAGTTTTATACAACGATAAAGTTCAAATACCGTTCAAATATCGAGAAGAACATACGCAAACGCATGTAAAAATTGAAATACCACCCCATCAAACTATTAATAAATTATTTTATGTAAATAAACGTGAAGGAAATATTTTAGTTCCCGAACAAAATCTTTTCGGACTATACATTCCTGAAACTTTAACTTATGCAGAAAATTTTCGTGCTAGATTTGAAATTCAAAATAATACTGATCAGGCTTCATGTGTAGAAATTAGAACACCTTTTGATGTCACACTTTATGATCCTGAACAATTTGAAATTTATAATATTGAAGATGCATTACCCGATTATTCTAGTCAAACAAACCAACATAAAAATTTAAATGACTTAATTAGAACCAGTCATATGAACGAGGAAGAACGCGAACAAATATTAAAACTTATAAATAAATTTCCCGATATTTTTCATCACCCTGATCAAAAACTATCATTTACCAACAAAGTAAAACATGAGATAAAAACTAACGACGAAATCCCCATTCATGTAAAAACTTATCGGTTTCCACACTATCACAAAACCGAAGTAAACACACAAATTAACAAGATGTTAAAAGACGGCATTATTAGACCAAGTCAATCACCCTGGTCCAGTCCGATTTGGATAGTCCCAAAAAAGGCTGACGCATCCGGAATAAAGAAATGGCGTATTGTAGTTGACTATAGGCGACTAAACGAAAAAACTATAGACGACAGATACCCAATACCAAACATAGACGATATACTTGACAAATTAGGCAAGTGTAATTATTTTACAACTTTAGATTTAGCTAGCGGATTCCACCAAATCGAGATGCAACAAAACAGCATCGAAAAAACGGCATTCAACGTCGAAAATGGCCATTACGAATATTTGCGTATGCCATTTGGCCTTAAGAATGCTCCAGCCACGTTTCAACGTGTGATGGACCATGTTTTACGAGAACTTCAAAATAAAATATGTTTAGTCTACATGGACGACATAATTATTTTCAGTACTTCCCTTCAGGAACATATTCAAAATCTAAAACAAGTATTTTCAAAATTGAGAGAGGCTAAATTAAAAATACAATTAGACAAGTCGGAGTTTTTAAAACAGAACGTCGAATTTTTAGGACATGTTATTACACCACAAGGTATAAAACCTAATCCCAACAAAATCCGAGCCATCAAAAATTTTCCTATTCCTAGAACAGCACGTGAAATAAAATCATTTTTAGGACTACTTGGATTTTATAGAAAATTCATAAAGGATTTTGCAAAGATCACAAAACCCTTTACGAAGTGCTTGAAAAAAGGCGAAAAAGTTATTCATTCACCTGAATTTTTATCAGCATTCGAGACCTGTAAAAACATACTTACTAACGAACCATTATTACAATACCCCGACTTCACCAAGCCTTTTATACTCACCACCGATGCTAGTAACTACGCAATCGGGGCAGTTTTATCACAAGGAACTATAGGTAATGATAAACCAGTAGCGTACGCTAGTCGCACCCTTAACCCTGCGGAAATAAACTACAGTACTATAGAAAAAGAGTTATTGTCCATCGTTAATTTTACAAAATACTGGCGTCCAATCCTATTTGGCCGAAAATTCACCATAGTCACAGACCACAAACCTCTACAGTGGGTTAATAACTTGAAAGAGCCAAACAGTCGCCTTATGCGATGGCGTTTAAAATTAATGGAATATGACTATGACATAATATACAAAAAGGGTAAAGAAAATAAAGTAGCAGACGCTCTCTCGCGTATTGAAATTCAGCCTGAAATACATCCGATAGAAAACAAATCTATTGACGGCAATATAGACGATTCGGATCAAAACAAATTAGAAACCGATTTCCCTGAGTTAACATTAGATGACTTAATTGATCTAGAATTTCGATCAGACGAGGATGTTTCCCCCGCCGACTTAACAGTGCAGAACACTCCGAAAATTAATGTAATCTCGGATACACAAATTTGCCCCCCTAGATCACAGGCTTCAAATGAAACAATACATTCTGCAACCGAAAACCCAATATTAAATATTCCCATTTCAGAAAATGCAATAAATACATTTAAAAATCAACTAATGATTACAGCTAGTAAAGACAATACCTGTACCCACGTAAAACTCGCAAAACCATTCGGGACAAAAACTAGATATCAGATAGTTTTTCCTAGTAGAAATAAAGACATGTTTGAAAACGAAGTAGTGAAAACTTTTAAAGAATATGTAAAACCTAAAACACTATACGGAATACTAATTGACGAACGGATTATGCAAGAAATAATTCCCATTTTGCAGCGACATTTTCAACATACTGCTTACAAACTAGTACAGACAAATAACTACGTTGACGATATCGAAAAACCAGAATCGCAACAAGAAAAAATCAAATACCACCACGAACAAAAAACTGTACATCGCGGTATTAACGAAACCACCCTCGCCCTGCGAAACCTGTACTATTGGCCTAATTTAAATAATGACGTAATAAATTACATAAATACTTGTGTCACCTGTCAGAAAACCAAGTATGAACGACATCCACATAAAATTGTATTTCAGTCAACCCCTATTGGACATCGTCCTTTTGAACATTTGTACATAGACACATTTGTTGTGAGCAAACAGAAATTTTTAACTGTAATAGATAGTTTTAGCCGTTTCGGACAAGCTTACCCTATTTGCCTTACAGCTACTCATGTTTGCGAAGGTTTACTAAAATACATGTCACACTATGGTATCCCCAGAAAAATCACTTGCGACCTAGGAACCGAATTTAAAAATCATTTATTCGAAGAATTTTGTGCTAAACATAGTATCGAATTACATTTTACAACTGTAAGAAATCCCGGTAGTAAATCCCCTATAGAGCGATTTCACTCTACTATACTAGAAGGACTACGTATATTAAATACGGGACTAAACAAGACACAAACGATCGAAACGTTAATGAGTTACGCGATTTTAGGATATAATAACTCCATGCATTCAGCAACAAAATTCACTCCTTTTCAAATTATAAAAGGAGATTTCGATAATAAAACGGCATTCGAAATGTCCGAACACGACATTATTAATGATTACGTTAACAGACACAGTACAAACTTACAAATAATAGAAAGAATGGTTAACGAGAATAACGAAAAGAGTAAAGACCTTTCGAAAGTCAACGAAAATAGAAATGAACCAGAACCGATTACCACGCACAAAACCGCGTATGCAAAATTAACTCTCAGAAATAAAATCGCTACTCCCTACGAATCAGTTATGGTCGTTCAAGACCAACAAAATAAAATATTAACAACAAAAGGCACACGCCACAAATCTACGCTTAAACCAGCCAGAAATCTAAAAGGAAAATTACCTGTTTCAGATGCTGGGACTACTAGCCATATTGTACCTGACGTCGCTAGTACAAGCACAAATCAAGATAGATAAAATTTCTAACCCTATCCTTCCTTTTTCGTTAGGCAAAGCCCGAACCACTTCACAAAAACATTCATTTATAAAATACGTTGATTTAACAAATTTTGATGCCCCCATATTAAGCATAAAAATAAATATGAAAACAATAAAACCCATTATAAACGTAAACGACGAACTATATCCGCAATTAAATAATATATATGAACATCTAGAATACTTACTAAATCAAGCGGAAAATAAACTGAAAAACGTGAAACCGTTAGGAAATACTCGAACAAAAAGAGGCCTTTTTAATATAATTGGAAAAGCTTCCAAATGGGCCTTTGGCACCTTAGATTCGGACGACGCAAAACGATACGACAACGCTATATCCATCCTAGAGTCAAACCAGAAAGAGATGCATACAGATTTAGAAAATTATTTAACAATTACAAACAATTTCATGAACGAAACAATATCAACATTCGAAAAAATCACTATTAATCAAAATCAAATAAATACTAGAATAAGAACTATTGAACAAAGCTTGAATAAATTTACACTATTTTTAAGATTGCAAAATTATCTAGACAATATGATTATAGATTGTTTATCGTTAATTACCATACTAGACAACATACAAGATGCAATATTATTTGCACACCTAGAATCAATACATAGTGCTATTCTACCTATTAATGATCTAATAGATCTGACAAGGATAATGAATACCCTGTATATCGAGGGAACCCCAGAATTTAAAAACATTCAGAGTTATTACGAATTAATAAAAACAGAAATTTATTATGTAAAGCAAACCATATGCTTCATATTTCACTTCCCTATTTTGAGCGAAGGTTTATACGATTATTACCACCTATTCCCTATACCCGCTCTAAATAAAACCATAATCCCCCTAAAACCATTTATCCTTGTAAACTCGACTTATCACCACTATGAAGAACTACCATGCCCACGTATCGAGGACCTGTGTTTGTATCATGTGACACAAACCGTATCACAAGGAGATTGCCTACCCCAAATACTTAGCGGCGCTGGATCAGCACCCTGCCAAACTACAGACGTCGTCATAAAAAATGACATTGTGGAACGAATAAACAACGCCTATGTATTAGCCATACCAGCCACTAAGATGACAATAGAAAAGCAATGCGGAGAACACGGTTACAATATCATTGACCAACCCCATCTGATATATATACCCCAAAAATGTAGTATATCTATCCATGGACATGAATTCTACAACATTGCCGGTTTCATCCCTGGAACGCCCTTGGAAATCCTCCCAGTGAGAACATTGTCCACCAAGGAGAACAACAAAGAAGTCATCCCCTACAAACAAATAGAAGTGAATCGACTCGCAGACATCAAACGCATGGCTGACGAAACCCATTTACACGAACTAAAGACACTTAGTGACATTAACAGAAGTGATCATACGGACTTATATATATGTTTATCTATAATTATTGTTATTTTATTAATTTGCTTTATCAAATTTATCTACCCTAAGAAACAAAAATTGTTTCACACATTGTTCAGCTTTAAGAAAGATGCCGAACGAGAGAACCAGGACACACCCCCTGAGAATTCATCGAAAAGTACTGAAAAAACAAAATCCTTTATTTTTTCAGCTTAGGGATGGAGGAGTTATGTGAGCATCCTTATCTACATTATGCTGATGTTACCTAATGGCCACATGATGCATGCTGCTTACTAGACAATAAATACCTAGCTTATAAATAGGAGTTTTGCTATAGAGCTCATTAGATTTATATCCATTCTCGAACTTGCCACATGTGTTTAATTGTAACACTATAAAATAAATAAGTTAATTTCTTTGAGTTGTGAACTTTTGACTTTTTAAAATCTTTTTAAAAACGTCTTTTCCAAAGCGAAAGACTTAGCTTGATTAATAAAAGAAATAGCACAGTTCTATTAAAAAAAATTCCATAGGACCCCTACGGAAATGAAAATGTTAATGAAATTCCGTTTTTTTGAAAAAAAAAAACTAAAAATACTGGTACCTATCAGAAATTCAAACTATTTTATGCTTTACAGACAAGTCTACAACTTTACTAATAATTTCCATAGCCTACTTAGTAATTTTCTTACATCGCTATTTTGAAAAAATTTAAAAAATGTTCGTATCTCACTTATTTTTTGGAATTTTTTACATCTTAAAAAACTGTCTGAATATAGCTTTAGATAACTCATTAAAACTTGCAAGTTTTAATGGTAGTTTTAAAAGGAGGCATGCAGGCCCATCTCTGGATGAGCCCCTGTACTGTTACAAAGGTTTTAAATCGGCTTCATAGAGTCCTTGCAAATTATTTACATTTATAAGTAGTTTTGGATAACTTACAGATTATTTTAAAAACTACAATTGTTACTTGGGTTACTAGACTGTATAAGATACTTTAGTTTTGAGTAAAATGTTCTTTTTCCACATTGAGATATATTGGCCGTTATGAGTCAAGAAAATTTAACGGTTCCAAGAATCTTTCAAAGCGGTGTACATGAAGGGAATGTTACATTCTAAGCAACTATAAAGTGAAATTATTTATTTTTCTTGATGGAATAAACCATTTCGGATTGATCGCAGAATTAAAAACAGCAGATAGTTTACAACCAGTGGCTAGAATTACACAGAACTCCCTTAAATAGCATATCTGGTTAAACTGAAAATGTTTCACTTGCTAGAAAGGCGAGACATTTTATTACTGAAACTTAAAAAATGAGAATATAATAAGTTCAAGGTGCGATTACAGGGGCTATTAGGAATAGAATTATTACCAACTGGATATTTATTATTCTAAATGTAGTAATGATTAATTTTTCCCGCAGATAATTTTGTTGAGAACCGTTTGGGAGGTAAGTGCGGTAAACCACGTTTGAATCCACGGCAACAGTGATTGTTCGAGGAAAAGGGATGTTTTATAAACCGAATGAATAGAAAGTCTTAGAATCACAATTCATTTCATCAATAGGAAAATGGAAAATATCATTCTGTAATAAATACTTTTGTGTTTGCCATGTCTGTGTCTATTATGCGCGTGCTATGCAAAACCACCTAATTCATATTCCGTTACAAGTTAATAATTCGCCAACGGTAAAGATAAAGTAATTGCGGATTAGTTTTGAAAACAAAATAAATTATTAATATGGAGTACCACGCAAAAAGAGATAGATAGGCCCATTAAAAAGAAAATTAATTAAGAGAAACTTTTTAAACCTGAAGGAAAATATAAAAAAGCCGGAAAACTTTTTTCATTTCGGCATAAAGGAGGCGAAGAGTTTTGGTATTCAGGCTATGACTGATTATTAACTTATAACATAATGTAATATTATATAATAATGTCAGGTGGCTGTGGCGCTGCTGCCGGAGTTTTGGACCGGATTGATTAATAGGAGCAGTTTGATTAAGCACGTGACACGGACTCGGACGTGGACTAATGTCTTTCCCCTTGGGACTAACGGCTGTTACGGCTCACCTCGAGCAAGATTTCGCCGGCAGAATAAAGTGAATTCAAAAGTTGTGTAGTCTGTAATGGTCTGTGGTTATCCTCGCCAACGGCGTTGCCGATTGAACTTCCAAATTCATTTCCTTCGGAAAGTGCCCGTTTTGCTTGTATTTGTACAACAGTGCAACTACTCGAGGTTTTCCTAAGTAAAAATTCATCAAAACATTAAGTAACTTGGAAGAACTCAATTTAGTTTTTATTAGTAGACATAGTACGAACCTTGGTATAAATGAAAATGTGATTTTCATGGGATAGTAGTAATACAGAGTGGCCCATAAGTAGAGGACCAAACGAAGAATGGTGATACATAAGGTCATTTTCACTCATTATAACTATTAGGGTGGGAGGAAAATGTTTTTATTTTTCTTTTTGGTATACCGCGGAAAACTTGCCCCTCGACCAGATAAGTAAAATAAAACAAAGAAATGAAAAATCTGTAAAGATCTTGCGGTCGTACATAGTCTTGCGGATTCGTAAAAATTAGTGTTTCAACTAATCTTCGTGTTTTTTTTTTAATGTGTCAAACTGATTAAGATCGAACTGCTATACCGCGGAAAACTTGCCCCTCGGACAGGTAAATAAAATAAAAGAGTTCCAAATTTTTTAATTAAGATGAATACAGACTTATTTGTTAATAATAATTGAAAGAATCGCTGCCTAAGGAATCATTACTTCTACATCCAAATTTTTCATCCAAGTCTATATAAAGAAAAACATCTTGACTGTATCACTCTAGTATGTGGAACTAATTGGAAATAGAATTTCGATAATATTTGAGGCAGATGTCATGGTAAAAATTAAGTTCCTGGACTCTTATTAGCTTACTCTACTTATTTCTCCCCAATTTACACCCCTTCAACGGAATCATCATAGTCAGATGTCATTACAATACATACGTGTACCAAATTGCAAGTTAATATCTCAGTTTTATTTTATCAACCCTTATAATAATGGAGTGGAGGTGGTGGGGGATTGAAAAATATTATAAATAAGTCTGAGACCTTCGCAACAAATCCCAAGTTTCTGTACTCTTACCAGCTTGCTTTACTTATGTTCCTTTATTTACCCCTAATAAACCACCAACACTTCAACGTAATCATCTCAAAATATAATCTAATTACATATGTCATTATAATACATACATGTACCAAATTTCAAGTACAGTCTCAATCATATTTTATCAATCATTTTAATAATGGAGTGGGGGTGGTGGTGGGGGGGACTTACAAAATATTATAAGAATTCTTGGCCTTGACTTATAATATATACACCATATTCTCTGCACTTTCTACACTCTTACCAGCTTGATTTATTTATTTTCCCCTATTTACCCCTATTTAACCCTCAACCCTTCAACGGAATTATCTCAAAATATAATCTAGTTCCAGTTGTATTATAATTATTTATGCGCGTATTAAATTCCAAGTGCATATATCAAATTAATTTTATCAACCCCTTTGATAATGGAGTGGGGGTGGTGGGGGGATGGAAAATATTATAAAAGATATAAGGCCTTGGCTTCTAGTGGACAGTGTCGGCAGTTGGAAAACTTGTTTCGGTGCTATTTGCAAAATCTTATAAAGAATAAGTTTCATTACTATAAGTAAACAAATAATAAATAATTCACTTTTAAAAAGTGCCTTATATTCTGACTACTTATATTATTAGATGATTAAAAATTTGTTACTCCTCATTTTTCAAATGTCACACAGAATATAAATCGGCTATACCCTGTATATTATAGCATGTATGTACCATTAACATTATATTATAGAAATAACGATAATTATATACGATACAATTCCATTTAAAATGAATATAGCAATTACAACGCGTGAATTATTGGGTTGCGATTCTAGATGTATATCAAGTGTAAATTATGGGCCTTAACCAAACATTTAAACCCTCAAATTCCTTTTAGGCATATTATGTTGACATGGCAAATTGCAAGGGATTGTGGAGTATTCACACATTCAAGTAGATATTTGATCATGGTTTATTGATGGTGGACACTTTGTAACGACGAATCCGAGCGGGTGTTCAGGATTATGATGCCATATCAATTTAGTATGCCATATATTTGAGAGCTGCTATTACATAATTTTTTTAAGCCGTGATGCTGAGGGTGTATGCTCGTATTTGCATAACTATTATTTCTCTGTTTTGCTTGATAAAGAGAGATGTTAAAGGTTTAAACCGGACGATTATCCAGTATTACTGAGCGGCGCTTTTTAAAAAACTTGTTTAAATAAAACATCGCATACAGTGTGGTTATGTCACAGACTGGGCGACGCACAGAGGGGCCAAAACTAGGCAAAGTTGATAGAAATTCGGAAATTTGGCAATTGAACTGTAAATAAATTCAAAATATACCAACAAATCTTTGCATTTTTATTATATTAGTTATATTAGTAATATGAAAAACATTTCTTAAATCTAACTCTCAAAGGGGTCATTTTATAAGAATACAACAATTATTTAAAAATTCTCAAAAGTTATTCTTAGAGGCATTTTTCAAAGATATGTCAATAAAATAATTCAAATTTATAAAATAAATGTTCTAGAGGTGAAAATGTAGTAAACAACTTATATACTAATATTTAAATAAAAATGCAAAACTATGTAGTCTACGGACGTGCTAAATATTACTATGTTTTAAATTGGCGCATATATGCGCAAATTATTACTAAATATTCTTAAAAGTGATCAATGTTATTATCAATATAAGTTAAAATATTATCCGGGAAGGATCCGGAGTCTAAGATCGTGAATATAATTGAAATTCTATCACTTGGTGTACTTGCTTCGATTTTAGATGTCTCCAATACTACAAATCCATTCAAAGAGTAATATACTATGTTGTATGTAACACTTCTATGATGAAAATAATTCACAAAAGAACCAGAGATCAGAGTATAAATTATTACAAGCCAGCCATTATACTGTTCGCCGATTTAGTACACTTTGTACATAATTGTTGCACCTCCTATAGTATACTGTTTGTTTATATTAGCGACGGCCCTGTCTAACGGAGAGCCGTCAAAGTTTGGTCCATAATCTTATCCCTTTTGTGGAAGATATACTACTGTTAAGTTGATAAGCATTAGGGACTATTGCCTAATTAGCCGATTTTGCAATGTAGCAATATTTATAACATAAATATATGAATTTAATAAATTTAAATAATTTTTTTTTAATGTATTGATCGATTTTGTTAAAAGACAATAGGGTTCTTCCTCTAGATAACACTAATTTACTGTCCAAGTTTCAATACAACCGGTCTTTTCGATCTTAAGTTATCGTGCTTACAAGAAACGTGGCCGACCCACGGACAGACAGACAAACAGACAGACAGGCAGATGGACGGACGGACGGACGGACGGACAAACAGACGGACAGATAGTCAAACAGATGGGCAGACAGACAGACGCATGAACATTTTGAAAGTTGTTCAGGATTCTATCACCAACACAGTAATATGAACATTTCCTCTCCACGAGCGATATTACCGGTTTTAGAAATGTGCCAGAATGCAATATACTCTTACGCCTAAAACACACTAGGCGGTTTTCGCCGATTCGGCCGCCGAATCGGCAGCCGCTTGTTACAACACACACTAAGCGGTTAACCACTTGTCGTAGGAAGGCAACGTTGTCACTGTTTTCAGTAGTGCTGATAATACAGGGACAAAAATGAATTTGTCCGACTCAAAGAAAGAATTAATTTTGTTAGATTTATTATACTGTCCATCAAAAATAAAAAAAGAAATCATAGGCGCATCCGGGAACATCCTATTGTTAAAGAACTCGAAAGAAAAAGTTTATTTAATACTAGGTATATTTAACGAAATTTTTCAATTTCATTAGAATGTCGAAAACATCATTTTACGAATGACTGTGTATTTTGGAAAAAGATTTAATAAAGAAGAATACCCGAATGAGAAACAATATAATAAAACAGTAAAATAACTATTTCTTCCCAGCTCTTTTCTTTTATTTCTGACACCATAATTATTGTTTATCATATCCCGTATAGCAGGTCGTTCTTGAATTACATTTATTAATAGTTCAGTATTAGTAATGGAATCTATTTTAGATGCGTAAATACAATAAGTGAATGTGTGAACATGTCCATTTGTTTACATTGGAGCATACGCCGCTCGAAGCAATAAAAACGATTCGGCACATGAATCGAACGACGGTACGCGCGGTGGTGGATTCTGCTTTCTCGCAGCGCGTCATAGTGTGAACAGCTCCATTTGTTTCTATTACAGCATCTGTCGAGTCGTCTGCCGATTCGGCGAAAACCGCCTAGTGTGTTTTTAGCCTTAGTTTTGTACTTGTGAAGAGTATAATAACTTGAAGCGCGTTTTGCAACTAAGTATTCTGTTAAGTACGTACAATTCTCGAATGATGTGGCGAGGCGTTCCTAAAAGAAACATAACTTTTATCGCGATTTTTGACTATACCTGGTTCTAACTCCACTGTGCGACGGTCGTAAAAAATGGTTTAATCAAGTACGTACATTTTAATAGAAATTTAAATTAAAGAATTATATATTTTACTTTTTAATATACATTTTTGAATATACAGGGTGAACCATTAATAATAGGCCGTAGTGCAGGGGTAGATTCTTTCGGCCAAAATATGAGGATATAATAAAATATGTTTTAGTAAAATGTTGCTGTGAAAAAAGATACAGGGGGTCAAAATTCAACTTATTTTTTCGTTTTTTTGCAATAACTCAGCAGCCTTCTGACTGATCTGCGCCAAATTTGCTAGAGAAACTTTTATTTATTCTAATAAACAATAATTTAGGTATTACGTCACATTAGATCATAGAGGGCGCCGCAGGACCTGTATCTGATGATGAATTATTTTCATATATTTTTTGGAAGAAACGTTGTGGTACTGCTGACCAGAAAATCTGATGATGGCGTCATTTCTACGTATAAAAAGTACATTTGGCAGAACTTGATAACTCCAACGGTTTTCGAGGAAATAGCCGTTAAACATTTGAATAATTTTTTGAAAGACAAATTCAAATTTAATGAAACAAAGTGTATTTATTGAAAAGTGTACTTTGGTACGTTTTATTTTTGTCATGTACGTCATTTAAACATTTTATTTGGTTCTTGTGTTCCCTGAGCTAATTTGTTTAAGTTCTTTATTTAAAATGCCTCGACATAATAATGTCTTAAATGGGGAAATGAGGGATATGATATGGCCAAAACACTTTGCTTGTAAAGCTAATAATCGGAAAAAAAAGGATATGATATGTGTTTAGGTATAAAAAATTTTTAGCTGACGTGCTGCAGCGAGGAGATACTCATTTCAATATCCAAATGGAACACAGCCAGACCATAAGATTTTCGTCGTTTGGGAGAAACGGGTTCATTTCACCGTAAAACTGATGTAGGACGAGTGGACGACCAAAACAAATTACTCCAGATCGAGAACTCGAATTTTAGTTCGTGTGAATGAAGATCCTCAAATCAGCTCAAGTCGTTTATCAGCGGCAACAGGGGTGAGTAAACAATCTGTTCTAAGAGTCTTACTCAAAGAATGCTTCTACCCATATTACTTCACTCCTGTTCAAAATTTACTTCGAAGGGATCTTACACTAAGGCTACAATGTTTTTAATTTTTTCTAAATAAACACAACAGGGATAGACATTTTGCTAAGAACATTTTATTTACCAACAAAGCAACTTTTACTCGCTGGGGCATTTTTAACTGGAGAAATACCCATTACTGGGAAGTAAAAAATCCTCATGCCGTTAAATAGAGGCATTTTCAGCACGAATTTAAGATTAACGTTTGGTGTGGTATTATCGGCGATCAGTTATTGGGACCACTCGTCCTTCCTCCAAAAAATGGACAGTCATATATGTTTTTTTCTTCAAAATACTCTTGCTGATATATTATATGCTTTCTTACTAGACATACGGAGCAGAATGTGGTTTATGCTAGATGGAGCTCACCCTCATTTCTCCAGGAATTATCTTGATGAGACTTTCCCACGCAGATGGATCGGTCGAGGAAGGGAATTTGCTTGACCGTCAAGGAGTCCTGATTATAATCCTTTGAATTATTATGTGTGGGCACATCTGAAGTCCTTAGTCTGTGCAAATACTATCAATTCAAGATAAGAACTGTGGGACAAAATACAAAACGCAGCCGTTTCTATTAGAGGACAGGAAAATGTATTTTTCAATGTAAGAAAATCTTTTATGAAAAGAATTAGAAAAGGCATAGAAGTAGATGGAGACCATATCGAAAATTTACTCTAAGTTGCGGCAATGGGGGTTTTGCATGGGGGGAAAGTTTATACAATAAATACTAATGTCATTAGGTCAACTTTTATGTTACTTTTTGGTCTTCTAATAATTAGATCCTTATTTGATACAATCTTTTAATTTATGTATTTATCTCAATACCATGAAAATACTACATTAGTTCATAAGAAAGTGAGAAAGAGTTATTACGATTTTGTCTTCACTTACTTTTTGTACTTTTTCAATTAATACACTTTGTTTCATTAAATATGAATTCGTCTTTCAAAAAATTATTCAAATGTTTAACGGCAATTTCCTCAAAACGGTTGGATTTATCAAGTTCTACCATATGTACCTTTTATATGTGGAAATGACGCCCTCATCACATTTTCTGGTCAGAGTACCACAACGTTTCGTCCGAAATAAATATGAAAAAAATTCATCATCAGATACAGGTCCCGCAGCGCCCTCTATGATCTATCGTGATATAAAGAGGCTGTTGAGTTATTACAAAAAAATCGGTAAAGGTATTTACACAGAACTTCCCTCGTTATTTGTGCATGGCGGTCACTAAAAAATTATTAAATACGAAATAACATTGAGAATAATAATCGAAATATAGTTATTGTAATTATTACAAAGAAATCCTGACAACTTTTGGTCAAAAAAATAGTGCTCATCCAACAGCAAAAGTTCAATACTAAATAACAGGTCTACCATAAATTATTTCTTGGGATGACCACCCTGTATATTTTCCAATAAAAGTATAATAGCGTATATCCAAAATGTTGGTTAAAAAATTTTCAAATTTTTCGAATTTGAGCAAAAAAAAATTTTCCATCTATTCTAGTGGTAATTTTTATTTTCCAAAATGTTAAAAACATGCTACAATTTTTTTTCTTCCGAAATAGGTTTGGAATGTCATGAAGCGTGGAAATTTTAAATTTGAGCAAAAAAAATATTTGCTTCTATTCTATAGTAAGTACTTAGTGATGAATACATAAATTTTTTTAAGAAAATTTTTCAGAAAAATTTCTAAATTTGTTTTAATACGTTTAGAATGCCGTGGAAAGGCGGAAATTTTAAATTTGAAGAAAAAAAAATTTCACCTATTTTAGTGGTAAAAAATTTTTCAATAATGTTGGTAAAAAAATCGGTAAAGGTATTTACACAGAATTTCCCTCGTTATTTGTGCATGGCGGTCACTCTAAAAAATTAATAATAATTACGAAATGACATTGAGAATAATAATCGGAATATAGTTATTACTATTATTACAAAGAAAACTTGATAAGTTTTGGTCAAAAAAATATACATATTGCTCATCCGACAGCAAAAGTTCAATACTAAATAGCACATATGGCAGGCTTGCGCATATACCTTTACAAATGTCCACCATGACTGAATTATTTCTTGGGATGACCACCCCGTACATTTTTCAATAAAAGTATAATAGGTGCATATGCCAGATATTATTGCCATCTGTCACATTTTCAATCCAACATTACGTAATGGAGTGGAAGTATAGTGGTGGTTAAAATATTTCATTTTTTTTTTTATTTTTCAAAAATGTTGGTAAAAAAATTTTTTCTTCTGAAATAGGTTTAAAATGTCAAACGTAGAAATTTTAAATTTGAGCAAAATAGAAAGTTTCCTTCTATTCTACAGTAGTGATAAAATAAGTTTAAAATTTAAAAATTATATATGTTTTTTAAATAGGTTTAGAATGCTATGAAACGTGAACATTTTAAATTTGAGCAAATAAAAAAAAATCGATCTATTTTAGTGGTAAAGACTTTTTGAAAAATGTTGGTGGAAAAAATGTACAAAATTTTTTTTTCTGAAATAGGTTTAGAAAGTCATGAAACGTGACACTTTTAAATTTAAGCAAAAAAAAGTTTCCATCTATTCTAGTGTTAAATTTTCCAAACTGGTAAAATGGCGCAAAATTTTTTTTCCCGCAATTGGTTTGGAATGTCATGAAACGTGGAAATTTTAAATTTGAACAAAAAAAAATTTTTCGTCTATAGTAGTGATAAATAGATTAAACATTTTAATTTTTCAAAAACATTTTTATATTTGTTTGAAAAGTCTTGGAATGCCATGGTAACGTGGATAGTTTAAATCTGACCAAAGAAAAATACTTCCCTTCGGTATGCGAGGGAAGTAAAAAATCTTGGTGGTAAAATTTTTTAAAAATAGTAAAAAAAATGTCTAATTTTTCTTCTAAATAGATTTAGAACGCTATGAAACGTGGAAATTTTAAATTTGAAGAAATAAAAAAATTTCCATCTATTTTGGTGGTAAAAAATTTTTCAAAAATGTTGGAAAAAAAATTTCAATTTTTTTTTAATCAGGCTTAGAATGCCATGAAACGTGGAAATTTTAAATTTGAAGAAAGGAAAAAAAATGTTCATCTATTTTGGCAGTAAAAATTTTTTCAAAAATGGTAAGAAAATTTAAATTTTTTTATTTTTTTTAATTAGGCTTAGAATGCCATGAAACGTGAAAATTTTAAATTTGAAGAAAGAAAAATTTTTTTCATCTTGGTAAAAAAATTTTCAAAAATATTGAAAAAAATTTTCAATTTTTTTTTTTTAATAGGGTAAGCGTGTCATGAAACGTAGAAATTTTAAATTTGAGCAAAAAAAGATTTTTTCATCTTGGTAAAAAAAATTTCAAAAATGTTAGTGAAAAAAATTTTCAAATTTTGTTTTTCTGAAATAGGTTCAGCGTGTCATGAAACGTGGAAATTTTAAATTTGAGCAAAAAAAAATTTTTTTCATCGTTTATTCCCTTTATTCGGTCCACCCCGTATATTTTCCAGTGAAATTTCTACCATTTCTTCGCAGACAGTAGCGTCAACTACCTACCAAATTTGACTGCTCTCCGTCAAGTAGTTTTTTAGTAAATGCACCAACAGACAGACAGACAGACTGACGGAATTGAAAAACCTATATTTTCGTAATCTACGTCTGAAACGTCAAAATCCGAAAAAATCTCGGAGGGTGATTTTTTTCTCGAATACAATACTTCCCTTCGGTATGCGAGGGAAGTAAAAACGAAAGGATAATTTGAATTGTGACGCCCTGTATCTTTTTCCACAGCAACATTTCACTAATGCATATTTGGTTATATACTCGTGTTTTGGCCCAAAAAATCTATCCCTGTACTGTGGCCTATTTATTAATGGTCCACCCTGTATATTTTTTAATATAATTTTATTTCTAATGTATGTGTTTTTACTAGGTAATGACCTATCAAGTGATGTCAAGTAATAACTCCCTATCAATAGAAATTGGTGGGTATGGAAAATATTTGAAAGTTGTACCTTTTTTTAGAAATCCCGCTATAAAGTGGCCTGAGTGTCCTTAATGATATTACAATGGAAGCAGAATTAACAAAGTTCTGGATCTAGTATTAAATTCGTTGGTCTCTTTAATACTAGCAAAAAGTTTTTGTTTCTGGTCTATTGAAACGTCTCTATTGTATTACTAAAAGTATAATTAAACGGCGGTTGACTCTTTGTTTCTCTGAAATTGAAATCAATTGACATGCATACTATCTAGGATTTTGATCAGTTTATTGTTTAGTGATAGTAATTTTTGTTATAATACAATACTACCATTTGATATTTAAATAAAACAAGTGGAAAATGTAGCATGTTTACTTATCAAAGTTTGTTATGAAACTCTTTCTATTTACAGTTCATTCATATGGTTGTGGCGACCTGACCTTTCAATTTTGCCTATATACACGTATTGTAATACCTACGCAAAATCCTGCCTACTCAAATACTATATCCAGAAAGCTACCTAATACAGTAATAATGGTTGTGTATAAAATACGTTTTTAGAGCCTTTAAGTTCGATGAATAATAACGTATATTCTCAAGATCATTCATCTTTTGTGGCAATAAAATTGATCTATTTCCTATAGGCCTATCTAGTATGAAATATGGACATCTGGATCCACTATTCTCTTAGGAAAATATTAGGAACACGTAGGAGTGGGGTATACTATTGCTCAAAATATCAAAAGCCGCGTATGAAGTCGATCTCGCACAAATAGTTTATGTGCAATCCTGAAGATTTTATGTGAGAATTAGGAAACTTGTAGAACTTCTTGGTGGTTTGTGAACTTCTGATGCCGAGGGAATATTTCAGTTGTTATGACCGGTGAGCGAATTTTGCAGTTCTACTTTTACTTTCTAATGATTATTAACTTTATGTTATGTTTTGTAATTCTATGTAATTCTATACAGTGACTGCTTGTAAAAAATATTTTTGTTGATCTTCATCAGACATGATAGAATGCTGGTTTAGTTTATTTGTGGATTGTTTAATATGGAATTTCAATATCTTCTTTAAAAAATTACGCAGAAGGCAGTCTTATTACAGTAACTAGGTAACAAACGACACTATCAAAGATGATTGGTGATTGGTCAAAGTCAATGCGGTTGTTCCTCTAGCTAACAGAAATTTACACAACGGACATTTCTTCCTTAAGTTATCGTGCTTATAAGTAACGTGACAGATGGACATACAGACAGACGAACGGACAGACAGACAGACAGACAGACTGGTAAACGGACAGACAGACTTACGGATAATTTTTTAAAATTTCTCCACGGTTTTACCACTAGTAAAAGCACAGAATCGGCTTTGTGTGACTTTCACCATAAAATCATTAAAGCCCTAGATTAAAAAAAATCGTTGTAGGCCTTTTCATAGATTTCTCTCGGGCTTTAGATTTGGTAGATCATCAGTTGCTCATAACTAAACTTGAACGATACGGCGTTCGAGGAACAGCTTTACAAATATTTTCGTCATATCTCGACAACAGAACTCAATCTGTAAAACTGCCCGGTGGAGCAGAAAGCAAAATATGTGTTATTAAACAAGGAGTTCCACAGGGTTCAATATTGGGACCACTCTTGTATATTCTTTTCTCCAATGACATTATTAATTACCTTCAAAAAATACCAAATGTTCATGTGGTTTGTTATGCCGATGATACAAACGTTATAGTCACAGGAAATGATTTAACGGAAACTAAGGTAACTGCTGAAAGAATAAAACGAAGGCCACTACCATTCAATGTATAGATGTTGTTACATTGAATAATAATTCCGAAGGGTTAAAACTTTTTGATGATACTGGCACTGAATTAAAATCCTGTGACGCCAATAAATTATTAGGCGTTACTTTTGATGAACATTTGCAGTGGACCCACCATATAGAAAATTTGTGTACTAAGCTAAGAACAAGCTGCTATGCTTTAAGTTTCATGTCGAAACACTGCAGCCAGGAAGTTCTTAAAACACTTTATTATGCCAACTTTCATTGCCATCTTAGATATGGAATCGTGAATTGGGGTAACAGCAGTAATGTGACCAGGGTATTCTTATTACAAAAATATGCAGTCCGTATCTTGTCAAACCTAAATTACAGAGAGATGTGCAGAGATGCTTTTAAAACTTTAAAAATGTTGACTCTTGCGAGTCTTTATATTCTCAAAGTGTGTTTATATGTCCATAAGCATAAATCGTTTTTTTCATGTTAAACATTCACATGAAACCAGATCGAAAAACATTTTAATACCTGACCAATACAGAACCACCATGTATCAAAAAAGTTTCCTTTGTCAAGGGTGTAAACTTTATAATTCACTAGATGTAGATATTAGGACTTCTGGTAGCGTTCAGATTTTTAAAAGTAAACTTAAAAAACTACTGCTCACCAAAAATTGTTACACGATTAACGAATTTTTCTTAAATACACCTTGACTTAAAAGTATTTGTGTGTAGGAACGTTCATGACTGTGTTATATATAGTGTTCCGTATTATATATATTGTATAGATGTTGTTTTTTTCTATTTGCTTGTATTATCTTATGTGACGCGTTCTTCATTTAATGTGTACCTATATACTCTTACATATGTATACTTTTTTAATGAAGAAATAAAAATTATTATTATTATTATGGTTTTAGAATCAAATACAACACTCTTCGTTGTCATATATGCGATGAGTATAAAAATCATGTAGATTAACGGATGTTTTTTTAGTAGTAATGAATTTTTATCTGCGTCTTTTGATTGACAATGTTATATTATTTTATTGATTCCCTAACACATATTTTAATGCCGCGACACGCCACATGTATTTATTTTGTTTGAGTACTAACAAATTGTAATATTTTTTATCCTTTTCTTATACAGGGTGTAATTAGTTTCATGTCATTAAAAAATACTGGTGGTAGGGAACGATAAGACAAACAGAAAAACCTTTATAACATGGGGTCTAAAGCTCATAGTTTTGGAGAAAAAAAGTAAACTGAAATTTTCAAAATACTTAATAACATTGTTTGAGAATTGCTGGCAAATTGGGGTAGGTTTTATTACCTCTCGTCTTATCGCACATACTCTGACATTCGTGCAAATAAGTATGCCGACAAAGCAGTCAAAAGAGACCGACAGAGGACACCGCCATGATTTTTGCTTCTTCGCGGCCAAATTATGTTATTACGCCTGCTATATTCTCCCTTGTAATATTCTCAAGTAATAATTTCAGTTTGCGTCTTTACTTAATAAACAACGTAGACACGATGCGACCTACCCGTTCCTTGGTTTTGTCTATTGCTTTTGTTCTTTTTGAATTTTGTGCCACTCATGTTAAGATTTATTCGTACTCGTTGGTACTTGGTTACGTAAGACACTACTTCTCGTTCGTGCTTTTTGTGTCACTTTTGAGACATTGGATCAAGTTTTTCTTTTTGTTTTCTTTATTGATGGTGGAAATGCAGCTTTAGAACAATTACAACAACGTATTTTAATGTGCATAGAAACCATAAAAAATTATCCTAATTTACCAAATGTGTTGAACGGAGTGCGTATGTCCTTGGTTCGACATGCCTAAATGTGCATACGTGGAGAGGAGGTCATTTCGAACAATTTTTGTGATAAATTCAAAAGAATTGTTCAGCTATTGGGTGTTACCTATTGGGCATTAAAGGTATGATTATTATTATTAGTATTCGCTGCCTTGTTTTGATTTGTTTATTATTGTTTATATTGATTTTCATAGAGACCAAAGACTCGATTTTTGGTCTCAATACCTGATTGGGAATAGTTATGCGCTCAATTCGTTAAAAAATCAGATTTTTTCCTAACTTATAATACACAATTATTTTCTGTTATCGTATCTCGTACGCCTAACTGTTCGTTTTCCAATTTCGTAAAATAATTACTAATTTGTTAAACTTTTAACACAATGTTACAAAAGTTCGGTACAAGTAATCCTATCAAAGTGCCGCACTTCTTCCGGCGGGAACACAAGTCGTGTATTACAGTTTTTTATTATTTCTAATATTCGGAACTATAACATCCATTGACCTTGAAAAACAGCGGTTCTCAAATGTTTCCTACCTTAATATTAAGTTTTTAAACCTAGGTCAAGTTTTTCAAAGTGCCCCTAGAGAAAAAGGTCATATAGGTTTTTTGTTTGTCTAAGCGGTCTCTATTACCAGTTTTTTTTAATGACGTGAAACTAATTCCACCCTGTATTTGTTTAAATTCTGCATGAATTGTGTAACTTAAGCATTTATATATTATATTAACGTTTCATATCTGTGTAATGTACAGCTCTACAGGAACATTATTATTATTATTAATATTGTTAATATTATTAATTGCATTCTTATAGTAATGTTGTTAACTAGCCTTATTAGTGTATACTACATTACTACATCTGTCAATCTTATTTCCGATCAAGCTAAGTACAAACTTGATCAGACGGAATTAGTACACAATATAAAGCATAGGTAATTTCTTGTTTTTCCATATTAAATATCAAATATTTGATGTATAAGAGTTGTCTGCTAAATAACAGTTTTCAACAAAAAAATTCCCGATGTAGTTTTGTAAGATCCGTTCTACGGCAGCTTGTATTGTGTAGTACTGCAGTATATATATTAAACAGAGATTATTAACTTAAACTTTGTAGGAATTATTGATGTTTGAAATACAACATGCACCGCTTGTAGCATTGCATTTTCTTGAACCATCCGTATATATTAAATTCTCATTAGTCTAGTTACTCTGTATGGAGTTTACGATGTTCGCGTTAATGTGAGGTGATTGTGTATAGGAGTGAAATAGAATGGGATTAAGTATTATGTCAGGATATTGGAAATTAATCTCCTGAGCTAATTATATGTGAATATTTGTTTGTAGTCACAAAGGTCTTTGCTACTGTAAGATTATTTCATATTCCTGTCGTTAAATATTCTATTGCTAAGAAATAAACGTACTGTAACAAATTATTAATTAGTATTATTAAGCTGCTTGCTTAAGCAACTGATTTACCTAAAAATATAAAAACGCAGATAATATCGACAACTTTATATGAGTTTTTGAACATAATATTGTTGCGTGTTTTCCACCTTTTAGGAAACACCCTGTATGAATCCGTGGGTTCTAAAATAATTTCAACAAGAGATAAACACTAACACTTTATTTAATAATTTACTGTCTATACAATATTTCAAAATAACCTTTACACTTTATGTAACCTCACTTTTTATCGAACGTTGCTTCTATAAACTTCTTCTTTAATAAACTACTACCTCTACGCCGGTAATCGCGCCTTATATACTCTGAAATTACCTCTAGATTGAACCAGAATCTTCTTCCACCACACTCTAGAAAAGTCCATGGCTCTTTCTAGAGTCTTTCCAGTCACTATTAGTAGGCATAGGCGTATCATCTCCAGTTACAAGGGGGTGTAATTCATAATAATATCTCATGTGAAGAAACAATTAATATCTATTGTTTTAGGAAATATATTAATAACATTACATGTCCATTGTAAATCACTCTTTGAAATTTGACTAATTTACGTTAAACTTAACAGTTTTCAATGTTTGCTAAGTTATATTGAGAAACGGCCCAATTTTTAAGGAGATTCTGACCATTCCAACTTTTTGTATGGCCATAACGCCCTGTTATAAGAGAAACAAAGATAGAATAAGTGTTCCACATTGCTTATTGTATAATGGTTTGGATTTTATCGGCAATACATTTTCTGTGGCTTTTCCCGCATTGTTTCGGATATTTTGTGGTATTTCCATATTAATTTTCCTTTTATTTTGTTAAACGTATTATCTACATACAAAACAAAGCAACATCAACAAACGTCAAAATATCAACGACTGTCATATCTTAGACTACTTGGGTAAAAAGAAAAAGCTAGCACCATCGAACTAGGTTACTAAATTTGAAAGAACACGAGAAATTGAAAGATACAATTAATAAAAGTCAAAGTATTAACAAATGTCATAGACTACTAAAAAAATGTGTTAAAAATTGAAAAGTCAATTTTTCATTACAAAAATTAATTTTTCGTGAATAATAAAATATTGTATGCACCAAGAACGTTATTAGATTATAACGCTCATCAGCTGCCCATCGCCCATCGCCGCGCGACGTGATTGTGTGGTTGGCTCCGGATCGCAATCCGTGGAGGTAATGTTTGTATTTTATTAATTTAAATAAATTTGTTATGATGATGATGATTATGATGGTCAAAGTAAAAAATACTGAGTAAAAGTGCATTCTTAACCACTTGTAATACTCTCAAAATCCCTAAATTAGGGAATGCACAACATGTGCTAATTTATATTGATACTAAATTTCACTCATTTCTCAAGAAATGTTTCTTTCACAATTCATTGTACAACTTTGGAATTATTCTCAAAAACATGAACAAATAATGCACATTTTGTAGTTTTGCCCAGGCTGAATTTTAATCTAAATTGCTCATATCATATCATATCTGTAACTTTTTTGTTTACACGTTTTCCCTGGAACAGTTTAAGATATTGACTTGAAATCTCGTACACGTATGTATTATAACTGAAATTGTTCCGGTGAATGATTGTAGGGTAAATAGGTGTAAATAGGGGAAAATGAGTAAAGCAAGCTTTTGAGTACAAACATTTGAGATTTGGTGTATATAGTAGAAGCTAAGGCTCTTTATAATATTTTCCATCTCACACTCTATTATTAAAGGGTTTGAGATATTCACAAATTTGGTACACGTATATATTATAACGACATCTGGAATTGAATTATATTCTGAGAAGATTCAGTTGAAGACTTGGGGGTTGAATAGGGCTAAACAGGGGAAAATATGTAAAGCAAGCTAGAAACTGGTAAGGTACTGAAACTTGGGATTCGGTGTATATGCTAGAAGCCAAGACCTCAGAATTTTTTACAATATTTTTCAACTCCCCCACTCCATTATTAAATGGGTTGACAAAATAAAACTGAGATTTTTACTTGAAATATTGTACATGTATGTATTATACCAACATCTGTAATTAGATTACATTTTGAGATAATGCCGTTGAAGGTTGGGGGTTAAATAGTGGTAAGTTGGAGAAAATAAGTAAAGCTAGCTGATAAGAGTACAGAAACTTTGGATTCGGTGCATACACTAGAAGCCAATTCCTCAGATTTCTTTATAATATTTTTCACCACCACCACCTCCACTAAATTATTAATGGAGTAGATAAAATGAAATTGAGATACTCATTTGAAATGTAGTACACATATGTATTGTAATGACATCTGATTGAGACGATTCCGCTGAAGGGCTAGGTGTGGGGAGTGTGTAAATTAGGGAAAATAAGTAGTGCATGCTAGAAACTGATGCCTCAATTTTTTTTATGGCATCTGCTTCAAATATTAAAATTCTATTTTCCACATACTAGGGTGCAAATATAGTCATGTTTTCCTCTAAAGAGACTTGGATAGAAAATCTGGATGTAGAAGTAGTGTCTCCTTGGGCAACGGTTATTTTTTTGAAGTAGCAAAAAAGGACAATACCAACCTGTCTGGTATACCTTAATGAAAACTGAAATTTAATGATATATTTTCTATAACTTGTATGGTTTTATTAGTTAGCTTTTAAAAAGTTTGATGCCCTTATAAGGAATCAGCAAATAACATCAAGTAAATCAACAACTTACTATTGAAACAAGGTCCCTTGCAATCTAATTTAAAAACAAAATTTACAGGACCACATTCAGGCAACGTGTTAAAATTACTATGTAATAGTATATTAGGTGCAATGAAACACTGAAAAATAATTAAGTACTACATATCATCAATTCCATATTACAAAATGCTATCCAAAAATGATATAAAACCTACAAGTCCATATTTCAAAATTTGAAGTTGATGGTCCAGATGCGACGCGAGACGTAATGTCGCCAAATAAAACGGATGCTATAGGCGCAGATGGTCAATGGTCAATTTCGAACCCATTCCAACTCAAAAGTTATTAACATATCTTAGTAATAAATACCCTAAACTAAATATCTCTGAGAATTTAACCGTACTTATCCCTTCCGTCATATTTTTATGATGACCATTTTATAAAGGATTACGGACTGGTGCAGGTCAGGTAAGAAAAACATAATTCACGGTGCGTGGTTCGAACCCGGTTTTCCTGTTTGAGAATCAGGACTTCTAGCCGTTGCGCCACCATACCCACTCAAGAACAGAAAATAAACTAGACAGACTATTTCCTTATGTATCGACAAAAATCAGGAAATATGACAAAAATGTATAATTTTAAGATATTAGCCGCATAGAAATAAGCGAAGAGCAATTATGAAATTAAAAATATCTGCCAAAAAGCAAAGAAATAAATAAATAAAAAAGTAGCTCTGTGCAGGATTCGGAGCCGGGAATCCATTTAAAAGTAGTCGCCGCTTAGCATGATGGGCATTGGGCGTAGCCCGGATTTCATGCTTAAAGTTGATGATAATTTCGTCGAAGAAGGTATAACTACAAAACATCAATTTTTCAAACGTTAAGAACTAGATAAATACGTCGAGTAGAGGATCGTGTGATGTCTCTACAGAAAAAGAAATATTGATATTTTATCGGTGTCGTAAATTGTGACGGCAAAATCGGAAATTCGGTTCGGCACGAGATAATCAAAAATGGCTTTTTTGACATTTGCGACAGTACCGCTGTCAGGTTATTGACTAAACCGCCTCTCGCCGCCATACTCTGCGCTCCCAGTCCGGCAGACTGATGGGCGGGTATTCAATGGATCATCGACAACCTCTCACATCCTGTCCATTTACAAATAGTACAAATTTCTGTGACGCTAGCTTTCGGGTATTAAGAGCTTACATTTACTTCACCATATTTACTTTACATTTCGCAAATTCACAGATCTTATTCAAAAAGTTAAGTAATATTAAAATAATATTTAATTTTCAACACCCATAAATACCATCCCCTCCTCAGAATTTTTGTACTATTTTTGAAGCATTCACGGGTACAATGCTATCAGTTTTACAAAGTTTCAGAATATTAAAACTAAATAATTTTTTCAACGCCCTCAAAAATCACCCCGTTATTGTCTAATTTTTTTTCAATATTTTTCCTCTTTTCTAAACAATGTTTTCTGTTCATTTGCAAATTTGTAGAATTTTGTCCCCCTAGAACTTAAAAATGACCACCGTGAGTCGTGTAGAGAATTGTGAAGTACTCTAATAAAGTATTCTGGAATTTTTAATAAGTTCAATAATAACTGAATTTCTTCGAAAAATTAAAAATCCATCATTTGGATTTTTTCCTATATTTCAAAAACCAACATGAGCATTTCGGATTTCTTTATGCTATATTACCGAGTACTACATTCTGCAACTTTCCCTTCATTTAACCGACTCTCTTATGTTTTCCGAGATCCCAATAGTGGGCATCCAATTTGAATCAACCTTTATATCTATTATTTGAAAAAATTCACAGATTTCGCAATCCTTGCAAACATCAGGACATTGGATGATGACACCATAAAACATAAACTTTCTCAACTTTTTCAGCTTTCTACGATGCACTGCACTGCTGTATTTCGACCTTAAATAAGAACTGATAACTTGCCCCCCTGTGATATATGCAACCCACATTACATTTGCGTATATCAACCGTTGCATATACGATAGTCTCACTCGACCGCGACACCGCTGTCTTTTGACCTTGAACAAAAACTGGCAACTCTACCCTCATATACGAACATAAACATTTCCAATGTTAAAACTCATATTCACAGGGACCGTTCTTCAAAACATCTTTATCAGAATGTTATAAAATTTGATATGAGTTTCAAAAGCATACTGAATGACCATGTTATTCGATAGAATAATGCGTAAATGTCTTTTGGAAGGTGATATATTTTACAGATACACTGAACGGATCACTCCGCGTAAACATCTGATACTTCTGGTCTACTTGTAATGTAAACTGGGGTAACATCCTGTACTACAAAGTTTACCAAAATTTACCGCAGTAAATGTGATATATTCGTTAAACGTCAGTTTAATATTTAAAACATGTTGTTTAACTAAAACAACTATTAATTAAACAAATTTATACACATTCCATATTTAACGGTTTACGATTTAGTGGCCATTATTCAAAATTATGCCGAAATTAATCTACTAAATCAAATTATGGTCGAATCCAATTCTAACATGTCACGGCAGTAAATCGGTCAATTGAAACACTCCCACGGATTATGATGGATATCGGTTTCCGAACCGTTTTGTCTCCAAAATAGATTATACACACTATCTGGACGATAAAGAAGTCCATGCCGCCTTTCCTGGAATTTATAATTCAATAACGAGCGTATTCTAACACACTTAACTGCGGCGAAAAGGCACTGAGGCAAACTTTTGCAAAACTACTTAGAGGTTCATTAATTTAGGGAATGTTTGAAGGTGATTCTCTAATATCCACTTCTTGCTTGTGAAGGGTCAGATGGTATTAATATTTTACTACACCAAAATGACTCTGAACAGATTATAATGTTCAACTTTGTCCTTTGGATGGATCAACCGGTGTATATTAAATACCTGATGATCTATTATTGTTGTACAAAGGATTCCGGGGAGCGTGTTCATTTTTTTTATATTAACGTTTCCCAAATGTATGATACTGTTTTGGTTAGTAGGGCAATTCAACTGTTATAATGGGAAATAGTACACTCAGGGAAGACACTACACAGACCCATACGTAAAATAATTTACATTAAATTCACTCCATCACATCAACATTTTTACAGTTAGTAGTATCGTGTTTGCGATACAAAAATGGAACACATTAATCATTACATTTTTGTTCTGGTCGGATTTGTCGTTATTTTGCCTTGTCGAGATTTTTGCTTCATCTCTTGTATTTATATTATAAAGTTTATTACACAGTGAGCGAAAAGTGAATTCTATAAAATTGTTACAAAGCGAATAACAAAAAAATTTCTTAGATACATTTCTCTGGCTATTTATGTTTAAAAATATTTTTTTCAAAACCGTTTGGAGTGTATAGTAACGATGACACATGGAGTCAAAAACGCAGCAACGACAAAGACCAACAGAAGAAGCCTGAGAAGAGCTAAAAACGACATTATCCAAACCACAAAAACGACAGAAAACGTCAACATTACTATAGGGAAGAACAATAATCAAAAGAATAGAATCATACGCAATGAAATACTGGGGACACGTCCAAAGACGAGACACGACACACCTGCTAAAGAAAGCGCTACGATTGAACACCAACAAACTGAAAATAGGGAGGCCATAATACACATGGATAACAACAATCCATAGGATTATGAATAAGCTAGGAAAGGATTATACACACTGGGAAAGATCGGCACGAAAAAAAATGGAATACAATAAAGAAATATCAAGGATATACACACTGCCAGACTCAGAAACAGAAGAAACAGAAAACTCAGAGGAAAAATAGGAAAGAAAATGATCACTAACAGAAACTAAAAGGAAGCATCTCACAAAAACCTAAAAGTAAAAAGAAGCCCGAGAACCTAAAAGAAGCATCTCACAAATGCATACACTTTCCATCCGATGAAGACAAAAGGAAAACAAGAAGAAACATCTCATAAACACCTACACGCTCCACCTATATTCCTACCCCATGCGTCGTACGGCTCTCGCTGCTGACAGCAAGCATGTCCAATATCCAATCCAGCATATGCAGCCAGTCCGGCGGTATATAAAAGCATCGGGAGTTTGTTCCGACACACGGTGAGACGGTCGGGTGGAGCTGCATGAATATGTAATAGACGACTGGGCGACTGCAGATGGACGTTCGGCGGGCGATCGGGCTGCATGGTGGAACAAATCTCCATGCCCCGGAATCGGCAGCAATGACCACCTTACGCTGGCAAATCAATCAATCAATGAATCAATCAACCGTTTGGAGTGTATGGTAATCGTACAGAAATGTCAAGTACCAAATAACATCGATCAATAACACCGTCGGAGTCTATTACCACGACGAAACAAGGACAGTAATTTCCAATGATAAATGGACCCTGCTAGTTAATAAAAATCTATCAAGCCTCGAAGAAGCCTTCAACAACAACAACGAAGTTTTAAAATCTATTCTCGATATATTTGCCGTTCACACACGCGAAGCGAAAGAATTCCTAGTCAAAATCAAAACGCATATAACGCTTCTAAACCAGACATCAAACTCCCTCAATGTAAAGGATGAGGAAGTCTTTATTAACACTAAACTATTCAAACACGGTATACTAAACGGAGATGGTAGCGGATTCAAAGCTATTACCGGCAATCTAGATGCTGAAGACGGACAATTCTTCACAGACAGCATCAATAAATTAAACAACGAACAACATCAAATAGAAAACTTGAAAAATCAAATATCCGTTAACTCTACCGTCATAAAGACCTTTAATAAAACAATTCAAAATATGCAAACCAGTATATCAACCTTGAGAAAGATTCAAATTGTAATACGTAATGTAAATGATAGTTGCACTAATTCAAGCCGTACTAAAATTTGTCGAAACATGCGAAAAACTGACTGAAAGTTACCTGTACCTTCAGAATAACTTACATGATATTTTAAATTCAAATACCTTTGCCCGCCTGAAAATAATATACTCTTCAGTTATTACACCCTAAAATTTAATTACCGCACATCAAAAAATCACCCAAATCCTAATTAAAAATAACTTGCCTGTTCCAGAATTAGAAGCATTTCAATCAAAATCAGATCTTGTTTTCGATCTAAGAATACCATTAGTAGAACAACAATTCTATACCTTGTATTATTTATACCCTATCCCGATTCTAGAGAGTAGAACTGGCCTACACCACGTTTTGTCATTCTCGCAAACATTCATTGCAAGTAACGATGACTCTTTAATGTACATTCCCGTCAAAAATCTGAGCACATGCAAACAACTAGAGAGTTATGCTCTGACCTTTACGCCTACCCTGTCGACAGTAGCGCAGCATTCGAAGCCCAGTTACTGAGAAACTTCAGGAAAATCCCCGAAAATAGTGAAAGTTCCCCCGTATATGGACGAGGTTATAACGTTCAAAAATTGCAAGACATGTGTGGCTAATAATTGTTTCTGAACCCATCCATATCGTCATAAATTGTAATCAAATGGACACAACAATTACCAGTGTTAATAAGAACTCGATATTACAACTTCATCCAGACTGTTACACGTTTGTCGGTATAACGAAAATGCAAGCAGAAGGCTGTCATAATATCAACATACAGACAATTCACATCCACTGGTTATATCCTATGACTGTTGTAGTAACATCCCCGAAAAAATGCAACTACCCAAGTTAGAACCTCTCCAATTCAACCATCTAAACGTAGAAATCTGGATATAGCCAACCAGAAGCTGGAACAATATTTCAGAGACTTGGACAAACTAATAAACAAGCTATTTATAACTAAACACTATTCCATAAGCATGTACATAGAAATTAGCATCAGGATCTGCATCCTCACCTATTACATTGCCTGGAAATGCAAAAAAGATGCTGTTGGTGTAGGAAATCCAACGACGCAACCTATAACGAGCTAAAAAGAATCAACACCCATCTGAGAAGAAGGCCTCACCTACGTACAGAAGAGGAAGAAGTGCCCGATTTTCAGCAAAAAATCGGTGAATAACACCACCAAAGAAAAGGGGGAGTTGTTATATGCTAAGTAACTCGATGTCATTATCTGAGATAAGTGATAAAACAGGTTCCTGGACAAAAACATTCCCATGTGACATAGCATTAATTTCTAAATATGCCTTTGTGTCAGCAGATAGGATATTATAAATACAGATCCATAATGATATCAATCTACATGTTATTTCTTAACTAACTCTGCTTAACATTATAATTCATATTTTCAAAATGAAAATAAAGATTTTAATTGTAACTTTTTTTTGTGAAAGTAAAATTTTTTAAAAACACTTTTAATAATACTTTAAAACGAAAAGCAGTTCATCTATTTCATTTACATAATTTATAACTTCTCTTAGATACACACGCACATTTCTCCCAACTTATTTACTTAATATTTTAAAGAATAATAGCACCAGAATCATCGCTAATAAAAATATGCTTTACATATGACGTTGGAAGCATACTAAGTTTTTTGTTTTGATCCCGGAATGCAAAGCCTTCCCTTTCGGAATACTAAAATGTGATGCTGTGAAATAGCTAAGTCTGACTTCCAGAACAAATAATGTTCCGTTATATGTAGCAATATCCGAAATAACTTTCTTGTAGCTTTTTCTGGAACAGAAATATGGGAAACTTTAACGACTGCTTCCATTTCAATTAGAGATTAAAATTATTAAAATAAAATCGCCTTTTAACACACTTCTCAAAGCTTGTACTTTGTACATTGTTCAGAACTGTTTCTCATATCTAGGTTAGAAATATGTTGTTTATTTTCATTAATCAAAAGAAAATCTCCCATACTTTTTATATCAGATTTTGAGATGCGCAAAGCTTATTCCATTGAAGGGGTGTGGGATAATGATAAATAAGTAAAGCACGCTAGTACATGGCCGAACACTTAGAAAACAAAACAAAAATAGTGAAAAAAGTATTGGCATCGGGCAAATTAAAGCAAACATGGAACATCCTGCAAAATCCAAACCTGCTTAAATAATTCAATAATTATTTAATTTAAGGTTTATTTTAAGGTTCAATTCATGTTATGTTAGTTTATTTTACGTTTATTATACTCTCCGCAAGTACAAAACGAAAAATATATTGCATTCGATGAACACATATCTAAAACCACACAGAGAAAAATGTATGTGATATTTTACCACAATTGTAGAAAATTGTACTCCAAATTGGTCTTAAAATGGTGACAGGAACAATTTGTGCAAATAAATAATACAATTTTGGGGCAACGATTTTGTACAGTTTATGCATTAACATTGTTTGAAATTTTTGTACAAACTTAAAAACCACATAAATTGAATTCTTTACAAATTTGAATTATGGTTGCATAAAAATACATAATTTTATTCCACTCGTGGAACAAATCTCTGAACAGATTAAGTTAGTTTCTACAATTTGTGTGAAATTTTTAAATATATTCTGAAGGTTTCCTAAACAAACATTCACATCTAAACCTCTTCATTTGTAAAACACATTCACACATTGTGCTCTTAAGTGACACAATGTTTATAGTTTTTTAAGAGAATATGTTTTTAGTTTTCCACAATTTCTAAATGAGAAATCCACAAATTGTATGTTTATTTTGTCAACTTTGTAATTCATTTTGTACAATATATGTATCCACTTCATTTTAATTGTATTATTCTGTAACGCAGATTGTAAAATATTATTATATAAATAGAGCATGCATTTATATATTATATGGTAAATGAAAACATTTCTATTTTTTTAAATACAGATAAATTTTATATGCATAAAGTTTTAGTTGAAAAGAAATAGATTACTTACATTTATGTTTAAAATAAATTCATTTAATAATTCTAATTTGGAAGGCTTCCAGTGCTTCTTCTTTTTAGTTTCTATTAACGCAGTTCGTAGTAATAAAGCTTATGTCGTAGTCACGTCATATTCTTAAAAAAAAAAATAACATTTATCAGTTCATCACCAAAATCAAATATATTAGTAATAAAAAAAATTAATATCACTGTGTTGGTGATCGAATTCTGGACAACTCTCAAAATGTCTTTCCATCTATCGGTCTGCCCGTCTGTCCGCCCACCTGTCTGTCTGTCTGTTCGTCCGTCCGGCCATCCGTCCGTCTGTCCGTCTGTCCGTCCGTCTATCCGTCACGCTTCCTGTAAGTACGATAACTGAAGAACGAAAAGTCAAATTACAGTGAAATTTGGACAATAAGTTAATGTTAGCTAGAGGACTAGCCCTTTTGAACAAAATCGACCCATAAAAACTTATTATTTAAATTTTTTAAATGTGTATTATTTATATTATACAGGGTGTCCCAGAATTGAATTACCGGACAAGAACGTGTGATTCCTGAGTTCATATTGGGCCCAAATAACCCAACCTACCTTAGTCAAAAAATGCACCCCTGAGGAAGTACATCCCCTTAAAGTCAGGCAGAAAAAAAATTTCCAATAATTTCAGTTACGTCGAAGATAAAATTTTCGAATTTTGATGGGAACTGTATCCTTAAAAATGAATTATTATTTGTTTGCTTATAACTGTATTGACTGTATCTCTTTAAGTGTTTTGTGAAAACTTGATAACAACTAAATATCCTTTGTTTCTCAAACGCGACAGGTTTCTTGTTTTAGAAGCACCTATGACATACAGACAAAAAACGGTAATTCTTGATTTTTGGTTGATATTACAAAAAATTTTAAAAGTATGAATTTGTGTACTGAAGCAGGTGGACGTCATGTAGAGCATTTGTTATTAATTAATTTTTTTGAATAAACTGCTTTTCCGTTATTACAACATTTTGTTCCAGAATTGTAAATAAATATCAAATACAAATAGAGGAAAACACGATAATTTCTTGTATTTTGATTGATATTACTAAAATTTTTAAAAATACCTTTTTTGCAGCCCTTTCAATGCTGTGTAAAAATGTTCAAGTATTCCGTAATATTACAGGGTAATTAAAAAATTACAGCCAGTCAGATATTAATAATTATGAGAAAGAATTGAGAATCAAAAGATATTTGTTTGTTAATAAGTGAACATAGAGTACTTATAGAGATACAGCTTCCATCAAAATTTGAAAATTTTATCTTCAATATAACTGAAACTATTGGAATTTTTTTTCTGTCTCACTTTATGAGAATGTGCTTTCTCAGAAATGCATTTTTGAATTAAGGTAAGTTGGGTTATATGGGCCCAATATAAACTCAGGAATCACAGGTTGTCGTCCGGGAACTAAATTCTGGGACACCCTGTATAATATTGCAAAACCGACTTGTTAGGCAATAGCCCTTAATGCTTATCAACTTAACAGCAACAAATTTGTCACAGATGCGATAAGATTATGGACCAAACTTTGGCGGCTAACATTATTATACTCTTCACAAATATTTTTTTTATTTACGATAAAAATGCGCAGAGTATTGCTTAGAATGTACAACAATCATATAAGAAGTAAATCGACGAAGAGTATTGTAATGGTTAGTTTGCTTGAGGGTGAAATTACTTTGCACAAATTAAATTTTTTGTGTTTCATTATAAATAAGAAACGACCATAAAATATTTTGCAGATGTCTGTTTTTGCTTTATTGCATAGTCAACTTTTATTACTACATTATAAGTCATGATGTTCAAATATTTGTTAGATACTTCATTAGTTGAGTAGTTGCTCAAAATATTATAAAATAGTTGTCAATTTTCACTTTATTAGCTGAATAAAATTTAATGCTGTCAGTATATTTGTTGAAATATATTTTTTATAGGATTTTGCAAACAGCAGAAAAAAACGATCTATGAGAACTGAAACAAAAACTATTTGTAAAATTAGTGATTTGTAATCTTTGCATTCTTTCGATAACCTAATATCAATTTGTCTTTCTTATTGGACAATTCTCATTCTAACACTAGTTTCTACTCAGACCCTTACGGCTATGCAGAATAAATCAGTATCCACGTAACCCCTACAGCTATGAATATTCAGGTAAAATGAGAACAAAGGCCTAAAATGAATTTATTTACATACCTCGTCTTTTGGAAAATTTTTCATTCAAATGGATTACATTTTCATGAAATCTATCGTTCTGTTTTTTAGAAATGCTTAACCTTTAAAACGTTTTTCGCCCTTATTCTAGAGCTCATCAGAAAGGCATTAAAAAATTACAACTTCTTACACAAACAGTTGTAGATGACTACGCGGGAAATGTAGAAGCCAACATTAAACATCGACGTCTAGAGAAGACCTTCGAATACACAAGAAGTAACGAACTATCCGCGCACATTGTGAATTCCAAAATAATTCAAGAAAGTTGTCGTCTACATTACTAATGAAACGAGCACATCCCTAGCAAGCAGAGAAGGCGCATTATAAAAAATATTTCTATCGATCCGCGACAGGGTTTAATTGAGTTTTTGCGATATCCCAGGACGCCTCATCAGTCATCAAAGCCCCTTCTTGTGGAGGTATTCACAATGAGCGCTGTTAACGGAATGAATGTGGTGATCAGTTGCTGAAAGTCGGTTTCCTGAAAGGGCCTTGATGAACTGTGAATGTAACAGATAGTGGTCTCGGTTTTACTTGACTTTATTACTTTATTTGTCGGCACGCGTAACTTACATGAAAATTGCTTTGAGAAACTTTCCAGATAATTTTGTTTGCTACGTTCGAAATGAACCGCACTTGTGTTTGCCTTTACACTTCGATACGGCTTAAATTAAGCCCCGCGTATATCCCGCCAGGGTTCCGTTCCACGTCTTCAATTCATGAGCATTTTGTTTTTCTAAAGGATCATCGTGAGTATTATTTTCAAACCCTTTACGGAAATATTTTTACAGATGGCACTGGTGGTATATTGGGGCGTCTGATTCATAAATGAAACTCACTCCACAGGAATTTGTTAATATTCTATTGATTATATAAGACCACCCCAACAAAATATTGGACCAACCTACAATCAATGTAGATCCTATATATAGTTGATTTTGAAATTTTCGAGCAATATCTACAAATTTTACGAATTAGAAATTATCTACATAATAACTTTTGACATCTGCGTAATATACAGGATGAGTCTTAAGGGCGTAGCTACAATTGGAATTCTTGAGCCTCAAGGCTTAATAAAAATAATAATTTATAACGTACGGGAAAAACCAAACTTAAAAAAGTATTGAATTTTCATATCAAATATTTTTTATTTCTCACAACTGATTCTTTTGCTTGTAAACTTATCGATAGTAATAAAAACAAGCTAACTGTTATACTCATATCCGATTTACTGCACTTTTACTTCCACATCTACATGGTGTATAGTAATCGTAAAATAAAATCAAAAATTGTTTTGGTGTCCATAACTTTTTGGTGCACACGTTTTCTTAGGAACGGTTTAAGATATTGACTTGTTTGATACATATATGTATCATGACGGGATCTGGAACTGGATTATATTTTGCACTGAAAAATATTAGAAAGAAGTCTGAGACCTTAGTTTTTAGTATATACACCAAATCCAAAGTTTCTCTAGGTACTCTTACCAGCTTGCTTTACTTATTTTTCCCTATTTATCTCTACTTTCCCGCCACTGTTTCAACGGAATCATGTCAAAATATAATCTAGTTTCAGATGTCGTTATAATACATATGTGTACCAAATTTCAAGTAAAACTCTTAATTTAATTTTATCAATTCTTTTAAGAAGTGAGTGGGTGGTGGGGGGATGGAAAATATTATGTAAAAAACCTGAGGCCTTCGCTTCTAGTATGTACACCAAATTCCAAATTTCTGTACTCTTACCAGTTTCCTTTACTTGTTTTCCCTATTTACCCTATTTAACTCCCAACCCTTCAACGAAACCATTTCAAAATATAATCTAGTTCCAGATGCCGTTATAATATACACGCGTACCAAATTCCAGGTCAATATCTCAATTTTATTTTATCAACCCCTTTAATACTGGAGTAGGGATGGTGGGCGGTTGAAAAATAAAAAAATATCTGAGGTCTTGGCTTCTAGTACATACACAAAATTTCAAGTTTACTATTACCAACTTGCTTTACTTATTTTCCCTCTTTACCCCTATTTACCTCCAACCCTTCACCGGATATATTCAAACAACAATCCAGTTTCAGATCTCATTATAATATATACGTGTAGAATATTTCAAGTCAATGTCTTAAAACGCTCCGGAGAAAACGTGCTGACAAAAAAGTTACAGAACAACAGACAGAATTTTTTTTTTCGTTCGAATTTAAAATCTCGATGTCATAGCATTCTAAGCATATTTCAAGAAAAAAAAAAAATTTCAACGATTACTATACTTGCAATCCACTACGTGGATATGGAAGTAAAAGAAAGAAATTCCTAGCTTACTCTACTTATTTTGCGCTATTCACAACCTGCCACCTCCCACCCCTTCAAAAGAATCATCTCAATCAGATGTCATTGTAATACATACGTATACTAACTTTCCAGTAAATATCTCAATTTTATGCAATCAATCCCTTCAATAATGAAGAGAAGGTGGTGGGGGTGGGGGTTGAAAAATGTTAGAAAGAGATGTGATGCCTTGGTGTCCAGTATATACACCAAATCCCAAGTTTCTGTACTCTTACCAGCTTGCTTTACTTAATTTTCCCTATTTACTTCTACTTACCCCCCACTCCTTCAACGTAATCATGTCAAAATATAATCTAGTTTCAGATGTTATAATACATACGTGTACAAAAATTCAAATGAATATCTCAATTTAATTTTATTATATCTTTTAATAAGGGAGTGGGGGGTGGGGGGATGGACAATATTATTTAAAAATCTTCCCTTCTAGTATATACACCAAATCCCATATTTCTGTACTCTTACCAGCTTGCTTTATTTATTTTCCCCTATTTACCCCTAATTTAACCCCCATCCCTTCGACGGAATAGTCCCAAAATATAATCTAGTTCCTGATGCCAATATAATATATACGTATACCGAATTTTAAGTGAATATCTCAATTTTTTTTATCAACCCCTTTAATCACGGAGTGGGTGGGTGGTGGGGGTTGAAAAGTATTATAAAAAAATTGAGGTCTTGGCGTCTAGCAAGTACAACAAATTTCAAGTTTCTGTACTCTTACCTACTTGCTTTACTTATTTCCCCATATTTACCCCCATTTACCCCCTAACCCTTCACCGGATATGTTCAAAAGATCAATCCAATTCAAGAGCTCGTTATAATATATATGTGTACAAAATTTCAAGTCAATATCTTAAACCGTTCCGGAGAAGACGTGCGGACAAAAAAAGTTACAGGCACACGGACAGACCAACAGTCAGACAGACCGAGAAACCGACAGACAGACCAACAGACAGACAGAAATGTTTGCTCAAATTTAAATTCTCCGCGTTCCATTACATTCTAAATCTACTATTTCAAGAAAAATACTTTTTTTAAATTTTTGTACCGTTACTATACCTTCAATCCACTACGTGGATGTGGAAGTAAAATAAGTAAAGCAAGCTGGCAAGAGTACAGCAATTTGGGATTTAGTGTATATGCTAGAAGCCAAGACCCCATATTTCTTTATAATATTTTTCAACCCCCCACCACCTCCACTCCATTATTAAAGGGGTGGAGAAAATAAAATTAAGATATTGACTTGGAATTTGATACACGTATGTAGTGTAATGATATCTGATTGAAATGATTCCGTAGAAGGAATGGGGGTGGGTAGTATTTACCTCCTGAGGAAATAGGCGAAATAAGTAAAGCAAGCTAATAAGAGTCCAGAAAATACCCTTTTGGCGTACATGCTAGAAGCCAACGTTTCAAATTTTATTAGGACATCTGCCTCAAATACTGTATTTTTAGAATTCTATGACCAATTATTCCCACAGACTAGAGTGCAAGTATACTCAAGATGTATTCCCTTAAAGAGACTTGGATGGATAATCTGGATGTAGAAGTAGTGATTCCTTAGGCAGCAGTCTTCATATAATTGTTGCACATTGTATAGAATACCACTCTTCGCATTTTTCTTGTAAATAATATTAGCTTTAGACGTTTTCTGTTTAACTACAAAACATAAAAGAATTTAAAGAAAAAAGTGATTAGTAATTTTTTTATTTATTGATTGATTTTGTTAAAAAACAATAAGGTCTTTCCTCTAACTAATATTAACTTACTGTCCAAAGATACATCGTGCTTACAAGAAACGTGACGGACGGACAGACAGACGAACGGACATTTTGAAAGTTGTTCAGAATTCAATCACCAACACAGTGATATGAGAATTTTTTCTCTACGAACAATGCTACCGGTTTTAGAGATGTGCCGATCGAATGCAATGTACTCTTCGTTTCGTGTTTGAGAAAAGTAGATAAATATCTTTACCGATTTTTCTGTCTACTACTGTATACTACAACGCAATAACCAAATATTATTATTGCTACATTTTCTTTCATTTGTCCATATCCTTTGTGTTACGCCAATGAACCTCCCACAAAAGCAGCAATCATATACCGGGTGAGTCACGAATTGCGCTCGCCACGATATTTCCTAAAATATTTGGAATAGAAAATTGAAATTTGGAGGCCTTATTACACGACTAAAATGCCATCTTTTCAATAAAAAATCAAGTTTGGTGCACATCCGGTTTGACCGGAAATGCCCACAACTTTCGATTTTTAAATAGAACACCCTATATATTTTTACATTTTTGGAATCTAGAGGAAATTTTGAATACAATACATCCATTTTGGTCACTTTTTGATAAACATTAAAAATTTAAATCTATTTCTGAATCCAGAGTGCTGTGGTGCCCAAAATATATTTTAGTTCGTGTGCTACGTTACTATAAAAATAAAAAGAGCAATATGATTGCATTACTTAATTCTCTAGAGGTGTTTAAAATTTTTAAATGTGACTTTTACCCACTAACTCGGTTTTTTTAAATGGGAATTTAATCGTTCACCAACATTTTTAAATACCTCATTTTCATACGAATCTAATGATACCTAAATTTTGAAAATCAGCTCAGAAATATTTGAGATTTCAGCCAAAATACAATGCAACCAAGCTTTTAGAAACATGCGGCTAATAGATAATAGATTAGTGGGCTTTGGAAAATAAAATGGCACATTTCTGTGTAAATCTGGTAACCTAATAACATTGGAAAAATCATAGTAGCCATTGAATGTAATAAAACAATATCAGTTGTCAGACAGACTCGTGTAGTTATAGGCAATCTTGAGCTATCAAACATTTAATAATTGTGAGCGCAAAGAACGTTACAATTAAGTTTAGCATAGGTATGTGGAGGTAAACACAATTACATCCACAAGGACATTTGCAATAGAATGCGACATCAGTTCGGTTTTCAGAGTTTTATTTAAATGAACATAAATATCGGGCCTATAAATAAATAAAAATCAATTCCGTTTGAACAATTAAACTTAAACTAGATAACAGTAGGTATCTTTAAAATAATTAATATAATTAAACCATAAATTGACATTTATAGATATTGTTCAAAATGTCCACCAATTTTTTCTATACACAATTCGGCTCTGCGTACAGTTGCTTGAATGGCTCTACGCAATTCAGCCGGCATTATTTCATTAAGAGCCCGTACAACTTTATTTTGCAGCTCTTCACGGGTATTTGAAGAAGTTTTATAAACTTTATTTTTGAGAGTGCCATATACATAATAGTCGAAGGGTGTTGAGTCAGGTGACCTAGAAGGCCACCTGATATGACCTTGATTTGCGATAAGGCGTTCATCATGCAAGTTGTTTAAATATTCTATCACTCTTCTGGAATTATGTGGGGGAGCACCATCTTGTTGGAAAAACAGATTTTGTAAATAGGCAAGAGGAAGTAAGTCAAGAAATTCTGCTGTCTGGTTTTGTAAAAAGAATAAATATCGTTCGCCAGTAAGTGTTCCATCAAAAAATATGTGTCCAATTATTCGATCTCCAAGTACTCCAAGCCAACAGTTAAACCCAAATCTTTCCTGAATATTCCCCCGCCCTACCAACCTCGGATTTTTCTGAGCCCAGTACCTAGTATTATTTCTGTTAAACATACCTTGGTTCGTAAATCTACTTTCATCTGAATATAAAATATGAAAACGAAAGCCTGGGTTTTGTTGTACTGCATTTAAGAACCAGTTGCAATATACTAGTCTCCTGTCGTCATCATCTCCATAAAGATGTTGGTGTATTTGGTATTTATAAGACCGAAACTTATGTTTCTTTAAAATTCTGCAAACCGAAGACTGACTAATGTCGCATTCCATTGACAATTCCCTTGTTGATGTTGTTGAGTGTACCATCACAAATCCTAATACATCAATTTCTTTGTCCTCACTTACAATAAATGTTTGATGGTCATCTTGTTGATTGGGTGCGTTTCTTAATTCTTGTTCCACTCTGGCAAACAAGTGTCTGCTTGGATGACGTCTGTTGGGATATCGTTGCTGATACAGTTCTGCAGCTGCAGTTGAATTTTTGAGACGCTCTCCATATATCAATAACATATCGTCCTTTTCATTTCTACTAAAATTGTTCATTTTCTTTAATTTTTACTCAGAGATTTCCGCAACGCTTTATAATATTGTATCTGTCTGACAGCTGATATTGTTTTATTACATTCAATGGCTACTATGATTTTTCCGATGTTATTAGGTTACCAGATTTACACAGAAATGTGCCATTTTAGTTTCCAAAGCCCACTAATCTATTATCTATTAGCCGCATGTTTCTAAAAGCTTGGTTGCATTGTATTTTGGCTGAAACTTCAAATATTTCTGAGCGGATTTTCAAAATTTTGGTATCATTAGATTCGTATGGAAATGAGATTTAAAAATGTTGGTAAACGATTAAATTCCCATTTAAAAAAACCCAGTTAGTGGGTAAAAATCACATTTAAAAATTTTAAACGCCTCTAGAGAATTAGGTAATGCAATCATATTGCTCTTTTTATTTTTATAGTAACGTAGCACACAAACTAAAATATATTTTGGGCACCACAGCACTCTGGATTCAGAAATAGATTTTTTAATAAAATTTTTAATGTTTATCAAAAAGTGACCAAAATGGATGTATTGTGTTCAAAATTTCCTCTAGATTCCAAAAATGTAAAAATATATAGGGTGTTCTATTTAAAAATCGAAAGTTGTGGGCATTTCCGGTCAAACCGGATGTGCACCAAACTTTATTTTTTATTGAAGAGGTGGCATTTTAGTCGTGTAATAAGGCCTCCAAATTTCAACTTTATATTCCAAATATTTTAGGAAATATCGGGGCGGGCGCAATTCGTGACTCACCCGGTATAATAAAAAGACTTGATAACGAATCCTCGAGTGACGTGTTTTGTTGCGATATGTATTTCATTGGGTAAAATTGCTAGGTAAAATTCACTGGTTCCCATAATAGCTATCCACATATTTTATAGAAATTTAGTAAAATCATTCCCAGAGATGAAATTGGCACTGGCCATCGCAACATAAAATTTTACAGCATCTTGCTGACGCCATGGCACACTTAAATTCACTCGAATAGAAATATTTATACACGGAGGAAAATATGTTAGTGCTGTGAGCTACATGCCCGAATTGTTTTACTCGTTAAAATTGAATCAAAGGTGGAATCTGAGAGAATGTTAAGACCGTCGTCATGCAGTACATAATCCTTTATTAAGGTAGACTTGTTTTATATAACTTTTGTAGTCTAAACTTGGAGAGCTTTTGTTTTATTGGTTTATAGTTGAGGTCTCAAAAATCAACTTATATTTTTGTTGTTATGAATATTTGTTTCTGGACCGAGTTACATTTTCCTAAAGCAGGTTTGTTTCTCTTGGAGTTGACGACACAAGTTGATGCGATGGTTAGCAATTTTTAAAATAAATACTGCGAATTTATTATAGATGAGGTCAGTTAAGTATGAGGCGCCGTTTAAGACATTATTAGTATTACAAATATATATAAGAATTATTGAAATATATATATATATATTTTTTCATTAAATATATTTATTTCGTTAAAATATTTATAAGACTTGCTAATATATTTATCTTTGTAAAAATATATATGTCTTCGTAAAAATATAAATATATTTCGTTTACAAATAAATATTATTTCTGCTAACATGTATTTATATAGAAACGACCTTTTATTGTCGTTCGCTAGATGGCGCCATGTAGGTTAAATGTAGGTAAAACGCCCGCATTAAATTTGGCAATGGGGCGTGCTCTGATTTGTTTGTATTAAATTATGAATCGGTATGTAGGTATGTTGTCCATTTCAATAATTTGTGATTTGTGGACTTGTGGTATAGTTTCTGTCTGAAATAAAATATTGGTTATTTCATTTCATTGCCAAATTTTAACTCGGGCACGGAAATCGCGCCACCTACCGTACGACGACAGAAGATCATTTCTATATAAATATGTGTCAGCAAAAATAATATATATTTGTAAGCAAAATATATTTATATTCGCAAAACATAAATATTTTAACGGAATAAATATATTTAATGAAAAAATATATATATTTCGATAATTATTATATACAGATAAAACCACACTGCTAGGAACACGGCAAGCAATATGTATAGTTTACTATCGCCCGGCTGTTCTAATACGGTGACGGAGTGGGGCTATCGCAGCACGATTGCTAATAACACATTTCGCTCCCGACTAGGCTGGCGACAGAAACAACTGGTGAGATCTAAAACATAAATTAATATTCTAATAAAATTAATAATGGAGGTATACCAACTTGATAAAAAGAAACAAATTATTAAATGGCATCACTAAAATAATACGGTGAGGCGAATACGAGATGTATTTGCAACAACGTTTGAAGGCAGGCCGATACACAGAATTATTAGGAATTTTGAGCAGCATGGTTGTCTAAGTCCAACATATCACAAAAAGCCTCCTGTACCCAACGTTGACAGGGAAATGTTGGAAATAATGGTTTGCGCTAGAGCCCTTGAGGAACCGACACTTTCCAGCCGTAAATTGTAGATGCAGTAAATTCGAGTGCCACGACAGTTAGACGAATTTTAAAGAAAAATGGATATCGTTTCTATAAAGTGAAGAAAACCCATCAAATTTTACCCACATTATGAGACAGTAATGGAAAAAATAAATAGGGACGAAAATTTTACTTGAAATGTCGTTTTCACTGACGAGTCAAGTTTTCCATTGCTAGGCCGACACAATCCATCCAGAGTTCGGTATCGGTCAAGGGAAAATTTACACCGGTTTTACACACTGCGCACCCAGTATCCCCAAAAATTAAATGTTTGGGCAGGACTGTTAGGGGAACACATGTTGGGTCCTTTCTTCATAGAAGGAAATCTAAATGGCGATAAAGTACTTGACTTTACTGCAGAAACAAATTGTCCCGGAAATTCGTCGGCTTGCGGGGGAAAGATTTAGCGATATTTGGTTGTCCCGCTCATAATACTGGTTTGGTCCAATAATACTTAAATAACACTTTTTCAAACCGACTTATTATAGGCAGGGGAACCATCTTATGGCCAGCAAGATCGCCAGATCTTTCACCCAACGATTTGTTTTTATCGTGGTACTGCAAATCGGCGATTTATGGACACGAAAACATGCCTAATACTTTAGAAGACCTACGAGCAAAAATTTTGGAGGTTTTTCAAAGTATTACACCTAACATGCTATCGAATGTTAGAAGGGCTTTTACGATAGATTAGGCTATTGCCTTGCTCAAGAAGGAGGCCTTCTTGAGCATCTGATTTTAATTATTTGCGCATTATTATATTTTTCAGAGTTGGTATTATTTTTCTTTATCATTTTTATGAGAATATTCATTTATGTTTTTAGAAGTACTTTTTGTTTCGCAAATAAAAATAATACTTGATTGTGTGCTGTTCTGATATTTTTACAATTTTAGTGTTTTACTACCGATGTTGTCTCGGAAGAAACATTGAAACTGTGAAACATTCAGATAATTTTTAGTACCTAAATACGTTAATATGCAAAGTTTTCTTTAGGTCAATGAGCAACAGTCTACTCTAAAATCTAAATGTTGTAACGATACTTATTGAAAGAAATATTTGAAATCACAGAACTGCTTTGTTTCTCTGTTATCGCCCTGACCCGAACATGCAATCGCTAAGTTTCGTTCGGACTCATATGGTGCCAGACGGCCACTCGCAGTTTGCACTTGTTTTACTCATGTTCGTAGCGGCGTGGTTTATAGTGTATATTTGTACTCTTAATAATGTCTTAAACGGCGCCTCATAGTTAAGTATGTCGCAATATATTTATAAAGAAAGTAATTAAAATTACGATGGTGATAGAACATTCTATTTTGTGTAATCTGCTTTAAAATATAGTTTCTTTTTCCTCTGATTACAAGTTTTGTGACCAATTTAGATTTATTAGGCAGGATTGCTGATTGGCCTCGATCAGTGCTGTGGACCTATTTTACCACTCCTGTTATAGTTTTCCTTAGATTTAATCATTTAATTTAGGATCCACAATCTTAATAAGGGCCTCTTAGCATATTATTCGAGTCTTGGTTTCTCTTCTTAAATTAGTTGGAATCTCATTCTAGCTAGGCCATCACAGTAGTATATGAACCGAGGTTTCTCTCCTCTTGACAGAATCTGCATGTTAGGTTCTCCGCTAGACCCATTAGGCTCATATACTTAAAGAGATAGGATGCTGGTAGTGGACCCATCATTATTCTGATGGTCTTTTAGTTGTCGCGTAGTAAATTTTCCATAAATTTAGTAGTTCATTCTTAGATGAACGTTTTGGTTTGTCTCTGTCGCGGAAAACTTTTTCACCATTCCTGAGATTCATTGTGTTTCCATTTATTAATTAATTAGACTAAATTAGAACGGAGGAGCTGCCTGACTGATCTTAAGCACTGAAACATATGTGAATCTATTGGGGTGCTTTATTAATGGACGCATGGTTTAGTCATATAGTAATCCGATGAACTCTAATAGGGCTGAAAATGCACCATCTCTAGCTAAGTCATCAACCTATTAATTTTCCTTGTGTCCCTTTTATCCTAGTACCCATGCCACGGTCACTTTACTATAAATTCATATGCACATAAGGGCGTTCAAGTACATACTAATCTAGAATGGAACTGTATGGCACCGCTATCGGTAAAATAGCAAGCAACTAGATGATGTCTTCTTTCTCTATTGTTTTATTTGCACAACACTATATTGTGAACACTTCAGCCTAAAGTCTTGCGCCACACGTCTTCCGATATTCTTGTTCCTGAACTTAACCCGTAAATCCTAGCTTTGACTCAGTGTTTTATGTTGTAGTTGTTCGTATCCGTATACCAGACTGTTGATTCCAATATTGAGCGAGACGGTTTCCTAGTTTTATGATCCATGTGTTATCCTAGTCGCCTTCCTTTTTTGTAGGAAGCATCTAATGACGTCTGTTACAGTTGCGTGTTGTACGGCATCAGTTAATTTTCCCTGAATTAGTATCATTCATGCAGCAAAGGAATTGCAGGATACTGGAGAACTGTTCTGAAGGAAGTCGTGCCTGGAGAATCGAGCTAAGGACTAATATAAATCGCATTTTTTTAAGTAAGGTACGACTAAATATAACCATGTAAGGAGAGTAGCTTGTGTTAACTTTCCGGATAAGCAAGCGAATAGAACATACAAATAATTTGTAATAATATTTTTATTAAATAAGTAAAGCTGACTTTACAACTAATTACGTAACAAAATGTTACTCAGAGTAATTGCAGATAAAAGGCTCGATATCTCCAGAAATGCAGAGCAGCATTGGTGTCTAGTCTATCCCATATGAGAGTGAATGTAGGCCGAAATCGCATATACCGGGTATGCAGAAAATACATGCATGAGCGATGACGGCGCCTGACAGCAAGTACTGATGTAGATATCAGAAGCCTCTATTACGCGACTTCGATATACCAAGATGTTAATTGCAGCATCTTGGCAGGCCACAATGTATTTCTCGTTCTCGGACTTTAGTCCAGTTGACCTTAAAAGGATGAATGTCACCCTAGTCGATAAACCCAGTGCTTACACGTTCTTAGTATACATGGTACATGGGTTTATCGACATGAGACCTAAACAAACATTCCTGATGGACAGTTTTTATTTGGGCATTTTGATGAGTTAGCTAAAGTGCAGTGATTGACTCTGTAAAAAATATTAATGAAATCTTTGCATTCTTTCGATAACCTGACTTCTGGTTATGCTAGCAATTCAAAATCCTAAAATAAAGTCCAATTTCTTATTTGACATTCTCATTATAACACTAACATCCAACATAGTACCTACCCTACGGCTAAGCAGATTAAACTAGCAACTACATGACCCCCTACGGTATGAAGATTCAGTTAAACATGAGAACAAAGGTATAAAATGAATTTATTTACCTACCTTGTCTTAAACATGTTTTCATTCTAATGGATTACATTTTCATAAAATCTCTCATTCAGTTTCTTGGAAATGCTTAGCCTTTGAAACGTTTTTCGCCCTTATTCTGAACTCACCAGAAAAGCACAAAGCCACTCGTAACGATGTTTCATGCAATATCAAGGCAATATATTATTATTATTATTATTATATTATTTTTATTATCCATGAATAAGTATAAAATATTTATATTTGACACTGACTGATAAAAAACAACAGATCTTGACCTGTCTATTACTAGTTAGCTAATAGATTTCTTTTAGTTCTCATAGATAGTTTTTTTTTCCGCTGTTTGTAAAATCCTATAAAGAATATGTTTCATTACTATAAGCAAACAAATAATAAACAATTCACTTTTAAACAAATAGGAAGAAACATAAACACATATGCGTCGGTTTTAAGACCTTCCCCTTTTAATAAATGTTTAAAACAAGGGACATCAATTTTGTGAGAGGCGCCTTTGCATAAGTTGAGCGGTGGATACTTTTCTGTAGATTTTGGTAGCTGAGACATAAAAATGAGACTGACAATTCCTTCATTTAATTTCAAAAATATTTGGATAATTACAATTAGTTTATTTGAAGTATTTTTATTTTATATTATGCAATGAAAATTAAATCGTATATTATGTTTTACAAAAAGCCTAGCTGTAAAAAACAATTGAATAAAGTCAATTAAAGTAACACGAAGTAGTTTATATTTTTCGGTTTAAGGACAACCCCTTGAAAAATTATAGCCTCCGGCGAGGTCCGCACAAACCCACTGTCACTTCAATACCGCACCACTAAATCAAAGGGTCGCTTTAGCCATGCTTTCTCGGAAATAAACACATTTCCAAACGTTTTACTCCGCAAAACCGTGACAGAGAATAATAAATATATCCATAGATTTTAAATTGCTAAGTTTTTGCTTGCTAGTTTACGTCGGGATGGGCAGTTAGGGTAAACTGGAGGTAATCCGTATCTTTCAAACTGTGGCAGTTCTCCGATCGCATTGGTAGTATCTTTGAGAACGGTCTCTGGGTACAGATGTAAATGAAATAAAAGGAAATAGAGAAACTATTTTGGCTAACAAGTGTTGATAAATTACTCCATTTTTAATAAACAGCGTTTTACTGTTTTAATACCAATACTGTAGTGGTTGTTATAGTCCGAGAGCTAGCGTCACAAAAATTTGAACTATTTGTAAATGGACCGAGTGTGCTTTAATAGGTGGTCGATAATTCATTGAATACCCTCCTTTCAGTCAGTCAAGCTGGTAGCGGTGTATTGAGCATCGAGGGAGGTGTGGGTGCGTAAATAATAAATTTTGTTTGTAATATTTTTTGTAATATTTGTAACTGAAATTTGGTCAGCAGTTAATTTGAGGTATAACAAACGTAAGTAAATCGGTCAGTTACCTTGGTGGTGGTGCACTGCCAGTCAGTCAGTCATTTTGAATAAGCCTTTTGAACTATTTGTAAATCGATGAAACTTGGTCAACAGTTAATTTGAAGCACGATAAATCAAATCAGTTAGCTACCATGGGAGCGGTGCGTTGTCAGCCGGTCAAGTGTATGAATGTACACATTTAAAATGAGATGTTGCATGTTTCAGAAAAACAGCCTTTTTCATTGCAATATTTTAATAAAAGTAAATGAATTAAAATGAAATAAAGTGTTTGGAAATAGAGTGTAACGTATTACTGATATAAGATAGATACCTTAGCAGAAAACTGCATAGCTTAATAACTATTAATATAACAATTCGAATGAATGAATGATACGATTTATGACAAAAATTTGTCACACAGTTTCACCTGTAACAGAATTAAAAATGAATGTTATTTTTGTGTGTAATAATTTTGTAATCGAAGATAATAACACGCAACGTGTCATTCATACGCTTGACTGACTAGTAACACACGACCGCCAGGGCAGCTGACTGATTTGATTACGTTTATTATGCCTCAAATTAACTGTTGACCTAGTTTCATCCATCTACAAATAGTTCAAAGAGCATATTCAAAATGACTTCATCAAACGCATGACTGACTGGCATTGCACCACCACCAAGGTAGCTGACTGATATGTTTATTATACCTCAAATTAACTGCTGACCAATTTCTTTTTATTTAGACACCCACGCCTCCCTTGCCGCTCAACGCACCACTACCAGCTTGACTGACTGAAGGGCGGTATTCAATGGACCATCGAAAACCTATTCATTCGGTCCATTTACAAATAGTACACATCTTATGACACTAGTTCTCGGATTAGTACAAAAGCTATTATACATAAAATACAGATGTGCGAAAAGAGAAAACGTTGCAGTTGGACCTTGCCAACTACGAATACTTCGTTGATTATGGTAAATGGTAAAAGATTCGTAACTCGTATAGTGATTCAATTAATGTCGAAATAGGTGTTCCCCAAGGAACAATCCTCGGACCACTTCTAGTCATTGCGTACATAGATTCACAAACGAATCTTGATATTAACGGCACAATAGTTTCGTATTCAGACGACACAGCACTGCTCTTTTCGGGTAAAATCTGGGATGAAGTAAAGGAACGGGTAAAATCAAGCTTGCTTACAACAAATAATTGGTTGGATTATCACATGCTAACACTAACTACATTGCATTTTCAATTACATCTGCTAACCGTCCTAGTTTTTCCAGCATCTCTATAAAAAATGTTGATAATAGCATTAAAGAAGTATCAAATATTAAATACTTAGGTATAACAATTGATAAGCCCCTAAAATGGGAAGATCATACTTTTAGGTTGAAAAATAATATAAGAAAATTAATTCACAAATTTTACTTGTCACGCGGTATGAGGTAGAAAAATCTATTAATAATGGTATATAAAACATTGGTGGAATCCTTAATTAGGTATGGTATAGAAGTATGGGGCGGTCTGTACAACAACGCATTAAGACAGTTAAATGTTATACAAAATTTTATTTTAAAAGTAATATAAAATAAAGGAAAGCGTTATCCAACAGCTTTATTATACAATGAAGATATATTTAATGTAAGATCATTATATAAGGTGTAGTTAGTTTCATGTCATTAAAAAAAAACGGTGGTAGGGAATGACAATACAAATTAAAAAACCTTATTTAACATGGGGTCTAAAGCTCATAGTTTTGGAGAAAAAAAATGAACAAAAATTTCGTAAATTTTCAATAAAATCTTTCGAGAACTGCTGGAATATTGAGGTAGGTTTAGATCGTCGCGCGTATCTTTGCCTTATACTCTGACTCTCCCTTGTGCAATATTTTAGTTACTGTGGCTGTTTCGTTATGTACACACGTCCAACTCGCCCCGCCGTTCGTTGTTTTTGTTATTTTTGAATTTCGGGTCACTGTGTATTTATAGTTAAGATTTATTTTATTGACTTTACCGTTCAAGTCGTTAAATTCTTGATTACGTACAGACACAACTTACTTGTTCGTTCTTTTTGTATTCCGTTTTGGATTTTGGACCAAGTTTTTCTTTTATTTTTCTTTATTGACAGCGTTAGTTGATAGTTTATTGTTTAGTGTTGAACGGAGTACGTATGTCCTTAATTCTACGTACCGAACTGTGTATTGATGCAGATGCAGAGACTTCGAATAATTTACTTAGGTGTAAGCTTTTAACCCAGGACACTCAATTATATTACAAACGTTAATAAATCACATTTAAATATTCCAAATTATATACATTAATCCAATATTTTGTTCTAAATTAAAAGACACACATGTAAAAAAATGCTCTGTTTAAACTTCTATGGCCATTATTTGCTTGCTGTTGTGCAGGAAAAGGTAACGAATTATTTACCTCTTTATAATTGCCTCAGTTTGGTTGAGGCGGTCCATCAAAGGCGGTCGATGATCCAAGGCCTTTGCTTTGACACCGCGTGTGACGCCGAGGACTGCACTTTTTTATGACAATTTAAAAGTTATATAATTGGGAACTACAAGTCCATTGACCAAGAAAAGCAGTGGTTCTCAATCATTTTCTACAATAATATTAAAAAAATATATTTAAAATGTTGGCCTAGGTCAGTTTTTTTAAAGTGCCCCTAGGCGGAAAAGTCATAAAGGTTTTTTGTTTGTCTAGTCGGTCCCCACTACCAGTTTTTTTTAATGACATGAAACTGATTACACCGTGTATATTCTAACGATATGTCTATATGTTCACAAAAAAATAATTAAGAAATATGTAAATCATCAGCATGAAACTAGGAACAAAACAGAAAATAATCTTCAAATTCGTATGAGCCATAAAGATATAAACCAACGATTTTTGACTTATCTTGGACCTAAATTTTACAATTTGGTGCCAGTTAACATTAGACATGCAAAAAATATAGAACCTATATTACTGAGAGATACAATGACTAAATATTCTATAAATATATTTATATGAAAATAATTAACCAGCATTAGTTTTATTTTAGTTTTACGTTATTTAGTTAGTTAAGATGTATTGATCACCCAGTTATTTATGTTAATAAGTAAACTGTTTATTGTTTTCAAAATGGTTGTCATTTATACTTAGTTTAATTATCTTTTGAACACATACAGCTGTTTAATCAGCTAGGTGCTATATAAGAAAAATTCCTAAAATTAATGACAGTATTGTGCATTAAGAGATCTGTAACTATAATTAAGTGAATTTTGAATTAAATAAATTGAATGGAATTATGAATTTTCGGGGTTAGATAAAAAAAACACAAGAATAGTGCTATACCCCCGATAATAAGCAAGAGCACTGCTACGGACACATGTTTTGGAATTATTGCTCCTCATCAGCGTAGGGTAGCATAAATATTGTTGTCATATGAGACACAAAACGATCAATGGTAGGTACAGGTGAGTTATCTAGAAGTTTCAATGTAAGGCTAGGTGAATATAGAAATTACGCTAAAAGGGGAGAATTTAAAACAATCAGAATTTGTGGACACGCATGGGATAATAATCACCGGATCCAACGGGACTCGACGAAGATTTTGAAAAAATAGAGCAACGGAACAAAATGAAAACCCAATAAAAAGTAAGAAAACCTAAATATGCAAATAAACAATTATAGACAATATCTGAAGAAATTATACGTAGAAAAAGTGCCAATTTACATACATTTTGACGAGAATGTACAGAACTAAGTAGTACCAAGCTTGATAAACAAAATAATAATTCGTTTTAATTGTCAACTGCTGTAATATTGTCTTTTACGAGAGCTCACCAGGCGCAAAATTTTATTGCATCTCTTGTGTGTCACTACTGAGTCGTATAGAAAACTGGCTGTTCCCACAGACATACCGCCTAGAGCTCGGCTTGTTTTGTAATTAATATTTGAAAACCTTGCAGCTAATTGCCTTATTATTCCTTTGTTTTAGTTTACTTTGAGTTCAAAGTGTCAAGTTGTTATAAAAAGTCTAAAACACTAAATTCATAATAGTGTGGATGCTCCAAGGTCCCTCTTTTTAGCATTAGGCTGTCCGCAGATAAGTTAAATAACGAATAATTAAATAATCGTATAATGAAAATAACTAGCGTTACACCAAAGTGCTAAATGTCTCAATAACATGCACATGTACTATACAATGTGTTCTGATATTATGTGCCAATTTCATACGGGTAGATTCTTGATAAGAAATTATTAGAATTTAAATTTAATCCTGAATACATATACAAGATGTTTCTCAAATACACGAGAGAATTATGGTATCAAACTCAGCTTCAAAATATTTAAATAATTGTAAAACTTTTCTTTAGAAACGTACATGTGAAAAGGACGTCCCGCTAAACGTTGGGCTTGTATCACCAGGGAGCTGATGGGTAAGAATTTTGGGTACTTAACAGGTAACTACGGGAGTTGACATGATGCTATCAGACGTGCCGTACAACAAGTAGAGGCCAACAGGAATAGCTCATAAAATATCTCTGTAGATATCGTGAATATGAAGAAGGCTATACTAGCATACCAATTCCCTGGAGACCAAAGTGTTATGGCACTTGCTCAAGCTTTCCTCGTTTAAACTTGTACGTGATCTAGGATATCCCCAGATAACTGTCCATCCATCAGAGATAGAAGCTGAATTAGCTCTGTTTAACCAGAGTTAACAGCGAACTCGTGTTTCTTACACCTGATCTGAATTAAGAGGTCTTTATGTGAGCCATGAAATAGTCACTTCGAATTGGTTTCTTGTCATCAGTTCCAGATGATCATCATATGTTTCTGCATAGAAACTCATATCATTTAATTCTAGTAGTAGTTCATCGATTATTATTAGTGTAACCTCTCAATGTCACCACGCCGTGGGTGCTGAACTGACTCTGAGCGAGTTCTTCGGGAGACCAATTCGTTCTATTCTAGCGACTTCTCAGCTCTAACATCAATCTGACCTTAAATTGACCAATTTTCCAAGACACTCACAAAATTTCTCAAATCTAATAATAAACTGCTTCCTGACTAAAATGCTTTGCTCTCAGACGACAGAGTATAGTCTAGGGTGTAAGTCATAAATCCATTAGAACTACTATTTAACTAACGGATGTTAATCAATTATGATGTCCTACAAGCTCGACAAGTGACTTAAAACTATGCGTTACTCTTAAATGCTACTAGTGAGAGCTCCTGTACTTATACAGGGTTTGACAAGAAGTATGCATAATTGGGATAATCAACTTAAAACAACGAAAACCGTGGCGTGAACGCTACGCTACACCTTTATATCTTCAAGACATAGTAAATGTATTGTCTAAATGCTAGTTGCGGCCTTCGTTTAATTTTTTTTTGTTATATTAAATATCCATAGATACTTACGACTTATACAGAATGGTCAATAAAGTTGACAGTTTCAAGTAATGTTAGTATTGGTGACTAGCTTGTACTACAGAACCAACCGGCTCATATTTATTCACATTCGGCAATATGATCGCCGATTCTTTAATTTTGCATTTTTGCTCTCCGCCTTTTTTGTTAAAATATTTGTCGAGTTTCAGTTTGTTTATAAAGAATCAAGAAAGGGAACAGATTAGATTTCCCAAACGTCAAGACAATTTGTTATGTTTATATTTTAATCTTATTCATTGTGGCGTTTTATTCGCCCGGCAGTTGGTGAAGCGTCACTTTGACACTCGAGCTTCGATCGTCTCTTGACTGTAAGAACGGAATTCGGAAGGCACGGGCGCCAGTTCCTTTTTTGGTGGAACAACCAACTACCCTCAAAGCCGGTTCAGCAGGGCTTGAGTAGCTAAAGCAAAGAAAGGGTAATCTCCAGATGGTTCAGGGATAGTTAGACTTCACATACACTACAGTGAAAGCAAGTTTCATATTATATAATAATACATATTATCTTAAAACCTACTATTTAAAATACTACCTAAAGCTACACTAGTTAAAGCTATACTACCAAATAGACAATCAAGAGCTTAAGCTAAAGTATGGGTACGGTAAATGAAATCTAAGCTAATGTGAAAACGGTGATGATACAATGATAGAAACGGTCAGGCGGTTAATGAGACAGTGATATGGTAAACGATTAGTGAGTGATGCCAAAGACTAAGAGCGGTACAGACAGTGCAAAGCGGATATCAGGAGTGAGTAGGTACTTACCAGGTTGGTACTTACAAATCTTTACTCATTTACTCCTGTTGCTAGTTCGCACGCGTGCAGCTCAACGGACTGGACTGGACTTCTCTAGATACTCCAGGCGGAACAAGTGGTAGGTGGGAGACGACGTAGTCGGATTGTGCACCAGACTCGGACTTATGGGAAAATATATCCGGTCCTACCTACAAGTTCCTCTACTTACTATTCATTACAAACGTCTGTCCTCGCCGTCGGTCTGACGCCAACTGAATTCTCTGACAAACGGTGCACTGCTTGACAGGAGGCAGACTGGCTCTGCGCAGATGCCCGTTTGAAGGCTGTGGTAGGAGCATGAATTTCTTTCGGCAAGTTTCCGCCACAGACTAAATGACTAATTGAAGATAATGCTAGTATATGGTATCTGGCAAACTACATTGCGCGCGCCTTTACACTTGAAATATTTTCAATTAATGCCTAGCCTTTACAATTCATTACAATATAATATAAATATACTACATACTTAATAGGATTTTTCAAACAGCAGAAAAAATAACTATCTAAATCCAAAGGAAAACTTTGTGTAAAAATGTTAATGAAATCTTTGCATTCTTTCGATAACCTGAATTCTGGTTATGTTTCAATATAATCATAATCAAAAAAATAATAATTCATTTTTAAACATACTTAAGATTAAACAGACAGTGATTTGGGGTGCAATTTCCATTAAAAAAATGCTTTTTTACACCATATCCTTTGCCAAACAGCACCCTCCAGCTGTTCCCTTGACTTAAAAGTCACAGGCGTTAAGGTTATTTTTCAATAGAGTTCCCTCCATATTTATACGGTGTATAAAAGAACTCAAAGCTGCCGACCGACCTAATAGATAGATAGATAGATGTTTGACCACATTATATACAGATCATACATTTGTAGCAACTCAACAATGCTGATATTACAGTTGGATATGCTTAAAAGCATAATTTACAAAGAAAAACACTTTAAATATGTATAAGGGGAGACGTGGGCATGATGGTTACACATTATTAAATAATAAATATAATGTATTACTTAATAGATAAAACATCATTACTCATGTGTAAAGTTAAGATAAGATATTAACAGAAACACAATTACGATTTCTAATTCTTGTAATATAGTTACGCATATCACCCCTAACAAGAACGCCATGCCCAGGGAACAGATAAACAGAACCGTACTTTGAATATATCTCTCAATGTCGCGATGGATGGGCAATGCGTCCACCAATACACAAGATATTCCTATCTTGACGCAAAACAGAGTATGATTTCTTAATTTACCAGAAACGTCATATGGTTTCTACCGAAAACAGGATTTTTAAATCACTAGTAATATTTTATTCATTCTGATATGCAAAACTTTAAGGTAGGTACGGCTCTGTACTACTCCTGTTAGTAGTCATTGTACGACTTTGATATTTTAATGGCAGGTCTTTATGGCCTTTTTTATGTGCACCAAACAAATGGAGATGAGTATCATACACTGGATGATAGCATTATTTTGTATATTGAACGCATATGATTTTTAGAAGTTAGTTAGGAATTTTTTCGAATTACAATGCATAATAAAAGACAGAGAGAAAGATGAACATAATCAAGAAAATTGTCTCAATGAATTCAATAAAAAATAGTAATAGGAATGTATTAGTTAAAATTTCAAAAGGAAATCAGAATTAATCATTATTACAATAGGTACCTATCGAGAACTTTAAGGAATTTGATAGAAACATTTCCTTTATCTAGTAGTGGCTACCAACTTTATTCTAAAAATTCTACATAGTTCACTCTAAACTTCTTCACTTCAGTAGAATCCCACAAATGGATCTAATTAAAAACAGAATACAACATAAAAGTTGTTATTTCATTTTAAATTTCCGCATTTCCCGGTTCTGTTTCTGTTTTCTATTCTGCATTCGCTTCAACGTGCTCGTGTGATCTATTATATAGGGAACTATAAACTTTTATTGAGTTAGGGAAGTCGACTGCAAAAAATTTAAAGTAGGTACTGTTTTATTACAGGCTGCTTTTTCTTTGCGAAAGTTTTTGCTGTCTTGATGGGAATACAATTTTATTAATTCCCGAAACTTTCGTGAAATACTGATATCAAAGTTCAAAGGAGAATATTTTATTTTCGAGATCTATGAAATGGGCATACGTAAACTTTTAGAGAATCCTCACTTATACCAGTAAAAATTACAATCGGGCGCGTCCGACTGCGAAAAATTGTTTGGTTGATGTTGTTAATTAAAGAACTGTGTCCTTGAAAGAAATAATGGTAGGAAAGTCATCTATTTGAATCGATGACTTTTCTATCGTGTGCCTTGAGGCAATAAAACAAATTTATTATTTCTCCCTGTGTTCAGTAATAAAATTTTTTACGAAAATATGACAAGAAATTCCATTTATTAATGGATTTCAACGCATTTCAATGACCCTTGGTCACTGAAATGCGTTTTTTTTTTTTATTTATGGTGCATCTTTGTAAAAAAATTTCCGTGTAAAATTTTTGATTCTCACAAAATTTTCAAAAGGAACGATCATTTTTGAGATAAGCAATTATTACTAAAATATGATGTACTTACATTTATATCGAGTTTCGCAAGACTGTGGAAACTTTTCATTGAGAATTGTCAAATAAGAAATTAGACAAATTCATTTTAGGATTTTAATTTGCTAGCATAACCAGAATTCAGATTATCGAAAGAATGTAAAGATTTCATTAATGTTTTTACACAAAGTTTTCCTTTAGTTTTGGATAGTTATTTTTTCTGCTGTTTGGAAAATCCTATAAAGAATATGTTTCAGAACTTTTCATGTCCTAGAGTGGAAAATTTCGTATAAAATTTAAATTTGAACACTTTTTTCCTTTACCACTTTTCGATTTGACGCACCATTTCAAAGTTAATACTGGTTAAAAACGCCGAAATTCGTATATACAGGGTGTTTGCTACATCGATAGAAAATTTTCACTGAGTTATACTTGGGGTAATTTGGAACCTATATGACCATATTTATTCTTATGCAAAGGCTCACCGGTTTTGAGATATCGGCCTTCTTAGGTATTAGTAGGTTACTAATACATGTTATTTTTTATGGCAATAAATACTTTCAACTTTCTTAATATTTTTTAAAAATATCCCTAATATACATGGAAGCAGTACAAAATAAATGCCAAAGCACTAGTACAACATTATGTAGGACAATTTATGTGTTAAAATACGTGAGCTTGAATTTATTTTTCTATTTTAAGCAAAATTTATTTAAAAACGCCACTACCTCAAGATATTCAAATAGTTTTAAAAACTTCTCTATTACATACTCTTTCTAATGGATTACCACGTTATGGCAGAATTATTATTCATTAAACTAAAAGGGAAACCTATCTGTATGCATTACATTTTAATAAGGGAAGAAAATTAAATAAGTAGGTATTAATAATTTTATTACTTTTGTTTCCAATTCGAAGTAAAACATGTGTAACTAACACTTATGACAAAGAGCACCTTCCTTTCTAACATATTTGTGCCCTGCCTCGTATTTGGGTAGTGGTAGGGTAGTGGTGAGGCCAAACCTCATTTCGTCCTTTGCTCTGGCAGATGTTCCTTTAATTCTCCTTATGGAGATGGATCGGTCGAGGAAGTGAGTTTGCTTGGCCACCAAGGAGTCCTGATTATAATCCTTTGCATTATTATTTGTGGGGACATATGAAGTCCATTGTCTATGCAAAGACTATCAATTCAAGAGAAGAACTGTGGTACAAAATATAAAACGCAGCCAATTTTATTAGAGGAAAGGAAAATGTATTTTTCCATGTAAGAAAATCTGTTATGAAAATAATTAGAAAAGGCATAGAAGCAGGTGGAGACCATATCGAAAATTAACTCTAAGTTGCAGCAATGGGGTTTTTACATGGAGGGAAAGTTTATACAATAAATACTAATGTCATTAATTCAACTTTTATGTTATTTTCTGGTCTCCTAATAAAATTAGATCCTTATTTTACATAATATTTTGATTTATGTACTTATATCAATACCATGGAAATACTTCATTAGTTCATAAGAAAGTGAGAGTTTACGCTGTTATTATGATTTTGTTTTCCTTTACGTTTTGTACTTTTTTCAATAAATACACTTTGTTCCATTAAATTTGAATTTGTCTTTCAAAAAATTATTAAAATGTTTGGGTATCTGAGTTAAGTGTCGTAGTGAATAGACGTGTTTTTTAAGATGCTCTCTAAAAAGCGGTAAAAAAATGGTAGAAATCCCATTAAACTCGAAAAAAATTCAGCCACCAGTAGATTAAAAAAATTTGCTTGAAATGAAGCGCCTCAATAGAAAAACATAGTTCATATGGAACTAATAATTACAAGTTTTTCTAATAATATTAAATCAAATAAAGCAAAAAAGCTCAAGTGAAGTGCAGTGTCCATACCTACGTACACCCTAGACGACCCAAATGGTTCATGGGCAATAAATAATAGCATAGTCAGTGTCAAGATGAGGCACATAAGTTTACAAAGCCATATAGCTGTGTTGTGACCTAAAGTTATTGTATACAGTGGAAAGTTTTTAAATGGGACAATATTAACTCAACCGAAGAAATAAAAGGCAAGGAAATAAAATAAAATAGCAATCACAAGATGCTACAGAAAGACAGATAAGCTATTATTTATTTATTTTTATCTTTAATTGATATTATTCTATCTCATCTTTCTATCTGATCTTTACCATCTTAATTTTTATCAGCTCGATTTATTGAGTCAAAACATAGTATTTTATTACTAATTTGGAAAACGGAAATTGAAACCGATTGTCTCAAAGAAGCGGCAATTGAAAAGATATTAAACATAATATATAGGTGATGAAATGGAAAAACTGCCCAAAATTGAAACCGATTGTTTCAAGGAAACGACATACAGGGAGAGTAAACTATCCCTTCGGACCATTTTGCTCATAACGCGCAAAAATAATAATAATGGTGATAATAATAATAATGTTACCGCGAGATAGGGCCTTCCCCAGCAACTCCACCGTAGATGGTTATTTACTAGTGGAGCGGTTAATAAAAAAAGAAAAGAAAAAAGAGAGGGAAAAAGAAAAAAATACAAAAATAAAATAAGAAATGAAAACTGCTAGATTCAGAGACACAAGAAGCAGAAAACTTAGAAGAAGAAAAATAAGGAGATGGCGATAGATGGAAACTTAAAAGAAGCATGGAAACTGAAAAGAAGCATCTTGCAAACAACTGCACCACACCTCAACCGATGATGACAAATGGAAACTTATTAGACGCATGGAAACTTAAAAGAAGCATCTCTCAAACACCTACCATCCTATATTTCCACCCCATGCGTCCTGCGGCTCTCGCTGCTGACAACAAGCATGTCCAATGTCGAACCCGGCGTATGCAGCTGGTCCGGCGGTATATAAAACATCCGAGATTTGGTTCCGGCACGTGGTTTGGCCGTCCGTTGGGCGTATTCGATGGACGACCGGGCTGCGTGTTGGAACGAACCTCCATGGATGCCCGGAATTGGCAGCAATGCCCACCATATGCTGGCAAATCAATCAATCAATCAATCAAAAAATTATTCAAATGTTTAACGGCAATTTCCTTGAAAACGGTTGGAGTTATCAATTCTACTAAGTGTACCTTTTATACGTGGAAATGATGCCCTCATCAGATTTTCTGGCCAGAAGTACCACAAGATTTCGCCCCAAAAAAATATTAAAAGAATTCATCATCAGATACAAGTCCTGGGGCACCCTCTATGACCTAAAGTGATGTAATACATAAATTATTGTTTCTTAATAAAAAAAGTTCATCTAGCAAATTTGGCGAAGATCAATCAAGGCTGTTGAGTTATTGCAAAAAAAAACAAAAAAATAATTGAGTTTTGACACTCTGTATCTTTTTCCACAGCTACATTTTACTAAAACGTATTTGGTTATATCCTCATATTTTGACCCAAAGAATCTACCCCCTGCACGATGGCCTTTTAATAATGGTCCACCCTGTATATGTATATTTCAATAACTTGCGGTCAGTTTTGCTTGTCCGGGTAACTGACCCTTTAATCCTTACCAAAAAATCTAAAATATTCCGTTAAATAAGTGCCGTAATCTTAAAGTTCTTTGGCTAAACCCTAATTCAGACGGACTGATAATTCGTTTTTTTGTTATTTTACATAGTCTTTTATAGGTATTACAGAAGGTACCTAGTCAATTTATTCACTGGACGCAAAATGCGAGGTTTTGAAGTTTTACCTCTTCGTTGGCCATACTACTATGATTTCGGCTGGTTAAGAAAATACTACTTTATTATCGTAATCAGACGTCAGTCCCTAATTGAAATTATCACACGTTCCACAAAATTATCTTATTCATGTGAGTTTCTCATAGCAGCAATTCAAATTATAAGCTACTAGTTTGGATTACACACACCAGCAGTGTACCTAACCGGGTTTTAATACTAAATTCGCATGTAAATAGAGATGTCAAAGTTAATAATTGTTAGTAATAATATGCATTACTCCTGAGGGCCTTCCACTGTATTGTAAACAGTTTGGGGTAGTCCCGCACCCGTCCGCCGGACGCAAGCGCAGCTAACACCCCAGTAGATCTACCTCATCCACTTGGCACTCGGTCCAGCGCTTCTTCTCCTCACTGACGACGGCAAAACGACGCGCCTCGACGCCCTCGATATACGCCGCTTTCAGCGGAATCGTTTGCGCAATCTTCAGGTTAACTTCACTGACTTTCCTAACGGTTGCCTCAAAATAGTGCTTGTCGGTAGAGATAGAGCTGACATTTATAAATGTAAATGTTCAAAGATAAACAGACAAACTCAAAAATGAAGTGTATGTGTCCCTAATATATTGTTTTTTGAATAGACATGTTTCCCGAGTTTGTTTTAGCAGCTTTGTTAGTTTTTTTGCAGAAAGGTACGTAAGATATGAACAGGTAGCTTAAAAATAAATCAAGAACTCCGACAAATGTAAAGGAAGTTGAATTTTGATTAAAGCATTATTTAGTTACTTTTAATTCTGATCTTTGTTTACGTGAAACAACTGTGTTTTACTTAAAAAAACTTATTAAAGTATATATTATATCGTCACTAAATTGAAAAAATAAATCATAATCGCCATGAACAAGTCCTTGAGAATCGTATGCTGGCGTGATTGTTTTAGACTTTTCGCCGAAAATCTAATAATTCATTAAAATATGAGTAATTATTGAAAGCACGTGTAATACAATTAATATAATTTCAACACAATTCATGTATACACTACAACTTCTCTTAAACGTTTAGATATAGTTCTTGAAATTGGGAAAATTGAGGACGTAAGGACTGGTAATATAGATTCCGGATATTTTAAACTCTTCATTCAATAAGTCATGTGGAAGGAAACTACGAAGAAGCATTCTTTTACAAATTACTCTATTTGTAACGCAGAGAAAATGCATTTACATGATGTGGATAAAATTCGACGGGATTTTGTATTTCCTGATTTAGAGATAAAAACTAGCTAGATGATTTTTAAGTGAGTCATTGGAATTGTCGTGGAAAATTTTGTAAAATATGAAAAATTATTTTGAAAAATTTGCAAGCGGTATACAAGAAAAGTCGCTCGAAATAAAAAATTGACAAACACGAAAACAATTAAAGAAGTGTAAAAGTCTAGTAGTTCTATTCATATATTTGCTGATTTACGTATTACACAACTCAACCATATTTAAATCAAATAAGTAGAATATATTGTAAATTGCTTAGGAGGTCCCTAACTCTTCAACTCTTCTTCACGTCGACCTTAAAGATCTTTTGTGAACTACCCTACGGCTACATGTCCAGGAATTTCAAGCTTTTAATACAGCTTGTAAATTTTCAGCGATCTATTTCCCCAATATCTTGAAATGTCTTCTATTGGAAGATCTGTCATCAGCTCTATGTCAGTCTTTCCGAATTCTAGAGGCATTGTGGCGTTCTTTGTTAAATACATTATGAATTCTTTAGTTTGTCCTTGGCCTGGGGTATTTCTCCAGTAGGACTTTTCCCTATTACATGTCTTTTAGGTAAGCCGAAAACACGTATTCCAGTTCCAGTCCAGTTCATGACATATAGCAAATTGCATTTAATTAACTATTTTACACTGATTTATGTAACGAGCACCATGATATCATTAAGTCAACAGAGAAAAATATCCTTCCTCTTACATTTTGGTTCAAGAATATTGTAACAAATTAATGCATGAAACTTTTATATTAAATGTTTAATGAGATCGAGTTGTTATTAATGAAATGTGTATTTTAAACTTAAATATATTAAGGATAGTTTCGTTATGTCACACTTTATGCAGGGTATTTGAATATACACAGCGATAGAGAATATTCAGCTGATTCCCAAGCACTCTCATATGTACAATGTGTTTTGAGACATTTGAAAAATTTTAAAACTGCGTATTGTATTAAAGTTTTTGCAAGAAATTTAAATCTGCAGATAGAAACAATTGAGTATTACTTGCATAATAATGCAGCGAGCTAAGGCGTAGTGTGTAACTAAGACGCTTGGTCACGCTGTCATTCGTGTATTGGGTTCGATCCGCAGCTGCGACACACAGTGTGAAAATAAATCATTATGAAAACACCACCAAAATTTCAACGTTACCTCTTCGGCTATTTTATTAGGGAATGTAGAGAAAGAAGCAAACTCGATTTGGCGAAATGCCAAAAAATTAATTTTTTGATTCACTCATCTCGGGCTGAATTTCCGATTTCGTAGGTGGAACTTACGATGCCAATAAAATGCCAACCTTCCTTTTTCCACAGAGACATCGTACGACCTTCCAGACGATGTATTCAATTAGCTATGTAATAAATTCAGAAAAGTAATGAAATGTATACAGGGTGTCCCAGAATTGAGTTTGGGGAGGAGAACCTGCGATTCCTAAGTTCTTGTTGGGCCCATATAACCCAACTTACCTTAGTCCAAAAATGTATCCCTGAGGAAGTACATCTGCTTAAAGTCAGGCAGACATTTTTTTTTAAATAATTTCAGCTAAGTATATCGAATAAAGAATTTTCGAATTTGAATGGGATCTGTGTCTCTACAAATATTGATAACAACCAAATATCTTTTGTTTCTCAAACGTGACAGGTTTCCTGTTTCACAGGGACCTATGACCTATAGAGAAAAAACGGTAATTCTTGATTTTAGGTTGATATTACACAAAATGTTAAGTATTAATTTGTGTACTGAAACAGGTGGGCATCTTGTGGAGCATTTGTTATTAATGTATTTTTTTAAATAAACTACTTTTCTGTTATTACAACACTTTGTTCTAGAATTGTAAATAAATGTTAAATATAAATAGAAGGAAAAATTTGAATTTCTTGTATTTGGATTATTCTTATTATTACAAAAATTTTTAAAAGCATCTTTTTTGCAGCCCGTTCAATTCTCTGTAATAATGTTCAAGTATTCCGTAATTTTACAGGGTGATTAAAAAATTACAGCCAGTCGAATATTAACAATTATGAAAAAGAATTGAGAAAAAAAAGATATTTGGTTGTTATCAAGTTTACATAGAGTACTTATAGAGGTACAGCTCCCATCAATATTTGAAAAATTTATCTTCAATATAACGGAAACTATTGGACATTTTTTTATTGTCTCACTTTAAAAGAATGTACTTCCTCGGGGATGCATTTGGACTAAGGTAAGTTAAGTTATATGGGCCCAATATGAACTCTGGATTACCAGAATGCCGCCCGGGAACTAAATTCTGGGACGCCCTGTATAGTCAAAAATTTAAATTGTTGTGTCAGATTTATTGCACAATTTGAAAAAATTAAACAACTTAATTCCATTCAATTTTAAATTAAAACATACAGGATTACAGCTTCCGAAAATTCGTTTTTTGTTGCATCTTCTATTTAGCATTATATTGTCTCCGATTTACAGAATCAAATTCTTTGAAAAAATTCAATACGATATATAGTTTTTGATCTCGTAAATATTTCTATAACTAAGCCGCCAAGTTCTTTTCAATGGTCCACCATATACTCCCTGATATTTCTCTCTGATCTTCTAATTTGTGACAAATCTTTGAGCAACCAATTATTTTTTAAATTCGTTACCAAAAAATTACATTTTCATCACCTTTTTAGGTTATGTATACTCATGTAACATATTGGAAAATGATCTCTGAATACATTTCATCATATCTTGTTCAATATAACCTAAAAGAAGCGCTAATAATGGAACAAAATGTGAAAAATGTAGTTTCCTCTCCCTCCATTTTTCAGTACACTCCCTCCCCATTTAAAGTGGGTCATCGGAAAAGCGATTTTCAAACTGATTTTATTTTTAAAATACCTAGTACATTGTGTCCTTATTCATTTTTTTAAATCTTTGATATGTAAGAAAAGGTTACATTAAAAAACACATGAGAAAGGAAAAATATCCAAGTATAGAATGCACGCTTTCAAAGTTAGTTTTGAATGCTCGGCTGTCAGCCTGAAGCCAGAAAGGAAAATGGCGCAGAAGGCGTTTTGTGGGCTCGAATGTGCGAGGTGTTTATCAGTTCTTACGGTCCAATATGCAGTCAGTACGAACGAAAACCGTCAGATCACCAGAGCAGTCTGCGATTGTTTCGACAATTCAGGGACACATAAATTCTGTAAATATACGTAAATACAACGGAACACCACACGTTTTTCATGAAACAATGGAAACACCTAGACAAAGTTTCGCGCGTACCCCACAACGGTCCTTTAGCAGAGCAGGTCGTGTTTCCACAACTAACAGAGGATTTCAACACCTTCATTGTTCCAACAAGATGGTGTTCCACCTCATTGACATAATAAAGTGCGTTGCTATTGGAACTCCTTCGTCGCTGAAATGGGCGATGGGCTTGGATTTGTTCAGCTGGCTTTCCATGTCGCTCAGTATTACCGTTTGCGATTTTTTTCTCTAGGGGTACATTAAACATAGTAGTGTTTTACTCAATTTCGTTAGAACTAAAGATATGGTTTACGTACCACATGTGCCAAGAACATTGGGTGAGCTTCGAGAAAGCATTACTGTGAGCCGTGACCAGCATCAATCGGGAAAGACTGCATCGTATGTTGTGCGAACTGAACTATCGTTTAAAGTGTGTCACGTCGACCATTAATTATGGTAAAATTAAAAACTTGTGTCCCATCCGTGTATCATTTAATATCATATTTATAATACTTTAGGAAATATATCTTTTAGAACCTGATGGTTGTTTTGCTTTTACATTTTAGTTTTTGGTAATAAATTCTTCTTAAAGCTCAAAAAAACAATAGTGTATTATTTTTTATCCCAGTATCTATATTGCGTATTAGAGAAAAATAATATGTACTCTTTTCTCATGTGACTGACCGTGGTGCTGTCAAACATGTCTAAGTTATATCTTGGAACACTGCTACTCTGCATCTACTGTCAATAATATAAATCAAGAAGTTATTGAAATTTAAATAAAAACATATATTTTTAAACTGAACACCCTGTACCTCGAATGCTAAGACGTTAAAATATTGGAAATATAAGAACGACTCTATATAGTATACTGAAACGAATAATCGATTTAAGGCGAAACTGCAAACAAAGAATTATGCTTAGTATATCTAACAAAATTGCTTTCTTTTGTTGACAAAATACTTGTCAAGGATTTAAAGATCAAAGAGTCTCTCGGGAATGTGTTAGAAAACACGGAAGTTCGATAGATATTCTAACTGAGAAAAACCGTATTATTTTATATTAACACAAGACTCAAAATTCGCGTTATGGGATTTGTCTTAAAAACCAATAAGAAGGTTCTTATGAATATTTCCATAATTTGATGTGTAAAAATTAGTACGGAAACATTGTGTGGTATTAATAGAAAAAAATCATAACACAGTCGTCGTCGTATCTTGTTACAGATTCTCGAACAGGCTCAAATATTCCATGTATATTTGATAACTCTCAGAATATAATATACAGGGTGTTGCATCATGAGAGGGACATAGCTTAATAGGAGGTAGAGAACATCAGTGGTAACCGGAACCTCCCATAGAAATGTATCATTGGGCCTTCACTACGAAATTACAGGGTGTTAAATAATTTTTGGCCAAACCTGTTTTTTGTCATAACTTTGACAGGAAATGAAATAACGGATTCATATTTGGTACGGCTAATGTACAAACGAGCCACAAGAGGTATATGTATAAAAAAAATATATCCAGGTCCGGACTCACTATAATTTATGTTTCTTCTTTGCATCAATAAAACATCACCCTGTATATATTTTTTTGAAATTTCGATACGATATTCGAAAAGAGCAAGAAAAAACAAACAAAATGGCCTATTTCATTTTTTTGTTACACCTTCGTGGTTATTTAAATACGTTGTTAAATGTGCAAGAAAATGGATTACAGAACCCTATTAAATGAGAGGCACATGAAATAAATAGTTTTATAACTAAAATTTGCAAAAATTCTATTGAGCCTAGGTGGTCTGGGTGAATCCTAATTCCGGCACGTTTTAAAGGTCCATTTTGGTAAAAAACTGTGGTCCTAATAAGTAATCGGGTATGAAATAACAAAATTTTTAATCAGTCACAGTAGGCTTGTTCAAAGAATAAAAGTGACAGATAATTTAAACCATTTAGGCCTAAGCAACCAGTTACTTTGATCAAGAAAATCATCAACATTTTATACTTAATAAAAATTGGAAGAGAACAAACTAAAATCTAAATAAATAAAATATTTTCCATTCAATTAACAATAAATAACAAAACAATAACTAAATGTGTTTAAAAATAAAACGTAGTTGACACTAAAGTAAATTTTCAAAATGTCCTCCCCCAAATTCTGTGCATTTTCTTGCGCGTTTAGAAAGGTCACCAATTGCTCGACGTATCATTTCTGGATTATTCCGTATTTCGTCGCAGGTTGTAACGATGCGCTGGATTAAATGTTGTCTACTTTCAATTTCAATGCTATAAACCTCGTTTTTTAAGTGGCCCCATAAAAAGTAATCACAAGGGTTACAATCAGGAGATCTTGGTGGCCATTCATGTGGACCCCCGCGTCCAATCCATCTATTAGGATACACATTGTTTAAGTGTTCTCTTACTTGAAGGTTAAAATGTGGTGGGGCCCCATCATGCTGAAACAACATGACTCTTATACCGATATTTTCTAACATATTCGGTAAAATGTTTTGAAGAAAATCAAAGTAAATTTCACCATTCAATCTTTCTTCAAAAAAATGTGGCCCTATCAAATGTCTATTCACAAGTCCGACCCAAACATTTACAGAAAACCTGTGTTGCGAACGGCGTTGGCGTACCGCATGTGGGTTTTCCTGTGCCCATTTATGATTATTTCGTGAATTTTTTACTCCATCCCTTGTAAATTGTGCCTCATCCGTAAATAAGGTTCTGTAAATGACTGGGCGATGATTAGACAACCAACGACAAAATGCCAGGCGGGGGATATCGTCGCCTTGTTGAAGACGCTGTACCTGCTGGATATGATATGGATGGTAACGTTCTCTTTTTAGGGTTCTCCATACTCGCCAATGAGGAATACCAGTTGCCAAACTGATTCGTCTAGTGCTCATATTTGGGTTTTCTTGAACTACGTTTATAATATTGTTTTGTTCCTGCACACCTTGTTGTAAAACACGCTCCACAACTGCAGAAGTAGGAAACTTTCCGTGTTGTCTTGCATACTGGAACACCGTACTAAAGGTTTTATGATTAGGGCATCGACGACCAGGAAAACGCAGCCGATATTCTCTTTCCGCCGACCTACCATTTCCATTACAGAAACCATAGATGAATATTATGTCAGCATATTCCCCGTTTGTAAATTTTACTGGCATAGTTAAAATATTTTCACAAGTTTTCACTAACTAAATGCGGATTATTGACACATTAAATTACTAACAAACAATTATTCAACTGTTTAGGAGATTTCTTTTTATTATCTGTCACTTTGAACAAGCCTACTGTGATTGATTAAAAATTTTGTTATTTCATACCCGATTACTTATTAGGACCACAGTTTTTTACCAAAATGGACCTTTAAAACGTGCCGGAATTAGGATTCACCCAGACCACCTAGGTAGGCTCAATAGAATTTTTGCAAATTTTAGTTATAAAACTATTTATTTCACGTGCCTCTCATTTAATAGGGTTCTGTAATCCATTTTCTTGCACATTTAACAACGTATTTAAATAACCACGAAGGTGTAACAAAAAAATGAAATAGGCCATTTTGTTTGTTTTTTCTTGCTCTTTTCGAATATAGTATCGAAATTTCAAAAAAATATATAGAGGGTGATGTTTTATTGATCCAAAGAAGAAACATAAATTATAGTGAGTCCGGACCTGGATATATTTTTTTTTATACATGTACCTCTTGGGGCTCGTTTGTACATTAGCCGTACCAAATATGAATCCGTTATTTCATTTCCTGTCAAAGTTATGACAAAAAACAGGTTTGGCCAAAAATTATTTAACACCCTGTAATTTCGTAGTGAAGGCCCAATGAGACATTTCTATGGGAGGTTCCGGTTACTACTGATGTTCTCTACCTCCTATTAAGCTATGTCCCTCTCATGATGCAACACCCTGTATAATAAGATTCTGAAATGTTCAAGTACTGCGGAAGTTCTCACAAATCCATGCAACGGCAATAATTCGTATGGCATATTTGCACGATGAATACTCAATTTATGAGTGCACTGTTACCCCAGTTTGTTACACTAAATCTCAAATAGAAGCGGGAATTCGTATAATGAAAACTCAAGGGATCGTAGTGCGTAGACTATAAACCTTAACCCATAACAGACGGTGCACAATTAATTATGTAGTGTAATAAATAATATGACTTCTCCAATGCAACAGTTATTTTAACCATTTGCTCGGTCGGTGTGAAATATAGTGGCACATCCTTGAACCTGGATGATTCTTCATCAAATTCAAAATGGGCTAAAGTGTTCAGGTTTGGAGAATGTTCGGGATCGTATCGATCGAGATGTTAATCTTTGTATTAAACAGGTAAGAAATTATAGATCTGTGGTATGCCCCAGTCATCCACCGACACCTAATGCATTTGATCGGTGAATAAGAGATATACTAAGTAACATTTACGGTTAAAATTACTCCAATTCGGTCTTTTAATAGGTCAGAATATTTGGTTTAAGAATATAGTAACAGACCTTACCTGTAATTGTCTACACAGTTACCAATGGGACGAAGTTAATTCTTAACCCTTGACGCAAAAATGAGGGTGGTATTCTGAAGCCTTTATCTGTGCGTGTACGTATGTCTGTAGCATCGTAACTTCAAGATGGCTGAACAGATTTTAAAGCGGTTTTTTGTTTCAAAAGCAAGTATTTGCAAGATGGTTCTTAGCCATGTTCGATGGAAAGCGAGTATGCCATTTCCAATATTTTCAGGTTTCGTCGTTAAGCACTCAGTGTAACGGATGTTGTTTTCAAAGAAATGGCAAAGGATCTGGTGTTATTTCACTTACTAAATTAATGTTTATCTGAATTGTATTCAAACAAGTTTAAGAAATAGCTTGAACTTGATTGGTTTAAATTAAACTTGTAATAAAAAAAATTGGTAAAGGTATTTACACAGAACTTCCCCCTTTATTTGTTCATGGCGGTCACTCTAAAAAATTAATAATTACGAAATGACATTGAAAATAATCGGAATATAGTTATCACTATTATTACAAAGAAAACCTGATAAGTTTTGGTCAAGAAAATATACAGAGTGCTCATCCAACAGTAAAAGTTCAATACTAAATGACAGGTGCCAAATATGGAAGGCTTGCGCAAATATCTTTACTAATGACCATGACTGAATTATTTCTTGGGATGACCACCCTGTACATTTTTCAATAAAAGTATAATAGGTGCATATGCCAAATATTATTGCCATCTGTCACATTTTCAATTCCACATTCACGTAGTGGCGTGGAAGTATAGTGGTGGTTAAAAAAGTTCGTTTTTTTTTTTATTTTTCAAAAATGTTGGTAGTAAAATTTTCGAAATTTTTTTCTACTGAAATAGATTTAGAATAGCAAGACGCGTGAAAATTTTATATTTGAGCAAAAAGGAAAGTTTCCTTCTATTCTACAATAGTGGTAAAAAAAGATTACAAATTTAATTTTTTTTTAAACAGGTTTAGAATATTAGAATGCCATGAAACGTGAATATTTTAAATTTGAACAAAGAAAAAAATGTTTCCATCCGTTTTAGTGGTAAAAAATGTTTTAAAAATGTTAATGAAAAAAATTTTCAAATTTTTTTTTCTGAAATAGGTGTAGAATATCATGAAACGTGAAAATTTAAATTTGAGCAAAAATAATTTCCATTCTATTCTGGTGGAAATTTTTTTTTCCAAAATGGTACAAAAATGTTACAATTTTTTTTCCGAAATAGGTTTGGAATGTCATGAAACGTGGAAATTTTAAATTCGAGCGAAACAAATTTTTTAATCTATTTTAGTGGTAAAATTTAAAAAAAAAAAATTATTTTTCAAAAAAAAATTAAATTTGTTTGAATACGTTTAGAATGACATGGAAATGTGGAAATTTTAAATCGGAACAAAGAAACAAAATTTCCATCCATTTTAGTGGTAAAATTTTTTCACAAATGGTAAAAAAAAATTTTTAAATGTTTTATTTTTAAATAGGTTTAGAACGCTATGAAACGTGGAAATTTTAAATTTGAACAGGGAAAAAAAATGTTTCCATCTAATTTAGTGGTAAAATTTTTTTCAAAAATATTGGTAAAAAAAATTTCAAAAAAAAAATTTTTTTTGAAATAGGTTTAGCGTGTCATGAAACCTGGAAATTTTAAATTTGAGCAAAAGAAAAATGTTTCCATCATTTATTCCCTTTAGACGATCCACCCTGTATATTTTCCAGCGAAAGTTTAACCATTTCTTCGCTGACAGTAGCGTCAACTACCTACCAAATTTGACTGGTCTCCGTCAAGCAGTTTTTTAGTTAATGCACCAACAGACAGACAGACAGACAGACTGACGGTATTGAAAAATCTATATTTTCGTAATCTATGTGATCTGAAACGTCAAAATCCGAAAAAATCTCGGAGGGTGATTTTTTCTCGAATATAACACTTCCCATCGGTATGCGAGGGAAGTAAAAATTGACAATAAAAGTTAAATTATAAATTTTAAAAACACCAAAAATGAACCTCTAAAAAATTTGAAAACAAAAGTTAAATTAAACATTTTAAAAAGTCCCCGACACAAAAAAATACCTTAACAGAAACACTGGCTATTTCATTTTGTGTAAATTTACTGTTGGACTGTTAGTCCAGTTAACGGGGCGCAAAATTAACCAAAATCTCTAATTCTATTGCTAATGAATGGATTTTGATGAAACGTTGTGAAATGTTACGGTGATAACATTAATAATAAATCTGAAAAAAAAGATTAGAGTAAGAAATTATTGGCAGGGGTAGAAAACACCCCTTTCATCACGGGTTCCGTAACTTGTACAATTAGGGCAAAAATTAGAAAACATGTTTACACTTTAAAGTAAAACGTTTTTACTCTCGTGAATTTTTTCGAAAAATACATATTTTTCGAGGTATGGGAAAATTCCTAAAAGTAAAGGGAGGGGAAATGTAAAATTTGAAAAAAAAAATCACAAATTTCGCTATCCTTGCAACCGGGACATTGGAAATGATAATACGATGCATAAAACATAAAATTATTCCGGACTCGGCTTCGTCTCGTCCGGAAACAGCTACGATCCGTCCCAAAAAAACATGATTTTAGGTACTTGTTACAAAAATAACTATTCGCTATTTATCAAACTGTGTGAATCCATGGCGACTGCGATTGCCACTGACCACAACCGCATTATAACTTCATGTTCTCCGCGCATACTCATACTGTGCACACTTGCTCAGTATTACGTCATCTGATCTCGACTCTTTCATGTCGGCGGCCTTCGATAAAACTCGTAACTTTGGCCTCATATACGAACATTAACATTTCCAATGTTAGAAAGCAGTGGGTCACCCCTCCGCATCCCCCTTTCTTTGTCTGCGACGCTAATACTGTCCACGGTGCTGATAGTTATTAACAATCAGATAGCAAAATAAAAATCAACCTAACTAACCTAACCACCTAACCATCCCATTAAAGATTGAAATCGTTATAGGAAAAAGAAGGAACACATTTCTGCCATCAAATCAAACCTGAATTTGTGACAAAATTAATAAGTCGTTACAAAATAAAGGTAAAAATTCGGCACGCCCAGGGGTTGACAAACAGCGCTATAGCACGCAAGAAATAGTTATACAGACAAGACGGTACGGAGCGAGCAAATTTTGTAGCATCGAGCTGGCATTGTTGAACCAAGAGTTAACGAGGCGATTTCAAGTTAATTTTGTGTCATTCTGTGGAAAATTAGCACCCCCCCTTTTCTTTATCTGCGACCCTAATACTACCTGCGGCGCTGATAAGTATTAACAATTACATATCAGAATAAAGACCAACTAACCTAACATAAAGAAATCACACGAAAGAATGAATTTATTTTAAGCAGAATAAGGACCTACTAACCTAACCTAAAGAAATCATAGAAAAGAATATGTGAAAAATATATTAATCGTCACAAAATTAAAGAAAAGAAATCCAGCAGGCATAGGAGTTTGAACCCGCGACCTTTCGCACCGTAAGCAAGAACATGACCTATGCGCCAATCGTACGGCTGATGATCAACATTAGGGCAAGGAATAAATAGTGAGACAAATAATATCACGCTTCTTTATTCGTCCGCCGCAGCAGCACTAATGCGTCGCGGCTCGATGTTATAAGATTTGCTCTCTCCATACCGCCTTTTGTTGAACAGGCGGTACAATATCTATCGGCGCTGACCGACTACACCGTATCGCTCCCACATAAAAAACTCTCTCGCTCAGTATTGCATGATCTGACCTTGATACTTTTATGTCGACGGCCTTGAAAAAAACTCGTAAATTTTGTCCTATACACTTTACGCGAAAATTAACATTTCCAATGTTAAAATCTGAAAAAATCCAGGTGAAGGTATCATTCGAAATACAAGACTTTTATTAACTGCGACTTTTCTATCAAATGTTTTTTCACTGAGTTTTTCCGGAAAGACATGGAAAACTACCCCTACAGCTATAAAGAGCACTTTATTCTAGATATACTCTGAAAAATTCAGAGTGGTACACTTTGTAGCTTTCCAGTAAACAAGTATATTCCGAGCGCAGCGGCATACCAAGTATTATTATCTTTGGCTTATTTCATCGCCCCTACGGGTTTTTGGAAAATGGCACTACCAGTGCACTTTATTCTAGTTATACTGTGAAAAGTTCAGAGTGGTACACTTTATAGTTTTCCAGTAAACAAATATATTTCGAGCTCAGCGGTGTACCAAATATTGTTATCTTTGGCTTATTTTATCGCCACTACGGGTTTTTGGAAAATGGCGCTACCAGTGCTATAAAGAGCACGTTATTCTAGATACACTGTGAAAAATTCAGCGTGGCACACTTTGTAGTTTTCCAGTAAACAAATATATTTCGAGCGCAGCGGCGTACCAAATATTGTTTTCTTTGGTTTATTTCATCGCCACTATGAGTTTTTGGAAAATGGCACTACCAGTGCTACAAAGAGCACTTTATTCTAGATATACTGTGCAAAATTCAGAGTGGTACACTTTGTAGTTTTCCAGTAAACAAATATATTCCGAGCACAGCGACTTACCAAATATTGTTATTTTTCGCTTATTTCATCGCCACTACGAGTTTTTGGGAAATGGCACTACCAGTACTATAAAGAGCACTTTATTCTAGATATACTGTGAAAAATTTAGAGTGGCACACTTTGTAGTTTTCCAGTAAACAAATATATTTCGAGCGCAGCGGCGTACAAAATATTGTTTTCTTTGGTTTATTTCATCGCCACTACGGGTTTTTGGAAAATGGCACTACCAGTGCTATATAGAGCACTTTTTTCTAGATATACTGTGAAAAATTCAGAGTGGTACACTTTGCAGTTTACCAGTAAACAAATATATTCCGACAGAGAAATTGCAAATAAAGAAGTCTTGCATTTCGATGATATATTCACCTGAATTTTTTCAGATTTTTTTCTTCAATTTTTACATTTTCCCTCCCCTACGTTTAGGAAATTTCGAGTGGCCATATCTTGAAAAATACGTATTTTTCTAAAAAATTCACAAGAGTATAAGCGTCTTATTTTGGGCCAGAAAAGGTAAAGATATTGTTTTTTTTTTCTTTTTTGACCTAATTCTACAAGTTAAGGAACCCGTTTTCTACCCCTTCCGATCATTTCCTATTCTATCTTTTTTTTCAACTTTTTTATTAACGTCATTACAAACACATTGCACAAGGTTTCATCAAAATCCATTCATTAGCACTCAAGTTAGAGGTTTTACTACAGACATCATCATTATTCGAAATATAATTAAAAGTGCTTTAAGATAACTCCTTGAAACTTCTTGAAATGTAATGTTTAAATAATAGGGAAATGAAAAAGAAAAATATTTTAATTCAAAAGACTTGTGTGCCACATATGGCACAACATGCCGTTAATAGTTATTTTGTAAACTATTAATTGTGAAATGCAAAGAACGAATTTGAAAATTTGCTTAGACAAAGAAATGCTTCACATTTCTCAGGAAACTTTTCCCCGTACAACCAAGATACTTACACTTTTATCTTTGACTTTTCCAATGTTCCTAATGGTCAATATTCTCACTCGAACCAGGAAATTAGCTGTTGGATATCGTTGCCTTTCAGCTTGCAGTTCACTTTCAACTGATGATCTCTTCTCTTAAAAATAAGTTTGTCTGTATTATAAAGGCATTCAGCTATAGAAAAAATTGATATCTAGTTTCATAGTCTTAAAAAAAATTACATATAAAGACGTTTTGGGTTTCACGTGTAATAAACCAGTATCATTTTTATTGTTGGAATAGTCTGCACTATTACAATCTGATTTTGGGGCTGGCACAACGTTTTCTTTATCTCTATTTGATACATTATCATCTTCATTATGCTCCGACATATCTCAAATAATTGTTTCATCTCTCCCTAAAATTCTTTTTTAATCATGGTACCTAGAGAGCTAGCGTAACGTGTGGGCTAGATATTAATAGGTTTTGATTATTCAATTAGTACTAGATGTCGCTAATAAGACACAATAGAATGAATGTATTCCGTATTGAGAATCTATATGCCCTGAAATACGCTTAAAAGTCCCAACAAATTTTAAAAAGGTTTGTGCTATATCTAGCAGAGAGGCAGTGAAAGATTAAAAAAATAAACCACATAAACCACCTTTTGTCCCAAGTTTTCACACCATTGCCTTTATTATTTGGTTTGTTCATTTATTCTGTACAAATAAAAACACAACTCCAACAAGTACAAAAAAATCAATATAAAGAAAATACTAGATATCTTAATTTTTTTCTTCTTCAATTATTTGGGACTTCCTGCCACATGTATGTTTTCTTTTTAAGCGGTGCTCGGGGAATCTACAAATATCACAATTAACCAGTATGTTACTGGTAAATAACCTCTACGCCTGTGAATTTTACGTCAAAGGATCAGTTAAAGGTTGCTTTTTTTAAATAAACAACACAAATAAGTATAAAAACTTGAAATTAAATATTTCGCCGACGTTTCGGAAATCTATTCTGTTTCCTTTAACAAAAGAGGCAGATAGCAAAAAAAGAAAAATTAAAGAATCCACGATAATATTATTGAATGAAGATAGATGCGTGTCGAATTGTTCCGTAGATGTCTGTACAACTTGGTTGCCGATGTTAAAAGAAGAACTTCACAAACTTAACATGGTATAAAAACTAAAAAACTGTTAACTATATCAACAGTTCTATGTAAATAGTAAGTATATATGGATATTGAATATAACAAACATTCTTAGAGCTGTGTATTTATAATACACAACAAAAAAGATTTTTCAAAAAAAGCCTTGAAAAGGGAAACAGAACAGATTTCCGAAAAGTCGGCGAAATATTTAATTTCAAGTTTTTATACTTATTTGTGTTGTTTATTTAAAGAAAAGCAACCTTTAACTGATCCTTTGACGTAAAAGTCACAGGCGTAGAGGTTATTTAATAGTAACATACTGGTTAATTGTGATATTTTGTAGATTCCCCGAGCACCGCTTAAAAAGAAAACATACAAGACCCAATTAATTGAAGAAGAAAAAAAGAAAATACTAGTAAACATTATACCCTTCGCGCCGGTTTATTGAATTTTTTATTTATAAGTGGCAAAATAGCTACTGTGCTTCTTCTTCCTTTAGATTCAAGAAATTGTATTTCAGATTCCTAATAAAGACCATTTTTTTCCGGTTTACCCGCTGCCGGGCAGGGCTTATTATTAATATGGAATATCGCACTTTTCTTTGGGGAGGAAATTTCACTGATCCCCTGGCATTATACTAAGGAATGCAGCGAAGATTGGAGCCTGTTCTAGGTTATTGGGCCATTATGGCGACGATGGTGATGTCTACTCCAACAGATTGTAGTCCAGATCTTAACAAGGAATCACAAACAATCCTACTCCAGGATTTTTCTTAGAATGTGTGCCGTTCCAAATAGTGCCATCTTCTATCTTCATACGCACCCTGTTGACCAGCCATTTGTTACAGACTCCAGTCATGGCCCTTCTTAAGAGTTCCGAAGGTCTCTACAATTGCTGTCACGACTATGGTCTCTGTATTCCACATCCTGTTCACTTCTATTTGGAGATCTTTGTACTTGCTCAAGTTCTCAGTATCTTTGAGCATCTCATTGACGTCATTCGGGATGGATACATCAATCAGCGGACAGAATTTCTCCTTCTTATTTTGTACAACGATGTACGGTCGATTCATGCGGCTTTCCCTGTCGGTTATAATAGGCACTTTCCTCAAAAGTATAACATCATTGATGTTAACGACTTCTTCGGGAATCTTCTTTTTGTAATACCAGTATAGGTATCGAATTCCTTACACATGATCCAGTGGAGATAACCGGCGACTTTGTTTTGTCAGTAAGTGTATTCCAATGGTGGTTATTATTTTATTATTGTTATTAATATTATTATTACTATTATTATTATTTTGTGGGATACTCTTCGGCCAACATAGCTCGTGAAACACCTTTGTGTACAAAATAAATTCAAGAAAAGTCGTCAAACCTATTAAGTTTTGAACCCGCAACCATTGGATTTTGAGTCTAAAACTTTACTGCTCTAACATCATCCACTACATAATAAAGTGTTAAATTCTAAGATATGTCTAGCTGAAAAATCTATTTCTGTGGTTAGATATTACATTATTATGAAATCCATATTAGTAAAATGTGTAAATAAATAACAGAAAATAATTGTTTATCACGATATCAAAACAATTCATTTAAAATTTAACAGATTCATAACTTTTTAATTACTAATCTTCTTAAGTTATCGTACTTACAAGAAACGTGTCAGATGGATGGACAGACGGACATTTTGAAAATTGCTCACGATTCGATCACTAACCTAGTCATAAAATTTGTTTTTCTTTACGAGCATTGTTTATGGTTTTAGAAATATTTCGATTAAATGCAATACATTCTTCGTTTTCATATTTACCATGAGAATAATAAGCAATAAGAAATTTATAAATATGACATTTGTCAGTTTGTTACTTGTTAATAAATTAGTTTTTAATTAAAATAATGACTAGCAAATAAAACTAACGTGGGTATTACTGACTAATTCATTCAAAAATACCTAATTTGTCATGTTCTCCCTTTCATAAATTTTTGGAAAGAGCAAATAAAGAATTTCTTGTCTCTGGAAGGGCCTAACAAATTGACCAGTCAACTTCAATTCCCATATGGGGGCGTTCTTTCCGGAGTATGGCTTTTGAAGGCTGCTTTATAATACTCTCCACATGGGAAGTAAAGTTGAGACTTGGAAATGAATACAAATCGCTTTTTATATATTTCAACTTCCATTGTCTGTATTAAAAGAACTGTATGTTATTTAGGCCAGTCCAATATTAAAAATGGAACGGTTATTTTCACATTTTTGAATTTATACATTGGTGTTAAAATTACCCGTAATTTTGTATCTAGTTCCTTTTATGTGCTTAGTAACTGATCCCTTTTAAACGTATCTTAAATAGTGACATTTGGAATTTGAAGTTTTATTCAATGGTTTTCTTCAGCTCGAAAAGTTGTATATATGTATGTACACAGGGTGTCCCAGAATTGTGTTTCCTGAGTTCATATTGGGCTCGTATAATCCAACTTACCTTAGTCTAAAAATGCATCCCCAAGAAAGTACATTCTCTTAAAGTTTTTTCCAATAATTTCGTTATATTGAAAATAATATTTTCAAATTGTGAATTTTATCGTAAAAATGTGAATTTTTCCAAATTCCGGCAAAGTTTAGAACACATGCGCGACCGGAAGATATGGACCAATTTTATTTCTTTTCTTACCCCTTTCTAGTCTCCCCAATTAACTACTTTTCCACGGTATTACGATTTTTTCAGCCCACCGTAAACTATAATTATTTTAAATTCATCTTAAGCAACTGTCTGTAATTGGGATCTTCATCCTATAGAAATGTTTACCAAAATAAATAAATAAGATTAAAAATAAATGAACAACGAATTCAATTTAAATGTTGAGTCACATGATAGGGTCTAGTTTATATTCAGTTGCTGGATGCAAACAGTAAATTTATCTTGTACACTTAGAATGATATTTGAAATATGAGTGCCAGCTACTCATTGTTCAGAGCTTCGTATAAATAAATTATGTACAAATTATTTCTAGCACATGAAGCATAAAAAAATTTAATGGTACACATCCAGCACTAACAAAAACAAACTGAGGGTAATGCGAGAGTATCCAGGCTCGTGAAATGATTTTTGTTGAATATCCGGAAACATGGATTTGAGTATTAATGGATGTGAGCATTTATATCACAAAACAAAAACAGGAAATATGACACAATGTCTTTGTAACCGATACGATGGATAAGCACTCATGTGGTTGTCCCTACTCATCTTCCTTGTGATACGACTGGCTGATACGAGTTATTTATTGTTTTCTTATACCCCCACATATCATTCATGGATTGCAAGGAAAACTTTTTCCTTATACTTCAGTGAAAAACAAATAAGAGTATTGAATTAGCAAAATGGACCATTTGTCACTTTATATCACTCATGTATACAAGGAATAACGTTAACGAATGAGCGAACTTTGAAATAATAATAATAATATATACTTACCATGACCATCAAATACTTACCATATCCTTGTACATATGTATCGGAATGGAAGTTTAAACCAAAGCATGGAGTTTGTGGAACACGTTAATAATAATAATAATAATAATAATAATAATAATGTCGGCTTGTCCAACATATGCAGTTTCGGCCTATATCCAAAGGCACGACGGAGCATTACGAGTGCTTTATTACCATTTAAGGCACTCGTATGGGATAGACGAGACACCAGTGCTGCCTTATGCTCCGGGGGATATCGAGTCCGTTGTGGGGAATGAGAAGTGTCTAATTTATTGGAACTACTCGTTTCCCACCGTCAGGCAAATACAAGCCAACAAGCCTGACGTAGTACTCCTCGATCACCAACTCAAGACAATGTTTGTTGTGGAGTTCTCGGCTCCCGCGGAAAACAACATTGTCTTGAAGGAGGAGGAAAAACGGACAAAATATCGAGACTTGCTCTTCGAACTCCGCAGACTTTATCCGGACCATAATGTTAAGTTGGTGGTACTGATCATAGGAGCTCTAGGTGGAACGAGGCACACACTGCTTTCGGAACTGAAGATCATACCGGCATGCCGAAACTCGGCAGAGATCTTAGCCGGTAGGATGCAGAAGGCCGTCATCCTCGGTTCGCTACGTCTACTCAGGGCACACGATTCCCGGACCCAGTAGTCACTTACCCCACGGTGTGGGGAGTGGCTGCCGGTACTACCAGCTCCCCTCGGTGAGAATCGGAGCCACAGAGAAGGGTGACTGGTTTAAAAAAAAAAAAAAAAAAAAAAAAAAAAAAATAATAATAATAATAATAATAATTCGCATTCCTGAGGTCAGCAGGGCTAAAGTCGGAGACCGAGGGATTCATTGTGGCCTGCCAAGATGGTGTTATTAACACCTTGATCTACCGCAGTCGTGTTATGGGTGTAGAGGTCCCCGACCTAAATTGTAGGACCTGCCATCAGGCGCCGGAGTCGATCATGCATTTACTATCTGCATGTCCGATTTACGCGACTTCGGCCTACATCCATAGACATGACGCGGCTTTACGAGTGCTGTATTACCATCTTCTGCACTCGTACGAGGTAGATCGAACACCAGTGCTGCCTTATGTTCCCGGAGAGATCGAGTCCGTTGTCGAGAACGAGAAATGCCGAATCTATTGGAACTACTCGTTCCCGACTGTCAGGCTGATTCAAGCCAACAGGCCTGACATAGTCCTCCTCGACCACCAGACCAAGGTGATGTATGTCATCGAGTTCTCGGCACCTGCCGAGACAAACATCACCTTGAAGGAGGAGGAGATACGGACTAAATACCGAGATCTCCGGTATGAGCTCCGAGCGCTATACCCAGACTACTCGGTAAAAATGGTCGTCCTGATAATCGGCGTTCTCGGTGGCATGATGCCTACGCTGCTCTCAGCATTGAAGACCATACCAGCCTGCCAAAAATCAGCCGAATGGTTGGCAGGCCAAATGCAGAAGGCAGTCGTCTTGGGGTCCCTGCGTCTACTTAGGGCACACGACTCTGGAATCTACAACCACTAACCCTGCGGGATGTGGGGAGTGGTTGTAGATAATTCGCTGGCGCTTCCCCCGTGAGAATATCGGAGACACGGGAGAACTGTCCAGCATCGCTAACGCGAAAAAAAAATATAATAATAATAACAATACGTTATTAATAGCACAAGCTAGATTACATACATTTTATTTTACACTACTATATATCAACTAAATTTGAAGTTAATCATGTGTATAAACTTAAATATTAAATAGTGACATTTGATAAAACATATTTGTAACAAGCATTTTTTAATAACGTTTTTGAATAACATGAGGTTTTCACAATTCTTTACAGAAATTACTGTTTAACTCCATTGTGGAATAGGTTGACATGGCTATATCTTGTATTATGTATTGTTGGAAAATATAAATTATCTCTTGATCTTGTGTCGTGTTCATGAATGTTCCTCAGGAAGGTACAATATTCTGAAAAATTTTTTGGCACTACCTCATGAAATATTTTGGAAATAAAAGTCATTGTATTTGGAGTTATAATTTTCTTCACTCCCAGTAACTTCGTAGCATCAAGTATTAATTTTATATAATAATATTTGTTTTGGAGTTATAATTTTCTTCACTCCCAGTAACTTCGTAGCATCAAGTATTAATTTTATATAATAATATTTGTTTTGGAGTTATAATTTTCTTCACTCCCAGTAACTTCGTAGCAACAAGTATTAATTTTACATAATAATATTTGTTATACAGTTTAGAATAATTCGTAATGCTTGGTTTTGTTTTTCCTCTAACATATTTATTTCAGCATTACTAAGTAGAAAAAGTATTGTTGAGCAGAAGTTGAAATGCGGTAAAATAATTGTTTCATATATGGTTATTGTCGTCCATGTGCTAAAATCGTTTCCTATACGTCCCATAAAATTCATATTTTTAGCTATTTTATAGATGATATAAAGAGCATGTCTGGAGAACGTTAAATGATAGTCAATAATTACACCTAAATACTTGAATTCATTAACTCGCCCAATTTCTGTTCCATTAATGGTTACTCGTTGTTTATTTATTGTATCTACTCAGTTGTATTTACTTTTTATTACAATAAACTTAGTTTTATCTGTATTTAAGCTAAGTCTATTCATATCCAACCATTGTTCTATTTCTTTAAGCTCACTGTTTAATATATTTATAGTCGAGTTTAAATTATCACCAACTAAGTATATCAACGTATCATCAGCAAATAGTTTATGCTGCATTTTTTAACGTACTTCATAATGCCATTTATGTACAAAGCAAAGAGGATAGGCGCCATAACGGTTCCTTGCATTAGACCGAATATTTTCTAAATGTTATTTGTAGCATTATCTTAATTTTCTTTTTCCTTCTTCAATTCTTTGGGACTTCCTGCCACATGTATGTTTTCTTTTTAAGCGGTGCTAGGGGAATCTACAAAATATATCACAATTAACCAGTATGATACTGGTAAATAACCTCTACGCCTGTGACGTTTACGTCAAAGGATCAGTTAGAGGCTGGTTTTTTAAATAAACAACACAAATAAGTATAAAAACTTGAAATTAAATATTTCGCCGACGTTTCGGAAATCTAATCTGTTTCCTTTTTCAAGGCTTTTTTTGAAAAATCTTGCTGCTGTGTATGACAAATACACAGCTCTAAGAATGTTTGTTATATTCAATATCCATAGATACTTACTATTTACATAGAACTGTTGATATAGTTAACAGTTTTTTAGTTTTTATACAATGTTAAGTTTGTGAAGTTCTTCTTTTAACATTGGCAGCCAAGTTGTACAGACATCTATGGAACAATTCGACACGCAATTATCCTCATTCAATAATGTAACAAACATTCTTAGAGCTGTGTATTTGTGTGTCTTACATTAGTACAATTTGGTATCCATTGTGTGTCCATTAAATCGAATTGAAAATTAAAATCGTCGTAGCCTCTGACCATTTTTTTCTGTGGTTCTGCCATAGTATTGTTTAATTGGGGATGGTCATATAGCACTACTGCATAGTTATCTTGCTCAATTGATCGCGCCCCCAACGCTTTTGGTTTCCAGGTGTATGAATTTAAAAAAAAATGCTTTTTAGTAGAGTTTTTTAAAATAAAAGCTTTTTCTTAAAAACATTTTTTATATAATTTTTCTTTGACATAAGCGCACTTTACTATTGAACGATTTTCACATTTTTTGTGCACCTGAAATGGTTATCGTACATGGAATAACTTTTGACGGCATTTAAACTTTGGTTGTGCAACTAGAAACAAAATTCCATTTGCGGCACACTTAATCGACCACACTGTATATCCTGGATGTAGAATCAAGTCATGCCTATCATTAAAATACATTGTCTTCGAAACTGAATCAACGTGTAAAATTTCAACTCCGTAGGATAAGAGGAAGTGATTCTAATTCAGCTTGCAACGTTTGACCTAAATAAACCATCACACTAACATTGCAAGCTAAATAAAATCTTTTAAAAAGTTAGATAGGATGGGCAAGTTAAAATGTTCAATATATTTTAATTTGCCAATAACAGCATCAATATTGATGAAATCGAAAGCTTTAAACAATCTAGTATTATTAAGGAGGTAATTATAATGATAACAAGCTAACCGTTATACTCTTCGCCGATTTTCTTTATTTCTTTTCTTTCCACTTTTTATATCATTGTTCCACATTCTATAGGATACTCTTCGCAGTTTTTTTGTACATAAGTTAGATTTAGACATTTTTAGTTTAATTGCAAAACATAAAAAAAATATATTTGAAAGAATTTATAACTTTTTGATTTATTGATCCATTTTGTTCAAAGACAATAAGGTTCTTTCTCTAGCTAACACTAACATACTGTCACAAACTACCTATACTATAGACGCTCAACGTAAATTACGACAAGTTGGCCAGGTCACGTGGTACTTGGAAGTTGTGCTTCCAACCGAGAGATGTCGCAAACTCTAGAGAATTTTATGAGCAACGTTTGCAGCGCTGTGTTATTGGTATGATGTTATTTGCAAATGGTGCTGTCATATGGCAAATTGTCAATTTTTACAAGACTACAAGTGTCATCGTGGATTATTATAATGGTGTTTCCTTGTGACATTTTTTATAACGCACAGAAATTAGCACTTTTCAGTTTATTTTTAAGTCAGAAAATCACATTTTATTAGACTGAGCCAGAAAATGATTGTGACATTCCTGTAAATTCTTTCATAGGACTCATTTCTCATTATATGGCTCAGTCTGATAAATGCGATTTTCTGACCTAAGAATAAACTGGAAAGTGCTACTTTCTGGCCAGTTTCTTAAAAAAATAAATAAATAAGCAAAGTGTATTCCCATAAGCTTGTGTAAATTTTTTCGATAGAAAACTACCACTTGTTAACCAATCTACTATTTGTGGCTTAAGTATGTAGAGATACTTATTTTAAGTATATGTTGATACTATATGATATAAATACAAAAATAAAACCCAAACTATATATTTGCTTCATATCAGCATAATTTCAGTGTCTTGGAAACTGTGCTAGTCATATTTTAATATCAAATGTGGCATAGCACTGTTTAAAAGGACATGTGTTTAAAATCATGTATATTAATTTGACAGTCAAAATAATTGAAAGTAACCCTCCAGTCTTTACTACCGCTTCCAACCACCAGAGGCGCTTCAATTTTAGTCCCATTCTAATGTACGGCCGTTGAGCGTCTATAATGTAGGTGGTTTGTGCATACTGTCGAACTTTCAATACAATCGGACTTCTCCTTCTTTAGTTATCGTGCTTACAGGCAACGTGACGGACGGATAGACAGACAGACGGACACAAGGACGGACGGACATTTTGAGATTTATTCAGAATTCGATCACCAACACAGTGATATGAAATTTTTTTCTCTACGAGCAATATTACTTACCGGTTTTAGAAATGTGCCGATCGAATGCAATATACTCTTCGTTTTGTATTTGCGAAAAGTATGATAATACACTGAGCACAAGATGTCTACAAGAAGTTATGGATTAGAAGACAAATAAGAGCAGTTACCTAATTATTACTTCAAAAGTAATTACATTTTCAGAAGTCTACAAAGTACATCTCTGTAAATATGAATACGTAGGTAATCAACATTCTTTATATCCTGCCAGTTTCATGATCTACTTAATAAAACTTCGTTTGTGGTAAACATCCATTTTGCTACACTGTCATCGTAAATTTCCATACCCATTGCGGTTTTTAAGCTACAAATGAAAACTAGGATTACGTAATTCAACAAACGTTAATTTATTTCAACTCTCCTGGAAATTTTAATTAAATGCACAAACGAAACATTACCGTAAAATATTGTCCTGTATTGTTAGAAATACACATGTGTGTCCTTTTACGTGAAATTTCAAAGCGGCCATCAAAACACATTTCATTATTTGACAGTAATTGTAAACGCGATTAAATAGCTACTACGTGAAGATACTTTCCTAATTCTGTTCTCTAATAACAGTTTCCCACTATCGACCAGTCCTCTAGTAGCCTCTATTATAGAGAAGAGGAGAGCCAGTGAATTACTGTAGCCGCTCTGCATCATCATTAGTGACTGTAAGTACCAGTATGGTGTGCTGTAGACAGGAAAGGATCTCTTGGGATGACTGGAAGAAAATGTAATAATGTTTACTCATGGTTTACTCACCCATTCTGTCTCCGAACTCTATCCGCAACAGTGCGGCTGTTATGAACCAAATTTTGCATCTCTGAGTTTTTGATTAGTAGTTCGGTATCCAAGGCTAAAAGAAGAATCTGAACAATTTTTCCTATTAACTTTTTTCGATATCTCCAACGTGTCACAATATATTGAGAATCTGTCCTATTCACGAGGTCGCGGTAAGCTGGGTTTACACCTGACATTTGAGTTGAGTGCTCTAAGAAATGCAGCACCTGTTGTTCTACCTCTGTACCAACATTCAAATATCTACTTCTAAAAATAAATTAAATACAGAAGTGCCTTCATCTTAAGTGTGTCACACAGCATATAGAAGAAAGTAAATATTATTTTTTAACGTTTTATTCTTAATATCTTTTATTTTTTAAATGATATTAATAAATTTATTAAATGAAGAAGGGTTAGTATTATAAACGTTATAATTAAAGAAGGAACCAATGAAGTTTTATATGCTATCATGATTGATATTTAATGGTAAAATCGTCTTCGTCTCGAAACCTGACTGACTAAAATTTGATATCATTAATCGGTACCGACTAGTACTTAGTAAGAAATGGAGAATGTAAACAAACAATATAGTGATATACTTGGTTGTCACTTTAAATATTAGAAAGAAATCTAAGACCTTGGTCTCTAGTGTATAAACCAAATTCCACATTTCTGTACTCTTACCAGCTTCATAAACTTATTTTCCTCTATTTACTCCTGTAATAACTGGGGTTTCATTCCCCTAATTACATGATTTAATCAGACATTACCATTGGCAGAGTACGGAGTGTCCCAATTACTTTTGTAGACTCGATATTATAGTATATCCATCGGAATCAAAACTGTGCTTACCCTTTTCCTTCTAGGTGATTATATCCTTTTTGGTGTACCTCAACCAGGTTACTTCACAAACAAACTTTACTGAATATAAAATGAACTTAATTTTATGACAAGCAAATAAAACACGTGATTTCTCAAAACACTTAAACCACTATATTTACATAAGAAAATGAAGGCAAATGAAATGGACAATCACAAACACTTAAACACGATTAAATAAATTATCAAACAGAAATTACACAATAATAATAAGAAATGAAATGGTCCGCGGCAAGTTCAAATCTTTAGCTGAATCGCGACCGAATATTCCTAGGTCAATTACAACACATTAATTTTCTACTTATTAAAACCGGCAAAATACTAACAAAGGTACTTAAACTTTAAAATTGCAAAAGGTTCGCAAAACGAGAATTTACTATACCCTGTGGGTAGATGACGACCGAACAAAAGTTAAGCCAAGAGTGGTGATAATCTCTCCATCGAAATCATACGTTTCAAAAGTGGGCCGTAAACTTTACACCCTCGACCAATTTAGGATCTTCTTTACTTTAAAACGTACGCATCTGAAATTACCTAACGGACCACGGTATTTATCATATGGCCTATCGTTAACATTTTATAATACCAGTCCAGCAGATGGAAAAAAACCCTTTTGTTCCTTGCTTTGCCTTTGTATAGGGGAAAAAATCTGCCTTCTTTGGTCTATCTATCTTAGTCTATTACATATGTTCCTGGAATCCCATTTCAACTGCCTTAGTCTAGAAAATTTTAACTATACCCCCTGGGTATTTCAACAAGTGCCCTTAACTTCAAGTGGGCAAAGCAAATTGGACATAAAATAATTTGGATGCTTATTTATTGTTTACAAGTGGCTAACGTCGACTACCTAATAAAGAGTAAAGTTAACAAGGCACGTTTCCTGGACTCTAAAATAACATAAAACAGATGTATCTATGACCGGTATTTTACGATAGTTTACTAAAGTCTCGACCCTTAAAATGTTACCAAGATCAGCAGTAAGAAAATACGGTGGTTCTATGAGACAGGGCCGGACTTGGTTCCCTTAATTTGACTTTTGTTACACTCCTATTTAACCCTCAACCCTTCAACGGAATCATCTCAAAATATAATCTAGTTCCAGATGTCGTTATAATACATACGTGTCCCAAATATCAAGTGAATATCTAAATTTCATTTTATCAACCCATTTAATAATGGACCAAGGGTGGTGGGGGGTTGAAAAATATTACTAAAAAATCTGAGGCCTTGGCTTCTAGGACATACACCGAATTTCAAGTGTCTGTACTCTTACCAGCTTGCTTTACTTATTTTTCCCAATTTACCACCACTCCAATGAATTATAGACACGATTTTTCACCAAAAAATGCTATTAAATGTGATATAATTAAATAGGTGTAGAGAAAACTATTTACATTAATACGTAATTTCCTTTCCTTTCTTTAACACGTAAACCTGATTCAGTTTCAATCCATTTTAAGTTATAAGCCCACAAGAAATATACATTTAAAGGTAATAATAAAGCTAGAAAACTGCTGTCTAAGGAACCACTACTTCCACATTCAGATTTTTCATCCAAGTCACTTTAAAGGAAACATTTTGACTAAATTTGCACTCTAGTATGTGAAAATTATTGGTCATCGAATTTTAATAATATTTGCAGCAGATGTCATAGAAAAGTTTTAGGCATTGGTTTCTACCATATACGTTAAAAATTAAGTTTTTAGTTTACCCTACTTATTTTCGCCTATTTGTAACCTAGCACGTCCCACCCCTTCAATGGAATCATCTCAACCAGTTGTCATTACAATACATACGTGTACTAACTTTCAAGTAAAAATCTCAATTTTATGTTATCAAACCCACTAATAATGGAGCGGAGATGGTGGTGTTTGTAAAATATTAGAAAGAAATCTAAGGCCTTGGTCTCTATTATATAAACCAAATCCCACAGTTCTGTCCTCTTATCAGCTTGATTAACTTATTAACTTAACTTAACTTAGCTTCAACGGAATCATCTCAAAATATAATCTAGTTTCAGATGTCGTTATAATACATACGTGTCCCAAATACCAAGTAAATATCTAAATTTAATTTTATCAACCCCTTTAATAATGGATCAAGGGTGGTGGGGGGTTGAAAAATATTACTAAAAAATCTGATGCTTTGGCTTCTAGGACATACATCGAATTTCAAGTGTCTGTACTCTTACCAGCTTGCTTTACTTATTTTTCCCAATTTACCACCAGCTACCCCCACTCCTTCAACGCAATCATGTCAAAATATAATCTCAATTTTGTTGTATTATATTACCCCCAACCCTTTACCGGATATCTTCAAAAAATAATCCAGTTCCAGATCTAGCTATAATATATACGTATACAAAATTTCAAGTCAATATCTTAAACCGTTCCGAAGAAAGCGTGCGGACAAAAAAAGATACAAACTACCGACAGACCGACAAACAGACAGAAATTCTTTTGCGCTCAAATTTAAAATCTCGACGTTTCATGACATTCTAAACCTATTTCAAGAAAAGAAAAATTTGAATTTCTTTTTTACGATTACTGTACTTCCAATCCACCACGTGGATGTGGAAGTAATATAGAAAGCCGCTTCGAGCTAAAAGAAACCTATTTTCAACTGAGGTTAGAAACCGCCGGATATAACGCATGCTCCTTTAATCGACCTACCACTTACTCAACTGTTATAAAATACACGTTTTACAATTATTTAGCAAATTTTCAATTTAAATGAAACATACTAAATAAAAAGTATGTACTTTTTGTATAGTATGTTTCATTTTATGTATCTTCCCTAAATTCCTTACACCATTTGTAACTTATATAATCCCATAATTATAACTTATACTTTATATAGAAGATATCTGTTATCTTTGTAAACAGACCACGAAGAGGTAAAAAATCCGCTGATAATTAGAAGCTGGATTTTCCTTTCATTTAATTTAAAAGACATTGATTAGTATTAAGCTCAGATCCTTCAACACAAATCCTTTGTCAAAAAGTTGCCGGTTATACGCGTCTTGAAGTAAAAGTGGATAGAAGAGCCTTTCCACATTAATAACAGTCAACAGCCGTTCTACACATAAAAAAGGAACCTTTACAGCTTGACAATTTGTTTCTCAGTTTTAATCATAACGCTTAGGGATATGATGCATGTGTAGTACGCACCCATATAATACATAATACGTGAAAGTGCGTGTCACGTCCCTTGCATAGTACGAGCACGAAGGAAAATAATTTACAACTGTTACTATGCTCTTTAAGCTATCCAATTAATTTCACTAATAGTTCCCTGTTTCTGTGTAGGGCTTGTAAGATATTTCATTTAAATAAGTTGAGGCTTGTATTAATGGGTTTTTCGTGATAAAATTTTATATATTCCGAATATCCTTATCTCGTACTCCCGATCACACGTTTGCAGGTTTTACTGCACCTTTACAATTACTTCCGTCGCGCCTTGATCCTTATATTATTACCTCGTCATTCACTTTCCCGTAACAAGGTACTTCGAGAACCCCTGTACTTATTTTATAGGTGTAGAGAAAGTCTAAGTAAAAATCTGCTTTGTTTAATGATGCGTGGAGGTAAAATCAACTGATTTGGTTATAATTGTAATTAAAACAAAGTGAATATTTCTGATATCATATTTTAATAATGGTAATAATAATAAATCGACTTGCCTCTAGCCCAACGTTTATTTCGATGCACTTGTCAAATCGCTTACTAATATATTTATTACATTCGGTTATTGTAGTCTTGTCTTATTTTTGCATGTGGCTGTTAGGCCAGTCATTAAAGCAAAAAAGGTATAAAAAATTGCGAAAGTCTTTAATCTTTGAGACAATATTGTGAGAGGTGAAAAAATAATGAATCCGGTTTTGCACCCTTTTCCGCCCCCCGGAATATTGTTTAATTAACAAAAAACGTTTATTTTCAATAACTGTTTGAAAAAAAATCCGATATTTATGCAAACCTTGGAGAACATTTTAATAATTATTACACATATTCTATCAAGTTTGCACCCTGCTACGATGACCGGAACATTGCAAATAGTTGTTTTTTACTTTATAATGAAATATTTCGTGGAAAAAAATTGCGAAAGTTATGCAAATGATTGTTTATATAACAGAGTAGGGTCACATACCCGTTTGTAACTTTGCATAACTTTCTTTACCCCGGAAGATTCTCTTCACAATTTTTTTATCTGGCACGGACACGTTTTGATGTTTTAAACAATAAGTAGGGGTCTAAATAATTGTGAAAATCTTAAAATCGGGTTGCAAACGTTTGTAACACCAATAACTGATAATCTGCATTTGCAATCTCGTAAATGTCCCGGAAGTTAATGAAATTATCTATTACTTAAATTATGAAGCTATGATTGACTCAAAGAAATTGGAAAATAGGTGCAAATGATGAAATTTTGTGTAGTTATAGTTTTTAATTGTAGAAATTGCGTAAAATTATTGCCAGAAGTCTACGTCGAAGATTAAACGTTGCCAGAAGTCGGTAAAGTTGTAAGAAAATGGTTCAAATTATTAAAATTTGACGTTGGTCAAGATGCAGTTCTGGCGATTTTGTTTTTATATTCAAAATCTCCCTATTCTTCCGGCTTTTCCGGTTATTAACGTACCACTGACATTAATGGAACAAAAAACAAATCCAATTCGCGAAATGTCAAAAAATGCTATTTTTTGTTCACGTTTGTTGTCTAGAATTTTCGATTTCGCCCATGCAATTAACGATGCCGTGAAAATGCCAATTTCGATCTTTCGATATCGACATTACGAGGCCTTCCTGCTAATGCATTTATTTAGTTACGAACATTTAAAAATTTCATGTTTTGCTTTTTCCGACGAGACTAATTGAAATTTCAAGTCCACCCCGACCGTAGCCCATCGCATTAAGCGACGACATTTACAGCAGATTTCTCGGTTCGAATCCTCTGCGGGTGTACTTTTTTAATTTGTTTTCAACTTTTTGGCTGATATTTCTTATCCTAAAATTACATGGCATTTATTTATTTATTTCTACAGTTAAAATATATAACTACACAAAATTTCAGAGCTGCACTCAAAAATTTTATTTTAATTAAAAATTAACGCGGGATGTACTTCTGGCTGCAGAGCTATGTACTTTTTAGCTAGTAAGGAGAGTTTTCACATAAAGATTTTTACCATTTCAAGCTTTCTTTTTATTTTTAGCTATCCTACATTTCAAACTTATTGCCTAGGTGTATATAAAGTGCACATATAAAACATATAACAAGATTACAGACTATTTTATTGATACATAAAAACAAGTACTGAGGGCCGCTTAACGCATAATAGTTAGTGCGTGGCTAGGTGGAACAAAAATAATCGGGGGATAAAATAAGACGGGGGTTAATTTTTAGAGCTTTTTTTTATATGTAAAAATATTTTCTAGGGTGTTTTAGGGGCATGGTATGGCGAGGAAAAGCAGGATAGTGGGTTTTGTGTATTTTCGTGTGTTGAGTATGTGCGAGTGTATGTTATTGTCACCCTCTTTCAAGGAAATTTTATTTATTTAAATCATGTTCCGCATTAATAAATGGATTGCAGTTTGGTGTTAAGTTATATACCCAGTACCCACATAATTAAAACAATAATGAATTTGCAATTTTTTTATGGAATTATTTTTATGCTGATGACATTTTAATGAAATTGCGAAATATCTCAGAAGGAAAGCGAAGATAGATAAATTATATTCCGGATATTTTGCGAGGTTGTGAATTCACATGAGTATTTATATCCATTATTAGAATGCTATGTGAAATTAACACCTATTTTCCAATTTTTTCGAGACAAGCATAGCTTCGTTATTTAAAAAATAGGTAATTTCATTAACTTCCGGGGCATTTACGAGGTTGCAAATTAAGATTGTATCATTACAAACATTTGCAACCCGATTTTAAGACTCTCTAAAATTTACACAAATATCGGATTTTTTTCAAAAAGTTATTTGCATATTTACGTTTTTTGTTAATTTAACAATGTTCCGGGGGGCGGAAAAGGGTGCAAAACCGGATACATGATTTTTTCACCCCCTCCAATATTGTCTCAAAGATTAAAGACTTTCGCAATTTTTGTCTAACTTTGCATTATGGAAGTCCGTGGTGACTGGCCTATGTTGTCCAGTACCTGGGCGAGACTTGTAAACATTGGATCTAATTAAATCTCATAATAAGAAGTCCAGCGCTGTTACGTCTGGGGACCGATGTCCATACCGATACACATACTTTGAAATCTGATCATGATGAACGACCAATGGAATTTTGCCTGTGCGCTGAAATGTACCTTGATAATACATTTTTTTATACTATTTTGTTTGGCAATGAGGCGACTATTACTACAAACGGAATGGTATCTATCTACCAGGCTGAAAGTCCAGACTGGGTCGTTAATTGTAAACGATAATACTCGCAAATCGTTAATATTTGGTGTAGGATACTCAATGAAATAATCATCGGCCCTTTCTTTTTAGAAGTTAACATTAATTCCATGCCACAGTGATTACCGATTGATATGTCGGAGCAGCCCGCTACTTTGATGGCCACCTTGGTTCCCGGACTTAATACCACTGGATTTCTCTTTATATTGTTTAATATAGTCAAAATTTTACAGATCGTACCCGGATACTAGACAAGAGCTGTGTGCTATAGTACGACGAGGTTATAACGAAGTTACTCGGCAACAATTACAGAATGTCATAGAAAATATTCGATAAGTGCATCGAAATAAACGACGGCCTAGTACAAGCAACACAAAAGGATAAGTCGTATTCTCATGTTTTAATTTTAGTGTAAGTTGTATTCGTTATTATTCTATTTAAATAAAGAATTAATTACCACCAATGTCTATTGATTGTTAAAGTTATGTGTTAAGTTCAGTGTGGTTACTGTTTAGAAAACATTAATTATTTAAACTATTTATGTCTCATGGGCTGCGCTAATTCGTTGCAAAATATCATAAAGGTAGATATAGTATATATAATCTCAATTGGGACAGCATAGAAACAAAAACTCGGAGTAAAGTCGGCATCTCCTTTATGGAACATATGCTGGGCGGTAGAAATGTAAAAATACTTTAAATACTAAATAAATATTTTTTAATTGTTAAAGAGAGGGATTTCTATAATACCTTTATTCAATGAAAGTTGTTAATGAAAGAATATGTTTATCACATTTGATAAGTCACATAAATTATATAATAAGGCTACATCTGTTGTCTAGTGACCTACCTCTCGTTCTATCTTCTTGCGGCAAAGTTATGTAATCTTAGGCGGGAGTTGCATAGATAGTATATAATCCTTCCGAAGGGGTGTAAAGCAGCGACTGTCTTATTTATTAAATGTTAGGCCATGATACTATGAACTTTGCAGTATCATGATGTTAGGCAGGTAGGAAATTTCTACTATTCTATAAAGGAAAGACTCATTTTAAAAGGGGGAACTCGTTTCCTGGCATCGGTAATTGGTCTCAGTAGCGGAAATAAGCCGGCGTTAAATAAACAAATTTCAAAAAAGCTTTGTCTATGAACTTTAAATAAACAATATTTCAAGAAATTGATTGAGGAAGCCGTTACTCTGTGATAATCCATAATTATAACGAAATTGAGTAAAACGCTATACGTTTTTTAAAAGACATAGTAGTGTCACTATCCGAATTTTCAGAACTTGAATCGGTATTTACATTAATAATAATTGGATTGATAGGTGGTAATATAGAATATTAATTTTCCTTTTTAATCACATGAGATACACAATTCCTCCGTATATCGCTTTTGCCTATTTCGTCTACTATTATGTTTATATATTCTTTAAGACAGACTTAATTGTGGCGATTGATTATATTGACGTAGTCTTATTTTTACGTCAGCCCACACCATTTCAATGTGATTAAAAACGCAATAATATGGAGGCAGACGTAAAATAGTATGATCACATGCTTTAAACATTTTTTCAACGGCATATTCCTTTTTAAAATTTTGCTTTCCAATCAGTTATAATAAAATCTTTTTTGTGTTTTTTTCTGGTATTTCCTAGCCTTTACCTTTCATAAATTGAATGATATCGCCTTTTCTTGCGTTAGTGTTCGGAAATTTTGTGTATTGCCGCGAATGGTATGACGCATTGTCCATAACAATTACAGAATTTGGTGGGATATTTGGAAACAGCTGTTCCTTTGCCCACTTATCAAATAATTCGGCTGTCATATCCTCGTGGTAGTCGGCAAAGGATTGCTTGGTATTTTTAGCAGACAACAACAATGCATTTGGTATAAAACCATTTTACTTCCAGCATGTAGGATTATAATTATTTTTCCCCTAGAACATGGAGCACTTTAATTACACTTTTTGGTGTTATCAACCCAACCGTATTGAACTACATCATGGGTGTCAAAGCATGTTTCGTCAAGATAAATTATATCTCTACTTGCATCTCGGTATTATTTTATTTTACGCAGGTACTCGTGTCGATGATCAACGATGCGTGGTGATTCCATAACTACCATTCCTTTGTCCAATTTTTGGTACCTAAAACCCAATCGAGCAAAACGTTTCGCAAAGTATCCAATTATCTATAGTTATAATCTGGATAGTCGCGTAACTTATCCCGAATCATTTCTAATGTGAGCACCTTCTGTTCATTGTAAAAGTCATACACAAATCAACGAATGACATCTTTGGACGCGTTATCAAGTTTTTTAAGATTTTGTCCAACTCTTTTCAGTTTAATAGAATGATCAACTACATACCCGGCTCTAATGACCCTATAAATTATGGCTAAATTTGGTTAATTCACAAATCCTCTTCACAATTTGATAATATGAAAAGTCAATATTTTTGCCTTTTAAACACGAGTAAATATTCAAAATAACCCTTTGAGTTTGAACGTGTCTTTATTTTCAAATTCCGCTGGTATAGGCTCTGTATCAATATCGTCCGTCTCGTTGTCACTACTATCGAAAGGCCTCCAAAATGTCATTTTAAACAATTAATTGTAAAAAATTACTCAAATACTGTAATAAAACTAATAATTTGTTCAAATACTCACTAGAATTAAGTAATTTATAACGCTGCCTGGTTGTACTGCACTGCCTCGTACAGATCATACGATATAAATAGTTCATACGTTTTTTTTTGTTTTATATATTGTGGCATGCAAAAACTCTGAACTAGGTTGGTGTTGACAAATCAAATTCGCTAAGCATCTAATCCCGCCTATATTTTATGTGACAGGCGGAATCAAGTCCACGTGGACTGTAGACGAGGAGTGGTGAATATAAATCTGTAAAATTCTGTGCTCTCTCATTCAATATGAAGCGATATATTGACAATACCCCGTAAGATCATCTAGTTCCGTGCTGTTTCAATTGAGTTCATAAATACTATAATTATAAAATGCTGTCTACATTAATGTTATCATAAATTTGTCATTATTCAATATTTATTCACGTTTTTTAATCATTTCAGAGATATAGTTAGATTGTCAATAAGAGAAATCATGCAATAATGTGCACGTGTCTTTCTAATTCTGGAAATAAAATAGTAATAAACTAAATAAAGAGCTGTTAACGTTTTTGATAAAAAAAAATCCATTTTAAAAAAACTGTTCAAATTGTCCCCCACCATGTTAAGTGCATACGTTTATGTGCCTCCTCGTGCTTTGAAAAGCATTCTGCAACTTTAACGACATTATGGTTGCACATTTTTTAACAATTCTTTGTTCCAGTTCTTGAAAATTAGATACCTACTGTTGTAGACGATAAATAATAGGACAACTATTTCTAGTACAAATCTATCTTTATTTGAATATGTAATGAGTAGCCGAAATAAATATGATATTATCACCATGTTGTTTTTAAATATTGAGCAGATCTTGCTGCTACTTGATGAAAATCCATGATAATAATTGGGAAAAAATTATATTAATTTTTGGATTTTCACTTTATTTTTGTCTACATGACAATTGTTTTGCCACCCAGAAGCTTCTTCGGATATTGAGTACTAGTATACTAATTTTACAATGCATAAATTATGTTTTAACTGGTGTTAATGTATAATGTCCTATGACACATAAATACTATGCAGATTACCATTTAGAGAATTGAAATAAAGTAAAAGATAGTCAATTTTCCACCCTCTTGAAGGGTTGAAACAACCCCCGGCGTAGTTGCCGCCCTCCTCTGTCATAGCTCTTCGCTAGTCGATACACCTTAATAAAAACCTTAACGATTTTCTTCCCAAACACGTATAATCAAGGCTACTACGATAAACGCCAAGAAGAGGGTGGTTTTTGTCCGTGTGAGTGATCAGGACGGGTTGAGAAAGTTCTATTCGTTTTATTTTTCCAGAGCAGCCTTCGAAAACGGGGGCTAAATATTAAAACTAAAAGAGAACGAAAGATCTATTTACCACCACTTGGGAGGGTTGCAACAACCCCCAGGTGCTGCTACCTGAGTCCATCCTACCTCAGACCTTCCCTTATTAATAAACCTTCTTAGAAACCTCAATGATTTCTTACCCAAACACGCATAATCATAACACTATCAAGAAATGCAAAAAAGTGGTGGTTTTGGGCCCTTTAAACGGGTGGGTGTAGTTAAAAACTTCTCTAATTATTTTTTTAGGGTTCACTATCCTCTTGAACGAGAGGGTGAGTAAGTTTTGTCGCTGCAGCAAATGGTCGATCCCTCTTTGGGTTCCTGACCTTCACTAATGTTATTTAGGTTAACGTTATAAAAATTAACACCCAGCCAAGTTTCAAAATACTTGGCAACTTTACATGGTTTTAGATCCACTGCACGACTCGCTGATTCTGTTTTTTAAAAAGTTTTTTAATTCAACTTTAAAATTTTGAATAATCAATGCACGAAAAATACGCAGAAAACGGTTTCATTTTAATTTATTTATGCAGTATTAATTATTTCATTCCTATATCTACTTATCTCCTGACCCTATAAATAATTGTAGATTACTTTGTTTGTTAATTTTGTATCTCGTGTAAGAGGCTAAAAGTAGAATTTAAACGTGATAGTACCATACTAAACCATTTTTAATTCACCGGAGTAAGAATAATCCTGAAAATGCGGAAAATTGTGTGGGTATATGTTTTAACTTTCATCGTTGGTAAGTTAAATTTTTGCATTAACAAAATCTAATTTTCTTTGTAGTTTTATATGTAAATTTGATTTTGCAGTTTATGAAACTGGTTCAAATAAAGCATAAATAACATTTCCTATAACTCCCAATGGCGTATTCATAATTTCATAAACAGTTCAACATAAACATTGTTTTGACCAATATGGTCATTCCGCGCATCTAATCGTCTCTTAATATTTTATTTTAACATTTGAAATTTAAATTCCCGAGTCGGCCAAATGTCAACAACTGAGTTTGATTGTCAAGCAGGGTTGGCTCTAGATGATGTGCCATCAAGTAAATATTTTTATGTATACAGGGTGTCCCAATATCGTCGAAGGAACTCGTAATGACTATACAAGGCCATAGCCAAGGGGGGATCAAGGGGGTTCAAACCCCCCGAAATTCTTGAACGCTATTTTCTTTGGTAATAATGTTATTTTCTATTAGAAGTAGAAATGTAAAATTATACTCGACTATGTGCTCGTTATTTCTACATGTCTAAAACGAGAAGCATTTGGCTATATCAACAATAACCCTAAAGTAAAAGATCAGATGAAACAAACAACAAGCTAACCGTTATACTCTTTGCCGATTTACCGCACTTTTTATATAATTGTTGCACATTCTATAGGATACTCTTCGCAGTTTTTTTGTAAATAATATTAGTTTTGGACATTTTTAGTTTAATTACAAAACATGAAAAAATGATGTAAAAAAAAATTTTTCTTTTTAAAATATTTATAACTTCTTTATTTATTGATCGATTTTGTTCGAAGACGATAGGGTTCTTCTTCTAGATAACACTAACTTACTCTCGAAATTTCAGTACAATCGGACTTATCGTTCTTAAGTTATCGTGCTTAAAGGAAACGTGACGGACGGATGGACAGACAGACGGACGTACGGACGGACGGACATTTTGAAAGTTGTTCAGAATTCGATCACCAACACAGTGATATGAAAATTTTTTCACTACGAGCAATATTACCGGTTATAGAAATGTGCCGATCGAATGCAAAATACACTTTGTTTTGTATTTTCAAAGAATATAATAATCGACAAAAGGATTCATGGAATTGAAATATTTTAATTATCGTAATCCACATGGTCTAATACGTAAAAATTCGCAGATATTTATATTGTGGCGTTGTTTTGAAAGGATTTATTCGATATTAAAATATTGCCCAAGTTGTTCAAGTGTGGGCCATCCTACGAGCGACGTGGTTAGCGTCACTGGATTCACCTGGCTAGCACAGTAAAGATACGGAGAGCAGAAGGGCATTGAGTTCAAGGCTTGGGCGCCATTGATTACTTAGTATAATCAAGGAAAAATAAAAATAAAGATAAACGAAAGACAAATGTTACATATTTACTATAGTACTATATTACAAAATATTATATTACAAAAAAATTAAACTATCACAGCATCAGCGATACTGTATGGCAAAATATCAAACAGAAATATGTACAAGATAAACTGTATTACAAGATGCACTATATTACAGATTGCTCAACAGCAAAATAAATTATTTGAGGCGTCTACGAGACAAAAAAAAATATATTACAAAAGATACGTCTCGTAACGTTACCTCAATATAAAAAAATTCATACATTACAATAAAATATGAACATTTACGAGATTTGAACCGAAATATATTACAAAGGTATCTCGCAAACGATCCGACAAACAAGATATTTACAGCACTAGATATACTAAAGTGCAACACAAAATATATTACAAAGATAAGATAATAAAACTTAACTAATAAAAGATATACTATTTCACTCGAACTTGATATTTATTTGAGCCTACCAGTATATAGCCTCCCCGCTACGTCATGCCAAATATTCAAAAACGGGACACCTCAAGTTATATAACCACAATAGATAATACACATTTCACCGCGCCCCGAACATCCGAATTCCTTTAAATAAATAATCCACATAAGTGATGCGACTTGACGAGTCAAATCTAGGAAATTTCAGGTCACACGACGCGTATTATGTGCAAATAACCGACATGTCTAACCACTGAGACACATCCAAAACGAAAGTACTTTGACAAAGCGAATTTGCGATACTGGTAAAATTCAAACAATATCATGTTATCAAACAACTACGATTACGTTAAACGTTGACAAGGAATCGATACTACGATAAAATATTTGTAACAGCGAATTTAAGATATAAGTAACTACGAATTAATGTGTAGCAACGGATATGTGAAAATAATCCCTTTCACATGTAATAATCAAAGGTACTTATCTTTTGTTATAATATCCTGATGAAAGAATTTTCTAAGTACGTCCCTGTTCTCCGATGATAATAGATTTTAATCGTTGTGTTGTTAGATGGTTGAGGACCTCCATTTTGCTAATCTGTCGCGATGTCACATGTGGTACCATTTCACCTTGAAGGTTATGAAATCGTAGAGACGTGCTATGCTTGAATAAAATAAATAATTTCTTCGCCCAGGTTTTCGTTTACTTGATAAATCTTAAATACGTGTTGCGGCAAAACATGTCATGATGAAGATAATCACAGTATTCTTATCGAAAAGTTATTCTTAAGAAAACGTAAAAGTGTAGCGTTGAGATACTTTGACGTTTAAAAGAAAATTGTTATTGTATAGAAAGAAAAAGAAAGAACCTACAACAATATTTATAAGCGTTAGATGGTATTTAACGATATATAATTATTTAACTATTACCTTATACGTCTATAAGGTTCCTTCATTTGATATCCCCTGTAGGGTCAAACAAAATTTCAATTACGTCCATCTCAAAGGACGGCTGGAGTGAAAGAGAAGGAATTTAGTCCAACGCGGCGTATTGTGAGATATGTCCCGAACCGACAGTAACGTGGCTCCGCCCAAAAAATAGTTCTCTTATATTAATGAAATATTAAATTAACTAAAGGATCTATATTGTTACTGATGGTTCTACGTTTCATGTGACTATCCGACTTTATTATAAATACTCGACTCAACTTTATTTTTCAGTTAGTTTGATTTATTTATTTAATTTAATTTGAATATTATCGAGCGTGCGCCGTTCAACACACTGATGCGTAAGCATAAGCTACTGACAATTTAAAATCTGCCTAGGAATAGTTCGTTATAGTACCAGAGCATAGGAGAATAAAATGTTTGATTATTAAAATTTTTCTAATAAATGTTAGAAAATGTAACGAAGGATGCTATTGCGCATTCCGCACGTTACAATAAAAGTAAAAATTCATTTATTTACGTATTTTGGATAACCTAATAATTTCTACAAATATAACCTCTTACGTATGTAAAGAGATCATGGAATTTACGAAAAATCTGGAACATTTATTGTAGAGTTCAGTGTTAGATCATCAAATTTTGTATATATGCACCTAGGTATCACACATCCTGTATAAATACGTATAAAGAGACATTTATAAATATTCGTTTCAAAGTATTAAATCCATTTTACATGCTCTCCAGCATAACAGAGCGATATCAAAGGCCGTTTTATCAATTTTTAAAGTAACGTTTGATGTAGTAAATCGAAATCACTGCCGCTTTATATCGCCTTTGGTGAAAATCTGTTAATGATCGAATGCAAGAAACGGCAAAATAATTAGGTCATGAAATGTCAGCTATAAAGCGTGTAATTCATGTACATTCATACCAGTACATATTTGAAAGAACAGTATTACTACCAAAAATGTAAATGAAAATCTCTCTCTCCGAGAGAGAGTACAAAAAATTAAACTTAGTTTCTCATTCTAATCTCCGCTTTCCCGAACATATCATTCGTACTAGCAAAAAGTGTTACGCTGCAATAACATTCCTTTACCCTAATCTTAATTTAATCAATGAGAAAAAAAATGTTTGTCTTATCCATTATAAATTATTGCATAACTGTATATTATCCATGGTCATGTTCGTTCATCTCCAAAAAATTCAAAATAGTGCAGATTCATATATTGGTTAAAAAAATTTGACAGAGTTTCGGTTAGTCTTGTTGAATATTAATAATACTTTCAAAATATATTTACGTGTCTCTGCGTATCGCCTAATTATTTTCATATCTACCTAGTGGAGTGGAAGTACAGTAATCGAAAAAATGTCCTTTTTATTTTTTTCATTGAAATAGATTTAGATATCAAGCAACGTAGCAATTTCAAATCTGAGCAAATTTGTCGGTCTATCTGTCGGTCTGTCGGTCTGTCAGTCTGTCTGTCTGTCTGTTAGTTTGTCTGTTGATATGTCTGTATGTCTGTCGGTTGATCTGTAATGTCTTCTTATGCGCACGGTTGTTGTGGAACGGTCTAAGGCATAGACTTGAAATTTGACACATGTATGTATTAGAGAGAGACCTGAAACAAGACTATATTTTGAGCTTATTCTGACCAAGAATAATAAGAAATAAAGATAAATAAGAGTGTAGATGTACATTACATGACAAATAGCAATTTACAAGGCGAAGTTTAGCCGTGTGGCTAGTCTTACACTTAACTTTATAAATGACTTACCTAACTAATTACGTAAAAAAGAAAACAGATAGCAGACATTTTAATACAAAAATGCAATACAATATTACAACAATCCAATGTAATATGGGAACAGTGTACACTTCGTAAAATATATTTATAGAAATATTAAAAAAGTAATTACTCAAAGTAACTAATTAATATAGTCATAAACACAGTGCAAAATGGTACCCAAGAATTTCTAGTTTTTGTTGGAATTGATTAACCAGGCTTTAATTTTTTTACGGAAAATATTAGCTGCCAATAGATTTTTATATATGGGATCAATAGAGTTATATAAGGTTACGGATGTGTAAAAAAAGCTACGGTGGAAGAGGGCTGTATGTTGTTGTGGCACTGTTAGCACGTACCGATGTCTAATGTTTATAGTATGTGCTGACGATCTCGGAACAGAATCTTTTATTAAACAAAATAAGAAAACTGCGTAGTCATATTTAACAAGTTGTTCTATCTTTAACCAACGCAACTCAACACATTTGCTTGAAACATGATCAAACTTTCTTAAGTTGTAAATAAAACGACAGCAGTTTTGCAAAACTTGTAGTCGATTTTTTGTGATCCAGGCAGTAAAAATACATAAAATTGCAATAATTGAATACAGGTATGACTATAGTTTCATAAACTTCTTTACGTTGTTTAAAGTTCAAGATATGCGTGTTTGCATACAGTACTTTTAACCGGGATTAAAATTTTTGTAAAATACTTATGTGCTGCAGAAAATGTAATTTTTCGCCTATTATTACCCCAAGATTTTTGACATGAGTAGAAAATGATAAACTTTCTTGATTAATATTTAGTTGAATATTAGCCTTTAAGTGCTCTCGGATATTTTCTGAGCAGAATAGAATAACAACAGGTTTGGTAGGGTTAATTTTAAGGTTATGTTGATGCGAATAATAATAGATGTTGTCTAAATCTTGGTTGATCAAATTAGTGGCAATACTGCATTAGATGGCTCAAAACAGTGAAGAAGTTGGGTATCGTCAGCTTATGCTTGCACATGCGAACTAGTTACTAAGTTAAATATATCTGCTGTATATACAAAATGCAAAAGAGGACCAAGGATGGATCCTTGAAGAACACCTGACGTGATAATTTTAGGATTTGATATATTTCCTGCGACTGATACGCATTGGCGACGTTCGCTCAAATAAGAATTGAAAAACCGCAGAGATATCGCGTCGAAACCATAGTAATTTAGCCTTACACAAAGTAGCATGTAGTGGTACTTATGTGCTTTACGAAATTCCGATTGATATAATGGGTATAAGTTATGCGGTGGTAGATATTCGGTAATCTGGTCGTGAACTATTCTTTCTAGTATTTTGGAAAGAATTGAAACAAGCTGATATGCCTCAGATCCTCCACGGTTGTGGGATTTGCTATTTTTGGTATCGCTCTATAGTAGTTGTCGTTCTTGCAGAATACCTTAAGAAAGAAGTCGTTATTATCTGCAGCAATATGTAAATTAGAAGGTAGGTATGTTCTCATCACGTTTAAATCGAATATTTAGTTATTGTAGCCGTTTCCAAGACTCGCGATTAGAAGTTTGATATTGTAACGAACTTAAATACGCGGCTTTGTCTTTCCGCGCCGATGCTAGGGCGAAATTACGAATATTTTTATAAACTTCCCCGTTTTCTTGTGTCTTATTTTTGTTGTAAGCAGATAGTGCTCTGCACCCTTTTCTTTTAGGATTAGCTTTAAGGGATAGATAAGGCGCTGGAGGTTTGTTTACTCTCACTGTTCTCATCAATGCATGAATGTTAAATAGTTCTGTGACGTAGTTTGTTAACAGTGAAACTTTATACTCAATATTATCGACATAGAATATATTATCCCAGGACACCTGGTTTTAGACCGTAATCAAAAAGCTCTTGGCCACATTGCTTGAAATTTCTATAAGTAGTATATTTCTGAGTATTTTCTAAAATGAGGAATAGTTATAAAACAATAAGTCTGTGATCGCTGGGAAAGTCAGCATTTAAAGTTCCACATTTGTTCACTATATTAGAACAGCTTATATAGTGTATATACTAGAACCCAAGGTCTCAAAATTATTCGAGGCCATGCCCACCACTATGCTCACATAATTTAAGGAGTTAACAAAGTAAAATTGTGTTTTGTGTATGTACTAGAACAAAAGTTCTCAAACAAGTTTTTGGCCTTGACATAGACGACTTACAATATTATGTTATTAACGTTCTATAAACAATTATTTAGACATACTGAAGTGCAAATGTAGATGTTTTCGTTTATAGACACATAGATGGAAAAAACTTAATTTACCGAAATTCATAACATCAACGTAAGGTTTCCAAGAACTTTATCTATTTCTAATTTTCGTCCAGTTATGTCTAGATTTTTCACATACAATGCTTGATCTGCTTATAATATAGTAAACAGATTATTTTGAAATTCATTCAGTTAACGCCTTTAATTGAAAAGTCAAATTATACCTTCTCACAAACCAAAAATATATACTTATATTACCTTTACTGTCTTCGCGCAGTTTGGATTATCAGAAGATTTTCACTCAAGATTTTATTAACAAATATCATTCTTCATATTCTCTGTGACATATAATTTTTTTTAGATTTTACTAGGTATACAATACTGATATTATTTAGTATATTTTTCCTGATTTATAACTTTCGCGTAACCTAGTTCATAAAGGTTAAATTTAAGGTAAGTTTCGGACGTCGGAACAGTCAAATATATCGCAAACTGCTAATCTTTTCGGGAAACAAAAAAAACACGTTTCCAATATTTTTAAAAAACCTATCCAATGATACCAAAGTTGACTCCCCCCTCTGCAGGGGGGAGGGGGACAACTTTGAAAAATTAAATGGGAACCCCCATTTTTATTGAAGAAACGGATTGTACGGCTGAAATTATGTAAGGTTCGTCTGAAACATTTTTTTTATATTCACTACAGATGGCGCTGTAATCGCAAAAAAAAATTAACTTAAAGTTTTAAATTTGAAATAATCGGTTTACACCGGAAACAAAAAAATGTGTGCTAATACAAATATCTCAATTGCTACTGTTCCGTTGAGAAGAAACAATTATATGAATTCATACATTCATAAATTCAATAGTAAGTTATCTGAATTCATAACAAAATTGAACAAATGCACCCCTGGAAATGTCACTCTATTAGATATAAATAAAGACTCCTACATGCGATTCAACAAAAATGACCTAAGCCGTGAAATTAGTAATATAGTTAAGAGTGCGAAGTTCCCTCATAAAAATCTAGTGTTTGTAAAAATTCATAATTCTGCTGAGAATTAAATTTAGATGATGCTGATAATGAAGCACCTGTGTACAGTAATGTCGTTAGTATTGATAATAGTGTTCAGAATTCAACATTGGATGATACTGATGATTCGGTGAGAGTGATAAGTAATATATAATCCTATGACAGCTGTTAGATTTATAATACGCCACTAAACTTAAGTACAAATAATTTTTTATACCCACGGCTGTCACAAATGTCACAAATAATCTAAAATCACATGCTATTAATATTACGCATGTAAATGTGCAAAGTTTAATTAATAAAATAAATAATATTGAGATCTTTACTATTGAAAAGAATCTAGACATTTTATGTATATCTGAACATTGGATTTCAAACTCAAATATTGACCATACTGTATTACCTAATTTTAAACTTGCTTCACATTTTTCACGTAGTAACCATATTCTCGGTGGCTCTCTAATATACGTTATGTCTAGCTCTAACATAATGTTCAATGAAGTGTGTATATTTAAGAAACTAGCCGAAGAATGTGACATCGATATATGTGGTATAGTGGTAATTTTGGAGCAAAATATTAAGGCTGTAATATGCTGTGTGTACAGACCTCCTAATGGAGATTTCAATATTTTTTTTAATAAATTGACCTTAGCTTTAAATTTTGTTACGAAAAAGAAATATGACTTCATTGTTTTGTGTGGTAATCTAAATATTAACCTGTTTGACAAATGCCTATCATACCGTGTTCAATATTTTTTAAAAATTTATCCAATGACACCAAAGTTGACCCCCATCGCCCTGTGCAGAGGGTGAGGGGGGCAAAATACCTATCTAAAGGTATAGAATGTGTCAAATGAAATAACTCCAGAGGTATTGCAAAAAGTTACCGATGAAGTTCACTTTCGGTTAGGACTTTGCCAAGAAAAAGGTGGTTATCAATTTGAGCATAAAAGAAATTAAAGCTGATTTGAGGCAACGTGACTCACGTTATGTGAGCCACCTAAAATAAGCACCGCGTTTTTTACAAAAAATGGGGGTTCCCATTTAATTTTCCAAAGTTTCCCCCCTCCCAACTGCGCAGGGGAATGAGAGTCAATTTAGGTGTCATTGGATAGGTCTTTAATATATTGAATTGAAAAATGTTCCAGACGAATCTAAACTCAGTCACACAATCCGTTTCCTCAATAAAAAATGGGGGTTTCTATTTAATTTTTCAAAGTGGCCCCCTTACCCCCCTGCAGAGGGGGGTGGGGGGAGTCAACATTGGTGTCATTGGATAGGTTTTTTTTAATATTAAAACTTGTCTTTTTGTGTTCCGAGAAGAACTTTTGGGACACGCTGTATGTATTTTCAATACTTTTTTAATAAGAAATTATATTATTATTATCATTGTTAAAATAAGCAATTAAATCGTTCGGCATAACCCACTGGATTGGTTGTTATATGGCAAAGTAACTAGTAGCAATGCAAGCTTAGAACATCAAGGAATACTTCACTGCTCTACAAATGATTTACCTCGCCACATACATCTATCTATACAGTAAACTAATTCACAAAACTATGTCTATTTCATCAGTTCAGCCCGTTACCAACTTTTGGAGAGTTTGCTTAACAATGTTCAAATATTAATTACAACAACAATAAATATGCATTTAGTCCGTAGGTTATCCGTATAAATAAACATACGGATTGTCGGCTATAACATGCAAATGAATGGAGGTATCCAGCTATGTTTTGGTAGAAGTTTGTATCTCAGAGGTAATTCTCTAACGATTATTTCACTTATTAATATTGTCATTCAAAAGTAATTTGTTCCTATCTTTACGCCAACCAAAAGTCATTAGTAAAACAAACTTTTGTTGGCTGCCAGATGCAGTTTTATCACTGTAAGAATCTCTATGCAGCGTTATAGCTGTAAATCGCGTTCTAGCCACAGACATGCCATCTTATTTCGTAAATAGTTTTTCGCTAATATCAGTTTTATAATTTTTTTTCTTAGGCTTATGTCCAATGTTAATATAATTCATGTAAATTGTAAGAATGTGTGGATTTTTAAAATGTAATCAAATAGAAAACCTCCAGACAAAAATTACATGTAAATTTTGTAATATGCTCACAAAGCAGGTAGGCCAGTAACTACATGTGTAGACACAAATAGCATAAAGCTACATAATGACAGCCACTTTGAAACATTTTCGCTAAAAATGTACCTGGTTACAGTAATCGATCAAAAAGTAACATCACGTTAATAATTCAGGAATTAACTGTTCATTACACTTACTTGTAGAAGTAGACGAAAATTGGACCTAAATAATGATTTAATGGGTAGATCTTCTTGTAAGAACATAGCCTTGAATTTTATCCCATTTTAAATAGTGGAAAATTGTTAAATCTGCGTTTAAATGTGCAAAAATCATGAAAAATTATTTTTTTAAGTAGCTAGTATCCGGTTTGTTTGCGTAGGTAATATAAAACGGTTCACTTAAGACCTTATTGATTCAAGTTGGTTAATTATTTTTTTAAATAATGGCAAAATACTGCTAAAATTGTCAAAATATTAAAATATTAACATTTCGTGATAAAAAATTTAATTTGTCAATTGCCAGATTAAATCTAGCAATTTAATCTGGCAATTGACAGATTTAATCTGGCAATTGACACATTTAATCTGGCAATTGACAGATTTAATCTGACAATTGACAAATTAAATGTGGCCTTAGACAGATTTAATGTGGCAATTGACATATTTAATCTGGCAATTAAAGGAATTATTGTTTTTCACCCTGACCTATATACCCGTCGTATATTAATTTAAGGTTACTTGATATCATTTAACTAGAACCATCGATTGCCAGATTAAATGTGGCAATTGTCAGATTAAATCTGGCAACTGACAGATTAAATGTGGCAAGTAACAGTTTTAATCTGGCAATTGGTCTATATACGCAGTCGTAGTATCTTACAACATTCGTTACTCAACTAGGGATGGCAATAATATATCGATATATAAATCATTTCATACATCACAAGACTCAGATCGATATAGTCGATATATCAACAAAAAATTATCGATATTTCATATCGATATATTTTATAGATTTTAAGGAGCCGGGAGGGGGGGATATTCCTCGCTGTGAGGGACAGGGGGGTTGATATTCCTTTCTTCTTCTTGGCATCACCGCCAGATTGCGTTTAGCAGTATTATACCCTTCCATTTTGATATATTTTTGAAACCATCGTTGCCATCCCTATATCCCACTCATTAAATGACAGTCAAACCCAGTGTTCGGTGTTTGCACTAATCGCTACCCTTCAGCAATTACCTTTCACTTCGAGCTTGAACTTTTACAATATGTACAGATAATTTACACATCTCAATGCGTAAGTTATGTAACAACCTCACAAACAATGAGCCCTTGTTAAATAAAGAGAAGTAAAAATTTTTAATCGCATTAAATTTCACTTTGCTCCACCGCGGTCGAGCAAATAAAAAGGTTATAATTTAAAGAGATTCATAAATCTCCCGGTTGCAAAGTTAATGCCTCCTGTGCATTGTTCCCTTTGTTTTATGCCGACGAAAAAACTATAAACGTATAAAACAGGTGCACCGTCCTCTGACTAGAGGGCCAGAGCTTCAGCATAACCGAAATTGAAACAGGAACTCTTAAAATCCGAGGAGGGCCCGTTAATGAACAAATTAGGACGAGATGAGAATGCCCAGACTCACCGCCGAAATCCTGAGAGCGGTATTTTATATTTTTTTAATTCAAGTTTGTGAAAGTTTAATGAGGAATCATGTTTTCAATATTCCGTAAATTTGAAGCTTGTTTTCTACAGGGCCGCATCGACAAATGCACAACGGTATAAAAATATCCAATTTGAATAAGAAATATGGCCTAATGTAAAACAGACTTCTAATGGATTAGAAGCCAGGAGTCTATACTTTGTTTGGAAAAGACAGAGAGAAATAAACCATTTAGTGAAAGATTACCTATGAGCGTACTGCTATTTCTCCTTACATTTGTGGAAATTATACCGAAACATTAGTTATTACATTAATTGATTCAACTAGTATTTGCAGTTCACAGTTTGGCTCTTAGTAGTATTAATATAATAGTGTGGGTGAAGCGTGCGTAGAGCCGTCTACCTATACTAATATTTCGATACTAAATAGCAGCAAGGTGAGGTGCATTCAGTACTTGGATGGGTGACTGTCCAGGTAAATACAGCTCTCTCGCTCCACGTTTTAACGCTTTATGTATCAGTGCATACGTAGACGCTATGTAACTTTAGGCTGGGGTTACATCTCCTTCGAAGGGGGTATAAAGCAGTCGGAAATACTCCGACGTTAAAAAAGTGAATAGAAAAAATAGTAATATAGGTATAAGTTTCGTTACATATTTCATTAATAAGAAACATTCTAAGTTCAATATGTTAAAAAAATGTTGAACTTCTAATGTTTAAATCTGTCGCGTAAATAGCAGTACCGTCATTAAGGCTGCTATCTTATATATGCAGAACAAAAAAGAGGAACGAGCTGATAACCGACAGTGTGTTCGTTAAAAGTTATGTGGACGCTTAGTATAGCGCTCAGTACTACTGATGCATGGAGAATAAAGAGAAGAAGTAAGCACGCTATACTTTAAATATGTCAGTAAAAATGGAGTTCCACTTTTGCCAATTTACCATCTCTAGACTGCAATAGGAGCATATGTCGTAGGCAATTTTTATTTAATTCATTTATTAGTGACTTAACACACGAAATTTACTTGCCTCTCAGTTTATAGTCTACCGACCTAAAAATCAGTGTACGTTGTTAAATGATATGGGTTACTGTCTTCAACATCACGCTTATCCTAATGAAATAAACACCCAGTGCATAGTAAATAAATTATTCTAGTAAATGTAATATATTTTACATTTTATTAAAAACTTCACTAAGAATATGTAATGATCGACAGAGTGATTTTGACATTATATCAATAATAGCCCCACTTTGGGAGCCATTATTGCGCTGGGTCAACATCAGTTGTTTTTCCGTAGACTTATATAGTACTCTTGCGGTTTTGGAGCCCCTTTCCTTATTTCCAACGTAAATCATGAACATGAAAATTAGACAGAAGAAAGCTCAGTTTATATCGACAATATATCAATAATGGCCCAACTTTGGGCGCCATTATTGCGTTGCGTCTACACTAAATTTTACTGCGTAGTTTTAAATTGCACTTTAGGGGTTTTTAAGCCCCTTCCCTTATTTCCAAGATAAATCATGAACATAAAAAATAGGCACAAGAAATTGTATTCTTAACTGCAGCCTTAATGATATAAAACATTTAAATTAAGTAAGCGATTTTACTTATTTTATTAGTTATTTGTTAACATTTTGTCAGTTCGTTATTTTCTCTTTGATTTTTATTTAATTTGTTGTGTATCTTGTATTATATATGAATATCAGCGCATGCAATAAGGAAGCGAGTGAAGGTTGCAGTCGATAATGATCTTCTACGAATACAGTTAACTCACATATGGAACCGTTCACATTTATATGACGCTACTGAAAATAAGTGCATAGCCAGAAGCTCTTTTACTTTTAATTTTCAAATAGGTATTCGCAGTCTGCAAATCGCCCAATGTATTCTATCATGGTATTTTCCATAAGTTCCAAATATTAAATAAACATCATCTTTAACAGAGTTTTGACGTCGGTAACGCCCAACTGCTACTTCCATTCTGTTCATAATAGTCTTGTTTAAAATACGTTTATAATATTTTTAAGAAGAATTATTTATATCACCTAATCTACGTAAGATTCATTCAAATCTAAGAAACACACTGTATATTACGGTTAATATATTTTGTACATCTTTGTATTTTTGTGCTTATAGCTTATAACTAGCAAATATTTATTATACAGTTATAATGTAACATAACAATGTACATGCCTCTAGCGATCACCCCCATGACGAATACGGAACAATTTTCATGGAGTGTATTCTACCATGTTCCTTTGCGATGTGTTAAATTTGACATAAGTAATAATTTTAAGCTTAACCGAAGTTATAATGGTTGTAAGAAAAGGTCTACATACGCACACAAATACACACATTCACAGACACATACATACAGTCAGACATATTTTTTTATATTTTAGTTCAGCGTGTTACGAAACGGATTACTGTACCATTTTTCTAGTAAACAATGATTATTATTTGTCAGGATTTTAATATACTTACTTAATTAGATCAAAAGGTATAATAAATAAGTTAGCAATTAAAAAATCGTCAAACATCAAATAAATGGTTTAACGTAACATAATTTAAACATACTACAAATGTCTGGCTAGGACTGTATTAATGAATACAAAGTACAGAATTGTTAACTATGTTGGTTTTGCAATTAATACTCGAAATAAAATTACATTAAATCCACATTATCGCGAATATTAACAATGATGTTTATATAAGCCCACAAAGGATCATTTTCTTTGCAGTGTTCTGAAACAATATGCTTTGTGGTGTCGACCATTCGCCAAACTTAAAAGCTCTTTGTGCTTCTGCTGTCTATTTGAACCTTTTGATAAAACAATTCTCTTTATGTTTGACATTATATATTAAAACTTGGTGAACATTAAAAATATATGTAAATTGAAGATGCTCATGTGAAAATTGGATCACGAATTTTCATAATTAAAATTTTTCGTCCATGACTCTAAGGGAATTGAAAATAAACAAAAGTTCTTTCATTTACATAGGTTCTATATTACATTGTGTGATGGAAAAAACAGCCTTGCTTTTGTTAAAATAGGGATTCATTTAGGTCTTTAAAGTTTGTGAAAACAGCATTGTCCTCATTTTTGCGTCCTGTAATTTTTACTTTGGCTCAATTTGTTTCATTCTATTTAGTATCTTGATTAGGAGATCAATATTGTAGTTAATCGACAAATGAAAGCTTTCCATGTTTTAATACCTCATATTGGTATTTTTGTGTCCAATCTACTTGATTTAAAGATTTTTTAAAAAGAAGTGCGGTTCATTACACGTTGAACGCAAGTATTGAACAAAAAGTTTCTGTGTGCGTATACATTTCATAACTTAATTTCTGTATAAAATTTAGCACATGTGTGAAATACCATGACGGAATTCTATCTTTTAAATCTGGACCATATTTTGCATACAGTGTGATCACGAGAGGCGGGGAGAACTCTCATGTTTTATATCAATTATGTATGTTTTATTATAATTTTATAGCATAATCTTATTAATATTTTTTATTAAGCACATATAAATGCTAAAATGTAGAAAATATAGAAACTACATAATAAACAGTATGCCTTACTGGTTCGAACTATTTTAAGGTAGAATAGGCAATTATCAACATTTACATTAAAATGTTGATAAGCTGCATGCTATAGCATTCTGAAATTTTGTTTATCTTTCCATAACTGTTTCATTAAATTCTCTTTAAATTTACTTTAAAATGTTAAGGAAATTTAATGAAACCATTACGAAAAGTTAAAATTCGAAATATCTGCATACTCCTAATATAGCTGTAAATTGAAAGAATTTAGGAATATTGTATTTATTATCTTCAAGAAAATACATATAAATAGATTTGCTAGGATGTAAGACAGAGGTCTTGATAGACCGGGCCATACTGAAGATTTAAGAAATAGAATAAAGTAAGAAGTTTAACAAATAAATCCACGGGTGATATAAAACATCCTTGGGGAATTTACTAACCGCCTTACGTATTGTCAAGAAGAGAACGGCATGCAATTTGAACATTTACTTCAAGTTTATATCAATTTTATATTGTTTTTGTAAACTGATTTTTCTCTAATAAACAGTCATTTTATAATATTTGGATTTCTTTATTTCTCGTGCTGTGAATTTTCAAAATCGATTTTCTCGTTAATTAGTCAACAAAATCGAAACATTTGATACTGCTGAATAGAGAATGAATACATATTTCAAATGAGGCATCACAAGCACCTCCTTCCAATTTAAACGAAGGAACGGGTTATGAGTGTAACGGGAATGGGGTTGAAGTAGGAGTGAAAATTTTTCTCCAAAAAGTGTAATTTTAAAATCAATAATTGACCTCTCTTGGGATTTTACATGAAAACTACTATTAATAATTTATTCGCTACATATGTACCATAAGTGGAGACACAAAACCTCATTATGGAACACACTAACTACTGCCTTACTTTTATTGCAACTGTTCTTAGTTTGTCTTTACCTCAATTTTTTCAAAGCAGTATCATACGAGACTAGCCTACAATGTCTTAGTTAAGATATAATCACACTCTGTTTACAAGAGTCACAACATTGCTACACAAAATAACCAACACTGCAAGGAATCACTACTTCCACATCCAGATTTTCCATCCAAGTCTCTTTAAAGGAAACAATCTTGACTGACTATATAACATAATATTAGAGGCAGATGTCATAAAAAAAAATGAGGCTTTGGCTTCTAGCATATACGTCAAAAATTACATTTCTGGATTCTTATTAGCTGGATTTACTTATTTTCCCCTATTCCCCCCACCATTTCAATGGATTCTTCTCAATCAGATGTCATTATAATACATAGGTATGCTTACCAAATTTCAAGTGAATATCTCAATTTTATTTTATCAACTCCTTTAATAATAAAGTGGAAGTAGTGTTAGGTTGAACAATATTAAGAAATCTGGCGCCTTGGCTTCTAGTGTATACATCAAGTTCCACGTTTTTGTACAACAGTACAAATAAAATAAATAAAATAAGCTGGTAACAACCAGCTTGTTTTATTTATTTTCCCCTATTTACCCTTTCAACGGAATCATTTCAAAATATAATCTAGTTCCAGATAACGTTATAATATACTTATACGTGTACCAAACCCTAGTGAATATCTCAATATTATTTTATCAGCCCCTTTAAAAATGAAGTGTGGGTGATGGGAGGGGGGTAGTAAATATTATAACAAAATCTGAGGCTTTGGCTTCCGGTGTATACAGTAAAATCCCAAAATTCTGTATTCTTACCAGCTTGGTTCACTTATTTTCCCTTATTTACTCCTATTTAATCCCCAACCCTTCGCCTGAATTAGCTCAAAATATAATCTAGTTTCAGATCTTGTCATGATACATGTGTGTACCAAAGTTAAACCTTTCTTGAGAAAACGTGCGCACAAATAAAGTTACAGACAGACAGACCGACCGACAAACAGAAAATTTGTTATAAATAGTTTTTGATTATTTTCAGAAAAGTTAAACGTCGTCAAGCCTTTAAGAGCAGTTTTCAAAAAATATTTTTAAAAGTTCAATTTTACTGTATCTCTAAATACGAAATAACATTGTATTTATGAGCTATCGAAAACAGTTAATAATGGATCTAATAAAACCTCAATTCTGCGTAGATAGCATGAAATATTACACATAACAGGAGACTAAATCTGAATTATTGTTAAAGCCATCCGCATTTCTCTCGAGTGTCCATTGGACCCTCTCCGACTGTAGCAGACAAAAAGACTGATAATATTCGGATTATATTCGAATTATTCAATGAATCCAGGCCAACTTTACTGATTTATGAATTCCCTAACCTTGCACGAACCCATCCACCATATGTATGCAAACGATAGTCCTTATCTCGGCCAATTTCCGACTTTAAGTGACTTCTGGAAGTTCCATAAAAAGTATGCTGAGCTCATTCAAATGTCTCCATTAGATATAATTCGAGAACGCATTATCAGAAGTAGGCTTTTTCTGCGGTTGTTCCGTTGTTAACAACTGTAATGCTATTTTTAAATGACTGTTTTTTGTTTTTATGTATTGTAAATGTGAAAAGTGACATAGTTTTAACGGGTGATTCACGATCTTGATTTTTAATTTTAAATTATGTAGACAAAAATGTGATTTCTTACTATTTATCAGGTGCAAAAATATTTAAAAATTTTACTAAAAGAAACTTATAATTTTAATATTATCTAATGGTGAGTTTTGATACAGCAGGCCGTTTTCCAAATATTCTGGTAGATAAGACATTAATAATTACTTAAAATAAAATAGAATATCATGGGAATTTGGAGAATAGATTCATGTTAAGCCCAGAAACTATGAGAAATATTTCTTACTCCTTGTAGTAAGACAACGTACTTTTAGTTAAATAATGGTTTCTATTGACAAAACTTTGGTATGGTCGAGGGAGCTTCATTGTCTCTAAGATTAAGTAACAATCTTATGGAAAATTTTGAAGAAAATAATATTAATAAATTATCTTGTAAACTTATTGTATGGTGGAGATACCTGAATCGCGTTTTTACAATAGGGGATAACAGTAAGGAACATCTATATAGTTTTTTGGATCAGATTAACGAAAAAAAACGTCGTTTAATGTTATAACAGAAATAGAAAAAGGTGCTTCAAATTACGAAACAATTTAGAAAAACTATTTAATTAAGTTATTCATGTCCCGAGACCTTTGTTGATAGCCAGCTGATAAACATGAAATTATAATTAGTCGAGTCGCTGTATCGAAATTTATAGAAAACCCAAAAAACGCACAATACTTTACCGATTTTTTTTAAACTTTGAAGGTATCTTCTTGGGTCCATAACTCGAAAAAGTTTTTTTTTTGTCGGTCGAACCTCCGACATTGTTAAATAAACAAATTAAGTTAACAATTGAATAACTTCCTGGATAATTATTGAAAATGGCTGAAATTTTTTTAGGGGGGTTTTGGGGGTCGCTGATAACACATATAAATTTAAAAATTCTTAAAAAGTAGGTATTTGTTTATTAACAAAAAATTTACTGAGATACAAAAATCCGCACGCATTTCCAAATATACGATGATTTTTAGGAAGTATAGTATATTATCATAGGCATATATTTATGTGAATCTTATAGATACATCGTATGTAGGTATAGACCAAAAATAGAATTCCACATATACCGCATATTCTGGAAAATATATAAATAAATGTTTTCGTTGGAAAAGTGAATTTAAATAATTAAAGAACTCAACGTGATTTTGGACTATAACAAGAACAAATTATAAAAATCGGCTAGAAACTAAGAATACTCAAAGGTGCGTTCGTTAGAAACATTATGTTTTTTGATTTACTCAAAAAATCGAATCCGTTTTTAAGAAATTAAAAAAAAACGGAGCGGTTTTCCAGCTGCATGCTGGTGGGATGGGTGTTTATGAGGGGCCGCATTTGAAAACAATTACACGTATTGGGTCCAAACAAAAAACAGTCGAAAAGTACGTTCATTGACTTAATTTTGCATTTTATTTCATTAAAAAATTCTAATCTGTTTTCTAGATTAAAAAAAAACAGAGCAATTTTCGGACCTCGCACCGGTATGATAGGTGCTTGTGAGGGGTCACATTTGAAAACAATTATAGATATCCACTTCAAACAAAAAACAGTCGAAAGGTACGTTTATTAGCTAAACTTTGCATTTTATTTCATTGAAAAATTCTGAACCGTTTTTCAGGAATTCAAAGAAAACCGAGCTATTTTCCGACCACACGCTAGTGTGATAGGTGCTTGTGAGGGGTCGCATTTTTTAAAACAATTATAGATATCGATTTCAAACAAAAAACTGTCGAAAGGTATGTTTATTGGCTTAACTTCAGTTTTTATTTCATTCAAAATTTCTAAACCGTTTTCCAGAAATTAAAAAAAAGTTAGTAACGGCCTTTGAATACAATAACTGATTTGGACTCCAAACCAATAACATTTGAAACGTACGTTAAGCATGGTCATATTTAACATTTTATTATATTAAAAATTCGGTTTCTCTGGGAGTTATAACTTTTTTAGAATGACAGATTTACAAAAATATTTAGAATAATGGATGATATTTCGGCCATTTTGAATCGGCCATTTTTAATTCTGACTTTTCCATGTTAACTTCATAATTCGCGACCTAAGAAGCTTCTCTGGAAATTTTCCCATATAATTATGAATATTCACAGAGAATAATCCAAACAATTATTGTCACAACCGCTATTTTGATTTTGGACTCTTTGATATCAAATTCGTAATCAGCGACCACTGAAACCCCCCCCAAAAAAAGTTTGAGTCATTTTCAGTTATTTTTCTGGCAGTTATTCAATTGTTAATTAAAAATATACGAACTAATTAATAACATATGCGCCAGTTTGATTCCGCCATTTTGAATTTGAACTCTATAATATCAAATTCGTAATCAGCGACACCCAAAACCTCCCTAAAAAAAATCATCCATATTAAATAATTATTCAGGAAGTTATTCAATTGTTAACATAATTTGTTTATTTAACAATGTCGGAGGTTCGACCGATAAAAAAAAGTTCTTAACTTTTCGATTTATGGACCCCAGAAGATATTTTCAAAATTTTAAAAAAATCAGTAAAGTATTAAACATTTTTTGGGTTTTTTAAAAATTTCGATACAGCGACTCGACTAAATGAACATTCAGAAAATTAGTGACAGACAACGTACCGACAAACATACACACTGATCAAATTTAAAGATTTACTCCTCGGTTATTGGATCTTGTGAGTCAATAATTAAGGAACAATAATCTGCCTATTAAATTTTATATTCATCAAGTCGATAAATAGACCGTTAGAATATAAGTTACACATTGTCTGTCCTAATACTGATCCCTGTGGGACGTCTCTCTTTATTACCAGACTTTCCGACTTTCATAATTCTACAGTGCCATAATGATAAAAATGAGAAATTCTACAATTAAGGAAATATGAAATTCAAGATAGAATGTTTCTACAACACATTGCATTCTGTCATTTAGGTAATATGTTAGTAATTGCAACGTCTTAACTCTAATTCCATACTTTTCTCTATTCAAAAATTAAATTAAAAGCTTTTGATGGGTCTAAACATATAGCCACTGTATATAATTTATTATTCAGTGAATCAATTATTTAAGTACCTATTCGTTAGCATACTCTGATTCTATACTTATTTTTTCTAAAACCACTTTGTGTATTATTTAATAGTTCGTGGTTTTCTAGATAGCTTATTATTCTAGTGTATATTTTTTTTCTAAAATATTATTTATTTCGAGAGCAAGGCTATGGGCGTAATCTAGATAGAAGTTGTTTAAAAACCAAGTTGCCTTTGGTAATATATATATAAAATTAAATGACTGCTTCCCCGCTCTCGGCCTACCCCAGATAGCACATGATATCCTAAGAATATCCCATCATAGTCCCATTGTCCCAGATTTGGGTTTATCCCATCGACATATCCCTAGGTCATCCCAGGGTTGACCTGACTGGATATTAATGTCCCGTAAAGATCCTACTCTGGATATCCGTAGGATATTAGCAGCTGATTGCCTACGGATAACCTGACGGGATGTCAGTTTCCTATGCAATAGTGAATGGAGGACTTAGTAGCGTACCAAGTTTTCTAACATTGTTTGAAAGCAACTTGCAGTCTGGCTAGTTAAGTAAACTACGGCCCTGAAAGCCTACAGTGATATCCTATGGATACCATAAAACAGATCCTGTAAGGGTCCCAGGTTAGTCCTACGAATATATAAAAATACGTTTGTGGGATATCCTGAAGATATGAAAAATAGTATAAATTCTGAATCCCAGGGATGTTCCTGGACGTATTTTGTGATATCCTTAGGATATTGCTAATCCTAACTTCTATGTCCCTAGGATGGCCATAGGATAACTTTGTGCTGTCGGGGACTAGTGTCAGCTAGCCCTTCGCAAATATATGTACATGTACTTTATCCCAGGAAAATATAAATTAAATATTTTTTGTGAAAGGATGCTGCAAAGTCTGTTTTCGAAATTTTGCTCATGTACTGCTACATATTCAATTAAAAACGCTAAGTATATAAGTTCTTACTATATCACATTAACAGAATCTTAAATATATCAATTTCTTGATTCCTCTTTTAACTCATCACTTCTAAAATATTTCCTTTTCTTTGCAATTTTAGATAAATGGATTTATGAAGACTTTCAATGAATATGTCCTCAATGGATCCTTTTTTTAAATATGGCGCTGGGGAGTAATTTATCTCGCTTTTAATGTATTAATAAATCTTATAGCTTCGAGTATTCCATTCCTCCACATTTCCAGAAACCTCTATAAAGCTTGTCAGGGTAGTTTCACGGCTTTGATAAAGTAATGCACGCTTGATATAAATGTAATGTCAAAAGAACTTCCATCGACATTTAGTATTGTCACATTTCCTTGATTGTCAGGAGGGAGACGCGGTCTGAGATAAACCAGTTCGTTTACCATCAAATATTGATGAAGTTTCGTACGTTTTATTATTATCATGCAACGTAAGTGACAGTCCCTGAAGGACAATGTCGCATACCATTAGACTGAGAGTAATTTGATATCTGAATAAGGAATTTTATTTCGAGAATACCGAGCAAAATCAGAACTCCCTAAATGAAATTACGACCGAGTATAGTTTTTATGCCTTGGCTATCAAGAACCGGAATAAAAATTAATGGAAAAGACATGTAGTTTAGAAACAAATATATAATATAGAACCATGAGAACTATCACTGATTTCATTTTATCATACACACTTACAGAGCGAAACAGCAAACCAACAGCAATACATCTGTTGATCTTAACGACTTAACAATAAAAGAATTAAAATCTAATATTTCTGAAATAATCGATACACTTATAAATTTCATTAATATGTTTTTAACTCAAGGCTCCTTCCTGATCTTCTAAAAGTAACTTCTGTCATTCCCATCTTTAAAAAGACGGATGCTATGATATTGAGCACTATAGGCAAATTCACTTATTAAGAGTTCTGTCCAAATTTTTTTTTTAAATATTCTAGTTCTTATTAAGGGAAATAATGACCCAAGGCCGGTTCAGTCCTGAGAAATGCATTAAGATAGTTCAGCGTCTTGGACATTGTAGGATTCTCGATGAAACAAAATTTGTTGGAAAACTTTTGACCCTGTGAATATGAACATTATCTCAATAATGCTATCAATTCTTGGTACAAACATATTGAAAGTTATGCATTTGTACATGCATGGTAGCAAAATAAGACTATAATATAGTATAGTATCACAGTATCTACATTTATCATTTTCTGCACTGCAGGATTCTTGAGATGATGTCTCAGGAAGCAATGGCCCATTAGAGAACCTGTCATTAGCCTTAAGTCGGACTTTTCCAATACAACAAGCCCCTTGTGGCATCCTTTATCAAATAAGTTATGACCTTTTTCGCTTGTCTTTGGCCTGGAGTATTCCTCCAGCAGGAGTCTTTCAATTTTAGGATTTCCTCCGTTATGTGTTCTTTAGCCACAAAATGGTTCAGGCTCAAGAAATGAGGCTTCAGCATCATTTTTGGAGGGATGTTAGTTAATTAGTTTTCTTTTATTCGCTCATGCCCTGGCACATACATGAAGGTATCTTGGCTGCTTTTTGCCAGTTGCTTCAGGGATTGATTGTCTGCATTCCCAGGTAATTTTAGATTCAAAGGTGTAAGACCTGGCCGGCCTGTCTATATGAAAGTGTATAGATTCTTGTCTTCGAAAGTCTTTATTTATTCGTTCCATAGATCTATAGCGTAGATTCCTGCATGAAAGATGGTGGAGTCTTACGTAGGAGGCTAGATAGCCTGAAGTTAGGCCTGTACTGAATGAGTAAGGCATTTCTCCAACCCTGCTCCCTTGACTTCTCTCAGTCAGCACATCAAACGGGTAGTCGAAGTCTTACTTAGTTTGCAATGAATCAGTGGCTCTTGTCATGAATTCCAATCGGCTTAACCCCAGAATTCTTAAGTGACCAACCACTTGGTTTGAAAAAGAGTACCTGCTAAAGTCTTAGAGTACATGTTGTGCATCCTCCCTTACACATAGATGTAAACGAGGTACTTCTAGCATTGCTTCCATAGCTGCTGTGGGACGGGAGCACATTGCATTTTCAAGGAGCGCGCCATGATAGTTGAAAGGCTAAGTGAGACGAGGCCCGATAAATTGAAAATAAAAAACACGCTGCTTTCGCAATATGGCGAATTAACATGTGTATAAGATTAGCAAAGTATAAGAAATACAACTTAAAGTCATTAATATATGCAAACGACGTAAATTGTAAATTATATACAAAGTACACTTAACGGCAAGCGAAATTATGATGCGTTGTTTTCTGTTTAAAATAATGTATTTTTCAAAAATTATGACACTGCACAGAAATTCAAAAGGATGAAACAGTGAATAACAAAGTAACAACTAAAAAGACGTAGAGATAGTTAAAGTAGGAAGTTAGGCAACTTCTGATATGGTCATCCTAAATGGTGCATCATGCTCTCTGATGCGCTTGATGTTGTTTATTAACAGGTTCCTACCAAGTTTCAAATGATGAAATTTCTCAGATGCAATCTTAAATTAATCTGCTAATGATGTTATATTGTTGCAGTGTTCATAGAGATCTCTTAGATATTTTAAACTCGAAAATTATTGAAAATATCATTAAATAGCTCCACTGAAACTTTGACTAGCATTTCAATCTAACCTACGGTAAGGTGAAATGATAACATTTTGACATTAATGACTTTTCTGATAACGTGGTATTACATTCGAATGATAAATTTCAACTGTAATAAATTAACGAGTTCCTGAAACGCTCCCCTGACTCCAAACATGGATTTTTCTTGTTGCTTGTCGATAATAGAGGATAGAGTAAACAAATGACAAAACATTAATGACCCAACTATATTTTGTTCTGTAATTTGTACTGCTGTTATCGACAGCGTATATAAACATTAATTTAGCGGGATTGTTTGAGCGCAATCCTCTACATCTTGTTTACAGAATCCTGCATCATTCGATACTTCATTTCGCGGACTAGCTTAATAAGTTATCCAAAACCACTGTCGACAATAATTCCGGGCGCCGACGGGTATACAAAATAAGTTATGTAATTTATATCCCGGGATAAAATGCTTCTCCGTAACAATTAATAATTTCCCTGTTTAAATGCCCGTCGACTTTTATAGCTTATACATAATTTATTGGTGTGTATAAACAAGATAAATAATTCAAATTATTGCACTGTAAACATTTTCTTCTGCTGTAATAAAATTAAACTTTTAATAGTGATTTATCGGGGCCACTGCCAGCGCGCTGATTAGCTCAGGAAAATATATTCTGGCTTAAAACCGTAAGAGAAATAAATTATACGTTTAATATATTGAAAATAAATATCCGATATAGACAGCATATGTATTTAAAGCATATTACGTTTTTTCTTCTAACTTTTCAACGCCTCCTATTTAGTCAATTTTGATGATTTTTTTAATAAATGCTTTGTACCGATAGATGTGTAATCTAGAGTCAGTATATGAATCGAAATTCCATAGATGTATTTCGCATTTTGAATTGCATTGTAAGAATCAAGTCCACCTACAGTCACTTGCGGTTCACAGAGATGATTATTGTGTACTGCATGCATCGAATTAGGAAAGGTCTATTTTGAAATAAAAAGGAGTAATAATACCTTCAGATAATAACCGGCCATGAGCGTGTTACTGTACCTTTTCACGTTTATAGAAACTATAAGAAAAAATTGTTAGATTTAATAATTCTAATCATGTTCTGTTTTTATTTCTCTCTTCATTTTCTCACAATATACCGGGTGTAACAGGATCATGGTATACCCCCTATTCTCCTTTAATTTTAATAGATAATTGATTGAAATTTAGGATATACTCTATACATAATAAGCGTTACATTTCGACATACAATTCATTTTTCCTTCTCTTCCGATTTCGCCGGGAGTGACACTAACTTTCGATTTTTAAATGGAGTACCCTATATATTACTGCATTTTTGAATTCTGCGTAATTTTCTGAAACCAATGATGCCAAATAAGTGACATTTCAAACATGACTTGTTTTTATAATATAATTTTTAGTTTTCGATTCAAGTGTACCATGACGGTTCCGATTTATTTAAATGACCCGTGTAATACTACAAAAATCGAAATCCCGTTAAAAACACTAAATTGCGCGATTTATGAGCAAATAAAAGTCACCAAAATTATTTTTGGGGCAAAACTTATTTCTTTCAAATGGAACCATGTCGGACCCGTGGTACCATTTATTAGTACTATTAATAAGGTTTTTTTTCATATGTTGTATTAAAATGTGCGATAAATGCAAACAAAACGATAGCTAAAAGAAAATGAGAAAATACAATTTGGTTCTAATTAAATGTTAAGAAGTAACTAAGGTGGCTTTGAAAACTATGACATATTTAGCTTGTCAAACATTTATTGGTTTAACGGTGTTTTTACTGTGTCTTTAAAAATTATTTAAAATTCTTGTTAATTGTGTTCAAAGTGCCGCAAATTTATACAAGAGATGAAAAGTGGACATTATTAATGGAGAAAGTAAAAAAAAATGCAATTGCAGCTATGGACCTTTATGATCGACGACATCCTGATAGACAATGTCCATCGAAAAGTTATTTTAAACATGTTGAAAATCAATTCCGAAGAGAGTCCAACAATGATCCCGAAGAGAACTTCATTATTGACGAAGAAACGGAAATTAATGTTTTGGCTCGAATATAAGTTGATAATACTGTTTCTATAAGGCAAGTTGGGTTTGAATTAAACATCAGTCACCAAACAGTCAGCCGAATTTTGCACAAGTACCACTATAAATATTTTAGATACCAATTGCACCAGCATTTGCACGGAAGTGATTACGAACGTAGGATGGAATATTTCAATTGGATTTTGTATAATAACGTGCAGCCAAACAATGATTTTTTGGGACTGATTTTAATTTCGGACGAGTCAAGGTTTACAAATTTGGAATTATTTAACTCGCAAAATACAAAATACTGGTCACAAGAAAATCGAAACTTATTACGGGAGGGTAACTTTCAAGTGCGGTTCGGTTTCAATGTGTGGCTTGGAATAATCGGTAGTAGAATCATTGGTCCAGTAATATTTGAAGGACCTCTGACTGGTGCCAGATACTTGAGATTCCGGGAAAATGAGATTGAGGACATTTTATATGAGTTTCCTTTAAATTTAGGACAGGGAATGTATTTCCAACAAGATGGCGCTCTTCCCCATAATTCAAGGATAGTAATTGATAACCTTCAATGGAGATTCGGAGAAAACGTAATTTCTACGAATGGTCTTGTGAGATGGCCTTCAAGGTCACCTGATTTAACGCCAATTGATTTCTTTGTTTGGGGTCATTTAAAAAATATTGTCTATGCAACCGCCGTTACAACACCTGGAGCTACGAGTAAGACGAGCAATTAATAGCATAACGGCCCAGCAATTGGCGAACGTTCTTCGAGAAAGAGCTATGAGAGTTCAGAAGTGCATTGACGTTAATGGACAGCATTTTGAACAACTGTTGTAATGTTTTGTGTTAATTTTTTTGTATTCCAAAACCACTTTTATGTGTAACAAGGTAATTAGAATAAAATTGTATTTTCTTATTTTCTTTTAGCTGTAATTTTGTTTGTATTTATCGCACATTTTAATAAGACATATGAATAAATTCCCTATTAATAGTACTAATAAATGGTATTTGAGTGTTTTTAACGGGATTGCGATTTTTGTAGCATTACACGAGTCATTTAGAATAAATCGGAACCGTCATGACACACTTAAATGAAAAACTAAAAATTATGTTATAAAAAAAATTGATGTTTGAAATGTCACTCATTTGGCATTGTTGGATTCAGAAAATTATGCAGAATTCAAAACTGCAATGATATATAGGGTGTTCGATTTAAAAATCGAAAGTTAGTGTCACTTCTGGCGAAACCGGAAGTGAAATAAAAATCAATTTTATATCAAAAAGTGCCGCTTATTACTTCTGTAGTATATCCTAAATATCAATCAATTATCTTCAAAACTAAAGGAGAAAGGGGGTATACTATGATCCTGTTACACACTTAGTGGTTTTATTGACATTTTCTCTTACTAAGTTATAGGTTTCCAACATGATTCTGTACAAATGGTCAAGTAGCCTTAACCATCCTTTCTAATTTAGATAGATACATTTTTATTAAACTGACCAAATGTTGAGAAATTTTACAATAAGTGTACGAGAGACATTTTTTAAATGTGTTTCAAGATATCACGGACTGGAAAGTCTACTATCGACAAACACCTGAAGGAAAAAAATGAACGGGAGACTTTGAATCTCCCAACATTATCTACATGAAAGCCAAAAATCGTTAACCAGGATTACTTCAAAAGTGTCATTGGCAGACAAGTGTTTAGTTTCAAAAACAAATTCCAACATCGAACAAAATTTTACATGAACTTTCAGAAGATAACGATTTACTACAAATCAGCAGAAACAAACTCTGGGAAGTCCTACGAGAGCTGAATTCTTGTTGAGAAAGCAGAACAGAAAGTCCGTTTTTATCGACGTAGATCAAATTATTTGTTGGCGAAAAGCCTACCTAAGATCAACTCGAAAATTCTGTGTAAAAAGGAAAAGTATTTATCTAGACAAAACTTGGGTAAACGAGAGATATATTGTGGCAAATGCATGTTTTTCAATAAACCAACTTCAATCTACAATGGACACTAAACATTTACTAAATGTATATTTTTCTTTGGCTTATTGCCATCTGTCATATAACATTATATTATGGGGTCAAGGTATTGAGATTCAAAGGGTGTTTGTTTTGCAAAAAGAATACTCAGAACCAATTTTAAAATCAAGCCAAGAAATACATCTAAAAATATTACTTTTTGACGAGCAAAAATATACAAATTTTACTTTATTCTGAACTTGCGTGTTGGCTCTTCTTTTAAATTGTTGTTAGACATTTTCATTAATTTCCTAAGTTGTTATTTACTTACATTCTATGCTGTATAACAATTTTTTTTTCTTCTTCTGCTTGTATCTGTATGCGAATATGTATTCATTTTTATTTTTTTTTTATTTTAAAGTAGTTTCTTTATATTATGCATGTATATTGTTCTTTTATCTATTAGTGTTAATGGGGTCAAGTGGCAGAATAGCCTATGCTAAGCTTCGCCCATGAAACATTGTATATTTCTTTGTTTCAATAAAGTCGTTTATTATTATTATTATTATTATTAAATAGCTGCAGGAAATATTTCATTAACAGCAAATTACTAACTGTTCCATCCATTTACATTTTTTCTGTGTTGAAATTTGTCAAATTAATTTTTTTTAAATTCATACTGAATGGAGACCAGCACCCTCCCATAGTCGTAGGGACTGTGTTGCAATGAGAATTGTCCAATAAAAAAGACAAATTGATTTTGTGACACCTATTTGATTAAAACCAGACAGGTACCTCAATTTGCGGACGGCAGCCTTTGGGTTATGGGAGAGCAGAGTCGTGGGTTGATACTTACCGATTTTCTCAATAATTTTTAAAAGAAATTTAAAGATATAAATACAAGTTTTAAACTAATTTGCTAAAAAGATATTCAGGGCGCCACCATAGCTTGCCTAAAAGTTATCCTGCATTGTGAAAGCTACGGAAAACAATACATAGGTTAAAATATAGTTATAGCTCACCAGCACTCTATTGAAATGTCATAAATGGGAGAAAATAAACACAATATTAATTAGTCACAACTTTACTTTAGCGGATATTCCCACTAACAATTTGATAATTACAGATTCAAAATAATCGTGTGATAATTACATAAATTTTAATGTTGCCTTAAGATTAATTGAAATTTTGAAGGATTTAATAACCAATGGTTCACTTTAAAGAATGTTATAAAATTTAGTTATATGTATAGCCAGAAATATATAAAAGAAAATGTTATAAAATGGAGATTCCCATCAATTTGGTAATTACAGATTTAAAATAACCATATGATAATTATACACTATCGTGCTATAAGCGTAGTTGAAATATTTAAGAATTTAATAACCAATGGTTTAATTTAAAGAATGTTATGAAATTTAATTATATGCATAGCCAGAAATATATGAATGAAAATTTTATAAAATGGTACCACTTTTTACAATATAAGTTAAAATTTAATATAAGTTTATTTGAGAGGCGTTACCGTAGTAACCCTCTAAATACCTGTTGGCTTACAACAGCTCGTTACAGTTTCATTTCATAACGGTCTCTACATGGCCATAAGAAAAACTCTGTGTGTCCTTATAACCTGCAACTTCCAGGCCATTCACCATCGAAAAGCGTCCTTTTCTTCAGCAAAAACCCCTAGGTATTAGGGAACTCATAGAAACCATTTCCCAAAATAGGATAGGAAAGCTTGCAACTTCCAGACTTGTTATCTATATGAAACTCTCAGGAAACATAGTGTTTGATCATGAAGTCCTCGAGTCCATACCAATAAAAAATGTTTAAAAAAAATGGGCCTCTTACGAGGGAGACTTGCAACCCTAAGGAATTAAAAAATAACCCTTAGCAACTTTAAAGCACATTTTCTTTAGAATAACTTACCCCAAAAAACCTCTGGGGGTGCATTCAGCCTCTTAAAAATAAGCCGAAGCTTATGGCTTGACGCCTTAATGCAGCATGGCTGACAAAAAATTAATTAAGCAACCCGACACACGTCTGCTCTGCCAAGCTCTTAAAATTGAAAAGGACGCTTTTGTGGCTTCTCTTTTCCCACTTATCATTTCTAATATATAAAAAATTAAACTTCTTCCTCAGTCAAAAGTTTAATAAACTAAAAGATGCCAACATACTTGAGTTACTTGGACACAAAGAAGAAGAAGAGATGAAACTTCAGGTTACTACTGAACCTGTTTAAATTAAATGTATTTATAAATTTTGTGAACAATATGAGGAGATAGAACTTGAAATTTATTCGAGAAACCTATTGAAGAATTTTAAGTAACTGCCTAATGAAGGACAACGTCATAACCTGTGTAATTTACTGTAAAATGCCAACTTTGCAAACTGACTGATTAATATTAGCCTGTTAATTTAGTTCCGCAACCCACTGCACATGTGAAGCATTGCTGGTTGCATAAAGTTAAACACAAAGTAACGAATTTGTATAAGTTAATTTACCAAATTATAAAACAAATAACATGGAGTGTTATAATTTTAGGATTTTAATTGCTAGCATAACCAGAATTCAGGTTATCGAAAGAATGCAAAGATTATAAATCAATAATTTTACAAACAGTTTTTCTTTCAGTTCTCATAGATATTTTTTTTTGCTGTTTGCAAAATCCTATAAAGAATATGTGTCATTACAAGTATAAGCACACAAAGAATAATTCACTTTTAAAGATGAGAAGAACTATACAAATATATCTTCTGGATGGAAAGAATGATATGGTATGGATTATATATATTATGTAAATTTTTGGAAGGCTATAGCTGACAGTATAGAATATGTAATAGTATTTGTAAATATGCATATGGTTAAATAACCCTCGTAACATTGCAAGTAAATTTAATATGTACCCACATAATGGAAGTATTACATTCATGATCATTACGTATTAAATTAATTATACGCCAAATGTTATAATTGATAACAATTGATTTGTGTACATAATATTATACATATTTAATTATAATTTCTATTGGATACGTTTCAGCTTTTTGCAAGCGACACAATGACACAAAAGTATAGCAACTCAATGTGGTTATATTTAATTTAATGGAGAGAGATTTATTGAATAGCACAAACTACATAGAATTCATTTAATAAAATATTAGTTCATATTCACTTGTACGCCAATTTAATTGATAAAGCGGAGTGACCGAAGTATACTAAAATTACTGCTCAATGTAGAATGACTGTAACGATCACAACATTGTTACTAAAATTTCTTGTATAATAATAAATTTTTGAAATAATCGCAAAAGAAAGCCAATTTTTTTTGTTTAAGTAGGCTTAGAATGTCATGAAGTGTGGAAATTTTAAATTTGAGCTAAAACAGCACTTCTGTCTGTATGTTGCTCTGTCTACCTGTAACTCTTTTGTACGCACCATTACTCTGAAATGGTCTAAGATCTTGACTTAAAGTTCGGTACACGTATGTATTATAATGAAATCTGGAACTAGATTATACAGTCTGAACCTAAAGAAACGCACATAATTCATAACTTTGGCATGTGTCATTTGTCAAAAAAATCCTCCCACAGGTCGATTGTAGTTTGGTAAATGCTACATTTTGTCACTATCCCAAAATTAATGACGTCATTGGTTTTTTAATTATGACGTCATCATACATTTTTTTTTAAATGGAAGCAGACATTCTTGGTTACTGTTGTTGGTGGTATATTCCTTTAGCTTTCTGGTGATATAAAAAAAATTATATTACCTGAGCCACTCTTTTGGAAAAAATGACATTTTATGTAAAAATAGCTTACCTCTCGCAAATTCACGAGTAATGTTCCACTTTCTTATGAACTGATAAATCTTGTTGCCTACATTTTTGTTTTAACTAACATGAAAACATTTGATATAAAAACAAAACAAAGAAAATAATAAAAAAACAATCACCTTAACGACAAAGAGATACAAGCCTTTTTGTGTAAAGTATCGATAACTTTTTTATTCCTGGCACGTGTGGAACCTCAGTTTTGTGACACCTGAGACAGTTTAAAACTAGTGAATGCAATACCTCATTTTAGTGAATGAGAACGCGCAGAACTTTTGATGATGGTTGGATTTGGTGATAGGCTGAGAACTAATCAGGAGGCATGTGATGTTTTCAATGCCAAGTATACCAAAAGGTAAATTTCTAGATCCAATGTAAGTAGATTGGTGGCTAGATATGATGAATCTCGCAGTGTTCTGACCTCCCTCGATCAGGTCGCCCTAGCACAAGCAAGAAACCAAATTAAATATTAATCTAAAAAGTGAGGAAGACCAAGGCAGCTGGCTTTAAATCATAACGTGAGTCAAACTTCCGTTATACGTCTATTGAAAAAAGAAAAATACCATCCATACAAAGTGCAATTAATCCACGAACTGAATGAGGACGATCCAGATCGGCGCTTACAGTTTTGTGAACAGTTGATGACCTTGTGCGATGAAAACCCAAATTTTTTAAAGGACATTGTTTTTTCTGATGAAGCTACATTTTCCTTAAAGGGGACTGTACATCGGCATAACTGTAGGTATTGGTCACGCGAAAATCCTCATTGGACTCAAGAAGTCCATACACAGCGACCAGGCAGAGTAAACGTGTGGGCAGTTATGATTGGTTATCGTTTATTGGGACCTTTTTTTTGAAGAAAATCTTACGGCCTCAAGATATTTACAGTTTTTGCGAGTTGAGTTAGTGCCAGCCTTAGTAGTTATGTTTCCGAACAATGAAGATGAAGATATTCCTGCTGAAAACGTCTGGTTTCAGCAAGACGGGGCCCCAACTCATTTTGGGATATCAGTGCGTCAATTTTTAGATCACACTTTTACTGGAAGGTAGATAGGTCGGCGAGATCCGATTGAGTGGCCCCTGCGTTCACCGGATTTAACCCCCTTAGACTTTTTTCTTTGGGATTACTTAAAGTCGGGGGTGTATTTTAACAGACCGGATACCACAGAAGAATTGAAAGACAGAATTGGCTTGGAGATGAGACGAATTGCCCATGAGATGATTCAGAACAGCGTGCAAAGTGTCTACACCCATCTTGGTCAATGTCAACTGGTTGGAGGGTCGCAATTTGAGCAATGGAGATGATTTTTTTCTCACAATTACTTATGTAAGGTATCAATTAATAAAAATATTTTTTTCTAAAAGAATGTAATATCATTTTTTTTATTTTTATATGACCAGAAATCTAAAGGAATATGCCACCAAAAACAGTAAACAAAAATGTCTGTTTCAAAAAAAAAAAAATATGATGACATCATAACTCAACAACCAATGACGTCATAAATTTTGGTATAGTGACAAAATGTAGCATTTACAAAACTAAAATCGACCTGTTCGAGGATTTTTTTGATAAATGACACATACCAAAGATACGAATTTTGTGAATTTCTTTAGGTTCGCACTATACAGGGTGTTTCACTTAAAAGTCCCCAGGCCATTATCTCTAAAACTAATAAAGATATTTTATTTTTGTAAAAGGCAGATGATTGATACCAAAGAAAGGTTTAAATAACGGTGATTAGAATTTTTCCTCAACAGCACACAGAGATGGCGCTGCGATGCAAAACTTCTTTTTTGATGGCTGGAACCTTGAAACATAAGTCATGTGATTAAACAATAATTTGTGAATAATTTTGATGGTATAGAGAATTTACAAAAAACAAGCCGTTTTGGAGTTACATGAGTTTCTTTCATTAATGCCAGTACACGTGAATTTTGATAAATCCCTATAATTTATTTATTATTTATTATAGAATATTGGTTACCAAACACTTTTTTTCAAGATAAGGAAAGTGATATAATACACTATCATAAAATTATGTTTACCACTTCCGGCCAAACCGGAACTAACATGATGAACCAATATCCATATGTTCCTACATATTACATTTTTTTTCTCTAATAACGCTTCTAATAAGACGGCTCCCAAAACTTAAAGTAAGTAAGACAACAAAGAAAATACGCACTAATTTAGAATGGGCTAAATTTATATTAACAATTCAGTAAAGAACGTAAACAATAGTTTTATAAACAAACATTTAAAAACTATCGAAATATTATTAAAGATGAAATTAAACTAATTTCTTTCTTATTAGTAGGTACTTATTATATTAAATGTTCAAAATTTCTCCCTTCTTCATGAATACACATATTGTACCGTTTTAGTAACTCTTCATTGCAAACTTTTTGTAACGTATGTCTATTTATAGCAGCAACACTTGCATATATTTTGTTATACAAATCGGCCATATTCTCAATGGGTTCAATGTACACTACACTTTTTAAATACCCCCAAAGGTAAAAATCTAATGGAGTCAAGTCAGGTGATCGTGCTGGTCATCTGACTACTCCATTAGTACCAATCCATCTCTGAGGGTACATTTCATTAAGACAATATTTGACTAGTACTGAGTTATGGGGTGGTGCACCATCTTGGTGAAATCAAATATTCTCCTGGTTATGAGGGATAGTCTCTAATAATCCTGGCAATACATTTTTCACAAATATCTCATATTTTCTTCCATTTAAAGTCCCATGGAATAGATATTGTCCAATAATATATGAATTTAATATTCCACACCACACGTTAACTCCAAAAGTTACCTGATTTCGGGTCACTCTCATCCATCTAGGATTATTTTGTGACCAGTATCGGCAGTTATGCTTACTCACAACTCCGTTGTTGTGAAAACGGCTTTCATCGCTCCAGAGCACATTTTTTTAAAAATTTGGGCATTCTTCAGAAAGAACTGAAAATTCAGCTAGAAAATGTAATCTTCGTTCATAATCACCAGGCCTTAAATGATGGATCAATTTTAATTTGTATGGATGGTATTTATTTGATTTTAATATTCTATGGCACGACAGATTAGTTTCCGATGCCAATTTCCGGAGAGAACATTGAGGATTGTTGACAACACTATTTAACACCAAGGCTGTATTTTCATCGTTTCTAACTGGCCTATTTCTGTTACGAATAGTTTTCTTAAAACTACCCCAGTTTCTTAAATTTTTAAACAGCATGATAAATGTTTTTTTATCGGGTGTCTATTTGAAAATCGTAAACAAAACAATCGTTTTGCTTGTCGGGAATATCTTTTGCATTCACCGTATATTAAAATCATATTTAACTTATCTTCATTGGTGTATCTAACCATTTTTTAATTTTTTTTTTTATTGCCTTATTTGGATTAATTTGCTTTGAATTGTTTCTAAGTACACTATTTCTGTTTGAAACTATGATTGAAATGCACCAACTACAAACTTTGTTTAATAACTGTCAAACTTAAAATTAAATCAAAGCCTACTAATATCTCTTAAGTAGATTTTTCATTACCATTCTAAATTAGTGTGTATTTTCTTTGTTGTCTTACTTACTTTAAGTTTTGGGAGCCGTGTTATTAGAAGCGTTATTAGAGAAAAAAAAATGTAATATGTAGGAACATATGGATATTGGTTCATCATGTTAGTTCCGGTTTGGCCGCAAGTGGTAAACATAATTTTATGATAGTGTGTTATATCACTTTCCTTATCTTGAAAAAAAGTGTTTGGTAACCAATATTCTATAATAAATAATAAATAAATTATAGGGATTTATCAAAATTCACGTGTACTGGCATTAATAAAAGAAACTCATGTAACTCCAAAACGGCTTGTTTTTTGTAAATTCTCTATACCATCAATATTATTCACAAATTATTGTTTAATCACATGACTTATGTTTCAAGGTTCCAGCCATCAAAAAATAGTTTTGCATCGCAGCGCCATCTCTGTGTGCCGTTGAGGAAAAATTCTAATCACCGTTATTTAAACCTTTCTTTGGTATCAATCATCTGCCATTTACAAAAATAAAATATCTTGATTAATTTTAGAGATAATGGCCTGGGGACTTTTAACTGAAACACCCTGTATATGTATTATAATGAATTCTGGAATTAGATTATATACTGAGCTTACTTCTTTGGCGTGTTGAAGGGTAAAAAGAGGTAAATAAGTAAAACAAGCCAGTAAGATTCCAGATACTTGGAATTTGGTGTATATACTAAGATCTAAAATTTTTTATGTCATCTGTCAACCCCACCACCACCCCCATTCTATCATTAAAAAAACAAAATCAAATTGTAATGTAGTACATGCACGACAACAATAGTTCTCAAAAAATGTTTTGGTATTAGCCACCCCCGTACCACCTTAGAGCAGACGATTTCAAACTATTATGAAAATTATGAGTAATTATCTCAATATACCGGAATGCAAATATAGTATCAACAAGTTTAAAGAGATTTTATCAGAAAAATGCAAAGCTTTATTTTCAGTAAATTTTAATTTCACAGGCACACAACAAAAAAAATGTTCTGAACCCGGGACCTGACATAATAATCTCTATGTATTTAGACGTACTGGACAAGAATCTGATGTCTGCTTAGCTCCATCACCTACCGATTTTTAGTCAATCGGAAAAATAACCTAAAAAATTCAGATTCTCTGTTATTTTCGCAATTTACTAAGAATAGGTGAACAGGCGCGGATTCAGGGAGTGGGGGCGAAGAGATTGTCGCCCCCTCCTGGAACAAAGTTTAGATAAGAAAACAAGAGTCCCGGGTTCGATTCCCTGCCGTGACATTTGAATTTGAAAATGTTTGAGTGTGTGTCCCTTGTCTTTAATTGTGTATCCTCTTCCGCAAATAAGCTCCTCCAGAGCTTTCAGTTATTAGGAGGGTCGTATTACACGTAGCGTTATTATTATTATTATTATTATTATACAGTATATAATATTGGTTGGCGTGCTCGGATTCACCTGTTATATACATTTAAAACTCTGACACAAATTAGATCTTCTTTTATTGACATGATGACAGCAAGATAATCTTAAACAACTAAGGATTAATTACTTAATTACTTCCCTTATTTAAGAGCCCGCCGACAAAACAGCTTCAAAGAATAGCGTTAATGAAAAATACAGCAGTTATAAAAGATTGCTAGGGACGTCTTGTGAACAAGCATTTAATAAATGGTTAATTTCAAGTGAAAAGTTTGAGCTTATTGATCTTTAATGATTCTTGAGCCGTACAAGCAGAGTAAAGTTTTCAAATAATTATTAAGGAAGAGACCCATAATCGATTTAACACGAAGCTTACCGGGAATACAATAAATTAACCAAGTTTGGAAATTAGGAAAGTTAACGCCTTTACACAACAACAGTAATCGTGATTTAATACTATACACATCCAGTGTTTCGCAAATGCGTGATACTTTGAGTTATATTGCCTATCTCGAGAAATAAATTGAATACCGTTTTTCTTTCGCTATAACACAGTTTAATTTTTGCGGATTTATGTACGAATTGATTAATCTGCGGTAAAAGCAAATACTTCGGTAAATAGGTCGGAAAATGTCTAAAAGTTTCGTTGGGAAACAACACCAATTTTAAAATTTCCTTCTGAGTTGTGTTCCTTGAACCCTCAGAATGATTCGTCATCACTAACATCTTTGCGGATTGACAAAATGGGGGAGTTATGGTGGTTATAAGCTTCAAAAATGCCCCAAGGCTTGAAAAGAAAAACTTTAAAAATTAAAATTTCTACCAAAATCTCTATCCGGGGGTTTCGGGGTCTCTGATCATGAATCTGAGGACCAATTTGGGAAATTAAAAATGGCCGACCAGGTATCGGGCTATTTTCTATAAAAAATGAGAATAGATACTTTGGCCTTAATAGTCTACACTCGGGGGGGATTCAAGGTAGCTGATTACGAACTCGAGGTCTAATTTGATATATTCGAAATGACGGACCGGAAGGAGAGTCAATTTCTCAGAAAAAACTCTACTTCTTTCATTTGTGGGGGAACTCGGGGTTTCCAGGGTTGCTGATAACAAATCCGATGTCCAGTTAGGGAAAGTTCAAAATGACTGACCGAATATAGAGTCCATTTCTCAGGAAATACTCGTACTTTTTTTCGTTTTTGGGCTGAAAGTGGGAACTCGAAGGTTATTGCCGTCGCTGATAACGAATCCGATGTCCAAATAGGAGAAATTCAAAATGGCGGGCTGGAAGTAGAGCCGCTGACATTTGCTTTACAACCTAGTTTAATTGTTATTAATAGTTGTTTTCCTTTTTTATCGACCGAGGTGCTTTGCGCATCGAAGTCCGACTGAAATCTAATGGAACAGGTTAAAATTAGTTAATTGTTTCTTCTTATAACCCAGTCAATGAATACAATGATGTTGCAAAAGGTCGGGAAGTTTTGAAACTTGGCACATACCTAGATCTTGAGGTCCTCAATGAGCACCTGATTTTGCGAACACGGCGTGGCGCCGCTCGCGACGCCATCTTGAAAAAATGGCGCATGAAATTAGAAAATTAGCCGTATCTTCCTTACCCTACCTTTTATTGGAAAAATACCTCTATTCAAAATTATTCCTTATAAAATTGTCTACAATTTAGCTTTTTACTATTGTTTTGTCCGATCAATATTTACAGAGATATAGCTTCTTAGAAAAAAAATCTCGGAAAAAAATTAAGTTTTGTCTTGCAGCGCATTTTTTAGATGTATAAAAGTACGTTTATTTTTCAAATGATGAATATTGACCCAACTACACTAGCAGTGATACGTTAACACCTAATACACCCCCCCCCCTCCTTGCCTTTACCCCCAGCAACGTCTATTACCCCACTCTTTAAAAATTAACCATTAACCCTGTATTACTTTTTCAAAGTATGTATCGTCAAAAGAAATGAACAACAGGTTCTTTCTGCGTAGTTATGGCAATCAGGCCATTTCTGGATTTTTTCCACCCCCAATCTAGTGGATTTTTCTGCACACCAAGCCACTGTTGAACTTGATGGTACGTTCTATATGAATGCTGTCGGGCGGCCTCGGTTGTTGGTATTAGAGAAGCAAGATGGAAGGTACGTTTTGCAGCACACTTGACAAAAAGGTTATACCGAAGTGAGTTGAGGGTGGAATTGGTTTCGAAATTTTTCGCGTATATCAGTTAAAAAATTTTCGCCAGCTTCAGCAATGCTGGCGGGTTCACCATCACGATTTTTGAAAATACCAATAATGTCACTGAGAGACCGAGAGTTTCCGATTGTTTTAAAAAATTTCGCTTTTCCCTGATTGTAGATAGACGATGTCGTATCGCAACCACTGAATGCGTAAAGAAACAGAATGTTGTTTACTACAGTTTCATCGTATTGTAAGCTACGTGAGGTGTATATCTCCTCGGAGACTTTTCCTTTTCCTGGTTTTCGGAAATATATGTTGTTATAATCGTGTCCGAGAGCTGTTAGGAGAACAATCAAATCTATATCTTCTCCTACAATATATACAGAGTTATACAAAGAGGACATTTCCAACGCTGTAGTGACAATAAGGGTGCCTGCATCTTCTGTGGACTGCTTTACTTGAAAATGAGTTTCCTCGAATTTTGTCTTAAGCATGGCAATTAAACGATCTTTATTTGACTCATTTGATAAGAAACGCTCTTGAGATGAAGGCACCTTCATGCTTTCATCAAAAACTATTTCAAGGGACTTGTGGACCCGTGAACGCCGTAATCGCTCGGCGGTTTTGGTGCTATTAACCATCTCTGCAGCTGGATATCCATCAAAAACTATTATTGTGTTTGAGCCGTAATGTTTTTCAACATACTGGAGGTATTTGCTACAGATGGACGAGAAATGGTCATTGATGTGCCAACGGACTTTATGGAGGAGATGAATATTTGATGTCGACAAAGTGTGCTTAATTGGCTCAAAGACAGCATACAACGAAGATTTTATTCCCTTTCGCATACCTTGTTCCGTGAGTAATGACAAAGGAAATGGTGCCAGTTCGTAATGAAGGTATTCTTACAATTGTTGTTCATTTCTTTTGACGATACACACTTTGAAAAAGTAATAGAGGGTTAATGGTTAATTTTTAAAGAGTGGGGTAATAGAGATAATAAAGGCAAGGAGGGGGGATGTATTAGGTGTTATCGTATCACTGCTAGTGTAGTTGGGTCAATATTCATCATTTGAAAAATAAACGTACTTTTATACATCTAAAAAATGCGCTGTAAGAGAAAACTTATTTTTTTTCCGAGATTTTTTTTCTAAAAAGCTATATCTCTGTAAATATTGATCGGACAAAACAATAGTTAAAAGCTAAATTGTAGACAATTTTATAAGGAATAATTTTGAATAGAGGTATTTTTCCAATAAAAGGTACGGTAAGAAAGATATGGCTAATTTTCTAATTTCATTCGCCATTTTTTCAAGATGGCGTCGCGAGCGGCGCCACGCCGTGTTCGCAAAATCAGGTGCTCATTGAGGACCTCAAGATCTAGGTATGTGCCAAGTTTCAAAACTTCCCGACCTTTTGCAAACAAACCCTGTTTTTATGTATTCATTGACTGGGTTATTAGTTTATTGTGCAAATATTTAGTGATATATGGACTTTTACTGGGCCGAATCATTTATTAGATGTTTTGTTTTAATGTTGCCACCTTTGTGCAAGAGTTTTAGGCTGAAAATGGGTAGTCGAGGTCGCTGGTTACGGATTTTTTTCTATTAATCCGGAAACACCAACATTATAAACTTGTCCATTAAAATTTTTTTATTGTCAAGAAATAAATAATTCTGGCAGAGGAATATTAATATTTTTTCAGCTTATCATATCGAGTAATAAATAATAAAAACAAAATCTAAATCAGAAGAATTGAAAAAATGTGTCTTTCCTGGGAAAATGCCTCTACTTCCGGTCCGACATTTTGAATTTCTGCCAACTGGACATCGGATTCGTAATCAGCGACCTCAAGAATCGCCAGGTATTCATTTTCAGCTCAAAGGCGAAAATAATACGAGATTTTCCTGAGACATTGACTCTACTTCCGGTTCGAAATTTTAAACCCAAATTGGAGCTCAGATTCGTGTTCCGCGACCTCAAAATCCAACGTGTAGAGATTTTTAGACCGAACTTCTTATTTTCAAAGGTTTGTTCAATGCTTAATTTTTGTGACTTATAACCCCCCACAACTTCCCCATTTTATCCGTCCGCAAAGATGTTAATGGTGACGAATGATCCTTAGGGATCAAGAACGCAGACGGAATTTTTAAAATCGGTACTGTTTCCCAACTTTTAGATATTTGGTACTTTTTTCCGTCTTATAAAAGTGCACAACGCACAATTTGTTTTATCCCATGCTCCTAGATGTATATAACGTTCATTGGTCATTGATCCATTGGTCAAATTTATTATTGTTTTTTTACATCAATGGTCATTGATGATCAATTTACGATCAATGAAGAAATGACACTATTAGAAATTGGAATAATTAGAAAATTACATGATCAACGAAATACTTCAAGAAATTAATTCAATAAAGTTGTCTTAGTATATCATATACAAAAATTACCATATAAGACAAATTTGAACATGAAATCATTGTACCATTACAGTGCTGATATCTATAAGTTGCTGTCATCATCGCGTTTCGATATCAAAGCCAATACAATATTCATTAGGTAGTTTTTAAGCCCCTTAATTTATCAATGTTATACGTTATCCCGTATGCGCAGTCGTTAAAAAATAACCGTATACGTTATCAACCGATAAAGTTTCAGCTTATTTGCGTTAGAATAAGGTACGCTTAATAACGTTTAATGTTTTATAATTTTGCCCAGTAGAGAACACTCTACTCGCACATTTAATTTATGAATATCTTCATTATTACATTTAATTTATATAATAACTCCCGCCTCTATTTAGTACACTTTTTATATACATATAATTCTAATCGTGTTCGTAATACGTAATAAAGCGATTGCATGTAAATCAGTCCTTGGCAATGTTGCTATTTTTGTTACAGAGTGTATATATCTATAACCTGACTTTTTCAAATTTGTTTGTTATTATGTCTTTATATTTTCTTACTTTTTATTGGGTATTTTGCCACTGAAAAATATTTAAAAATTTTAATGAAAAAACCTCTGCGCCAAACGGATCAGACAGAGGTTCGTTCTTGGGTACTTGACTGTTTCAAAAGTCTCACACCTAAAAATATATAAACTAGAACAATGTTATAAACTAAAAACTGAATATCAAAGCTATAGGTAGTTAACGTTTCGGAAGAGAATCTACTTCCGTTCTCAAAACTTTTTTTTTGCCTGTAGCTTTGATTTTCAGTTTTTAGTTTATAACATTGTTCTAGTTTATATATTTTTAGGTGTGAGACTTTTTGAAACAGTCAAGTACCCAAGAACCAACCTCTGTCTGATCCGTTTGGCGCAGAGGTTTTTTCATTAAAATTTTTAAATATTTTTCAGTGGCAAAATACCCAATAAAAAATAAGAAAATCTGAATATGCCACAAATAAACAATTACAGACAATATGTCTTTATACTTGAAAAGAAATATTCGTAATTGTCCAATCCTGCCATAATAACTAACATAAACTTAAATCAAATTAGCAAATACCAATTCTTTCAAAGTAAACAAAAAGTGAGGTTTTTTTATAAAGGTAGGTCACTTAACGTCAAGAAAGATGGTTTCAAAAACTCAAAATGTGCCAAAACGCTACTACCGGAATCCCTTATTTTCGAGCAAATGCGCATGTGCAGTATAATGTTTTACGTTTAACGTATTAGTAAATATAAGTAGCCCAAAAGCTCCCTAATATTTACTAACTTTACACCATTCTCTACGTCGTTTATTTGCGAGGTGTTCGGTATTTTCGTGTGCGATTTTCCCGAAAACTACGAATCCAACAAAAAAGTTTCAAATAAAAAACATGTCTTCATCATTTAGGTTTGTTTTCTCACAATATATTTGATAAATGTTTCAAGAGATAACAAGATTAATTCCTCGTAGAACTAATGGAATAAAAATTACTTTTATCAAAAAGACAGCGATGGTACGCTGAGTGAGTGTAGAACACATACCCAGCCGAGTGTGCAAAAATAAAAGAGCACATTGTTAGTGTAACTCTTTAAGCGACAAGTGTTAGTTTTCAAAAAAGTCTGCCTAAAGGAGGACGGTAGCTCAGTGGTTTAGAGCATCTATCTTGCATACTGGCATACCTAGCGAAGCAGGCTCAATCCCTGCTCACCGCGAAATAATTTTTATTATAAAATTATCCACAAGATGTGGTTCGGCCTCCACTATAAACTGTAGAGTCTCGTTTCTCTTTACCTTACACAAAATCATTTTCAAGGAGTTACCTCGGTGACTTGAGAAGCGGTTAAGAAAACATTTTAAGAAAACATTTTTAATAGCGTTTTCTGGCAATAGCAAGAGAATATTTCTTAACCGACATTTGAGAAAATATTCTAAAAATAAAGATATATATTCAAAAATTAGCGGTGGCATCTTGAAAACTAATAAGAGCAAATAAATTGTTGAAAAAATTTTTTTTTTAAATATAACTAAAAAAAATTTTATAGAATTTTGCCATCGCGTCACGTGCCCGGTTATCTGAATCTTATTATCTAATATTGACAGTGAAGTCAGATATTTTGACTAATCATCGGCAAAACGACACCTCAGGGCACCTTCTTGACTTTTCTAGTATTATGTAAACGAGAAGCAACACCCTTGACAATTTTAAAGTTTTGTCTTAAAAAAAAGAAATCAATTTGATATTTACCATCACGGCTTAAAAGCTGACACCTTGCAGGTTTAAAATGGCTGCTACCGTACCTCTATTAACCGGGATGTAAGCCTGCCTCTGGACCTCCACCAACTGGAATATATGCCTAAGTCGTAATTAACCAATAACATTGAAATCAGCTTGACACTTTTTTGTCATGCAACTCTGTGATTCAAAAATGAATTTTTGTGGACAAAATTCGATCTACACCTGAGTTTTACTTGAGATTACCACATTTTTTTAAGTATTCTCAGAACAATAGAACGCTTAACTGTCCAAATTGAGGCAAATTGGCTAAAAATCTTATTATTTTTTTTTTTTCTTTTGACTCATTTTTTAGAAATAGAATATTTACAGTGAAATGTCAAGGATGGATCTTCCTGCATTTAAGATCTCTGTTTTTTTTTATGGTTACACATTATGTTTTTGGGTCGTTGATTACGAATATGATATTCGTTTTATCCAAATGTGGTCAAATTTTGAGAGATTGGCCATTTTTTGGTGGTTTTGAAAACTTTTCGAGGTTTTTATTACATAATTTATTAAACTATAATATGATCATAATATTCTATGCTTTTTGGATTGACAAATAAAGAAGTATTGATTTTTTGAATATTAATTAAGAAAATCCATTATTTTACTAATCTTACTAATATGGAAAATTCAATATATGTTTGTTTGTTTGTTTGTTTGATTATAACTCAGCTCAAATTTTCAGAGAATATTGCGACAGAAATCTGGAAGGTTGTAGGACATAATGCCATAAAGTAATTTTTGTGAAAACTGCATAAATTTTTGTGCTTAGAATGCGGAGAAATCAATCTTCAAAAAATTAGTAACGAGTATTTTATCTCTAATACATTAAATCAAAATTAAGGTTTTTAGCCAATTTGCTTCAACTTGGGCAGTTAGGCGTTGTAAAGTATTGTTATGAGAATGCTTTAAAAAAAGAAGTTAGTCGGTTCAAGCAAAACTCAGGTGTAGATCGAATTTTGTCCACAAACTTTCATTTTAGCATCACTGTGTGCCGTGTGACATAGCTTGCAGTAGTCGATCAGAAAAATATTCGCATGATAGAAATACTTGTAACAATTATAAAGGACGTTTTGAGTTAGTTAGTGAAGTTTCCACCACAAAGAAAATGTCTCTAGCTGTTACAAATGTGTTAGCTAATTGCACGCTGGCTCGTATATCACAATTGGTTTTACTACGAATTCTTGTACTATAATTTTCAATGAACTATTAATGATCTGATCTACTACTTACTTTAGTGTTTTAACATTTCCCTTGTTATGAAGCGTTTCGAACTTTTTCGATAGGATTCTATTGAATGAGTCATTGGGATTGGGAAGAAGTTAGAAAATTTATAAGCTTTTGAACTGATATTTTGTGCCCCATATTCCTAAGAACCTTTTCTAATATTATATTGTGTGATTTGTGAGCAACTCTATTATTCACAAAAATTTACATCATATTGAATGAGATAATACAAACTCAGTATTATTGAATTTTAATGACACGATTTGCTCAGCCTTTCCATCCAGACCCGTCAAAGCGAAGTTATAATTGCCTATATTAGAAATTAACTTAAACAAATACTAGCCATGTGTACGTTTAATATATTTACGTTCCATCAGCAATTGATCGTACAATTATTATTATTAAACTGAAATGTACATTTCAAAATAAATTACTAAGCTATTGTACAAAGTTTATGTGTTACTATACTTGGGTGTATCATGCATAGTGGTCTGCAAACCGACTCGGTGGCTCGACAGGGCTTACGTAAAATTTTATATACAGTAAACGGCAGCAAGAGCATATATCGGATCGCGTATACATGCGAAATAAATGGGCAATTGACTTACAGCGCACGCAGGTGTGAGACGCGCTCAACGCATTCAATCGAGTAAAGAGAGTCGAGTAAGTAGAGTCGAGTCAAGTCAGTCAGTAAGTCAGTTCGGGATCCAGCCACGCGACAAAACAACAACAACGAAAGGCAAATTTCTACTCTAAAGTGTTATTATTCAACATAATTAATTACATCAATCCTATTTAGTGATAAACAAATGTATTGTTAGAACGTGAATAGTAATATATCGTTATTTTGACTCCAGAAAATTTGACTTTAATCATTCGTGTAAAATCGATACAGGGTGTTACTTTTTCGTCGAGCCAAGTAAAACAAATTCGTTCAAAATTAAATTGTGCAGTGTTCTTGTGCACGAATCTGACTAAAACGAAAGTCACGTTCGTGTTCATAATCCCAGCATTTATGGATATTTATTGGTCAGGCAGTCGCATACTCAGTACAACGTTGTTGTTCGTTGGGGGTAGGCACCATATACCTATTTACTATGTACTGGTAACACACTATAAGCCACTACGTACGGAATTGAGGCTAGAGAAGGAGATAGTTTTCTATCTCTGCTGGGAACTTGGGACCCTACGCGCATGCTCTGATGACACGATCTGATGATGGAGTAAGGATTTCTCCAATTAGATTGTGACCATCCTTCTATATTCAGCTAAACTGTCACAATCTCGCGTCACTAAGGTATGTGCACCATACCCAGAGTACTCTTAAAGGATAGAGAAACAGGCTTTTCTTGGCGTCAAGTTCCGAACGAAACTCATAGTATATAGTTGATAAATATATGGTGGGCGCATATTCGATTATTCAATTTACGATGATTTATGTCTTCTAAGGGAAAGGCACCCATGTTCTTCGAAGCTTTTTATGATTTTACTGATTGATTCTAGTGCAAGGCCTATTTGGATATGTAGTTTGAAATTATCTTATATGATCATGGTATACCTCCCTTTTCTCCTTTAGTTTTGAAGATAATTGATTGAAATTTAGTATATACTACATACACAATAAGCGACACTTATTGACACACAATTGATTTTTTTTCACTTCCGGTTTTCCTCAGCTGCATCCTCTTCAGATGGGTGGCTGCTTGGTATCCCCAGACAACGGAGGCTTAGGTCAGAATAGGTGCAATGAGAGTCCTGATAAGCCTGAGCTTGTTCCTCAGGTTGAGTTGGCTCTGTCTACCTATCGCAGGGTAAAGTAATGTCCTTCTCATCCTCGCTTTTTGTATTATCGCTTCCATGTTCTGTCTCCACATCAGGCTTCGATCCATGATAACCACAAGGTACTTGACGGTATCGTGCCATTGGATGTTCTCGCCGTTCAAGGAGACGTGTCCTGCGGGAGTCTGTCGTCCTTGCCAGCTTGTCTACTTTCACCAAAACACTTTATATGGTCGGCGGATAATAAAGACCAAAAGTTGCTATTATTGATAATAAAAGATGAAAGGTTTGCAATTCTAAATTGACTTGTAACTAACTGCACAGTATTTTAACATATATTTATATCAATATTTTATCCCTAGCAATACTTATAGATGCTGACATATATAACTCTTCGAACGATGTAAGTATAGAAAAAATAATTTGCTGTATTATAAACTTTCGAACTTTGTGGTAGGTATCATTTAGTTGTCATTATTAAACAATTAACACTTTCGACTATCATTGCCCACTGTCCAGCATTGTCAAACCGAATACGTAGGCGGTTAGTCATTGAAAACCTACCCTGTACAACTTTACCAAACTATTTAAATAATTGAAGTGTATTCAGGGTAGAACTCCTACGCTTGGCCATTCAGAAATATACTTAATCCAACGAAATGTGGGCAACGTTGAATCTCCTATGTCAATAGAACAGCATTGGATGCGGTAGTATATTTTATTCTGATGGAGGCCATTATTCCTATTCATTTGATCTAGATGCTCTGTCAATTCTAGATTTCATTGTAAAACCGGTTGTATTTCTTCGTTTATCTCTGTCAGCTCGGGTTCATAATTCCTAGCTAGTTCTCCCTGTCTTTTTTTATTTTATTTCGGGTTATTTTATTTTTAATGTTGCTGAACTGGTTTTACCGACTTCATTTGCAGATGTTTGCATGCTAAATAAAAAGTGTTGCAATTTAGTGTAAGTGCACAGCAGAAAACATATAGAAATGTCAGCTGTGTAATTCTACATTTTATTCCATTAGTTATTGAAGTGCGCTCGAGATGATTAGAAGAGCATCATTTTGCTCTTAAGTGACTGCATTGCATAAAAATAATAAATTTATGAATCCATATTTCACGCTGTCAAAACATAGCTTTTAAAATTAATAAGAGAATTCACATAGATGATTTTTATTACACAAATAGCCACGTAATGCCGATAATAAATTTAAGTGAAGTTATGGGGATTAAATTGTGAAATGGTATTTTAAATTCTTAATTTGATCTTTAGGCAGTTACGAAATATATACTATTAAATCGGAAAATAACTTGTGAATGCATACCGACCTCCACTAGAAATTTCAGTTGAAATAACTTCTGAGTCTTTTAAGTTCCTTAGTAGTTCTGTATCACCTCTTACCTGTATCACAAGAAACTTGCTATACAATAATACCACGATTTTAAATTTGACTAAATGACATCAACATCTTGTGGTCCACAAGGGTCTGTTCTCGGACCCTTATTAATTATTATTTCTATAAATGACATTAGTAATGAACTTAAAGTAGCACTTTGCTGAGCATTGCAAATTATATTTATCCATTAGTCACATGGACAGCTGCCTTAATTGTTAAAAGGTTTGCAACAAATTAATACGAGGTGACCAAAATATGTTGCTAATTAAACATACATGTTTAGCCTTTTGTTAAACTTAAATAACACATTACCGTGTAAATTAATACAGCAGTCGATGATGGTGTTAATCATAAAATAAGCATGCTTATAGAAATGAAATAGTCCTTATTTGAGAGAAGAATCAATTTTCTTGGTACCTATTCTTTCAAAATGAATCTATTTTAATATGAAATATACATCTGTTGTTTAATTTATCTGACTAATTAAGTAATAGTAATAATAATGAATAATTTTATTAAGCTAGAAAAATCCCCCGAAACCCGGCTGTAACAACAAAAGTCTAATTAGTGGTATGGTCAAATACGGCCCTGTCCTGTATAAAACAACGATTATTTTGGCATCTCTAGTTTTGACGATCTTTCAGGGGACAATAATTTAGTTAATTAAAGTAAATACCAGTCGTGAATAAATATTTAAATTATGTTGCCTACTTTCGTTCGGTTTTGTTAGATTTCCGGAAATACGTCCTTTTGACTTGAGTAGTTTACTGAGGGTGGACACTTTAGAAACGTCTCATGGAAGAAATAAATAACTATCTAATTTATTTTATATCTGAACTATTTGTTTTGCTATAAGTCCGAGAATATTCAGACAAATATTTTCAAAACCCGATTGATAGGTATTGATTCACACAACATTCCAGAAAACATATGTAATAGTTTCAATAATAAATCTAGATAGGGTACGTAGGTCTTTCCCCGTATAAATGTAAAGTAATTGACAAAAGTCATCTACCTTACTGGTATAAATGTTAGATAGGGTAAATTATGATATAATAAAATATTAGGGATTATTCACAACATCATGTGATGCACATAAAGTAATTTTTTGTAAATCCCATGGACGTTTGGCAACTTTCAAATTAGGTATAGTTTAGTGCAGGAAACGTTTTAATTTGTAGAGCTCTCAGGATGGTCCACCCACTTTTTAGAGGTCTTATTTCGAAAAAGTAAAATTGGCACTTCTGGTTTAGCGTCTCTTGGTAAACATCTACAGGGGTATAATAAATACTTACGTCGCGAACCCATGTCAGTTTTAGAGTTTATGTAAATTTGTTCGGTATTTTGTCGGTTATAACGTATGTTCATGTGATGCCATTAACATAAGAGTATTCGGTCCGCGATTCATCCCAAGATTTGAAATTGCTGAGGACTACTTCATTTTCTTGTATTGCGTAATTATTGTTTGTTAATTTATTTCATCGTTAAATGTTTGTGCATCTTGTTTCGTTTGTTTTAATTATCTCTGTAAATATAGTGCTTAAGTGTTTTGAGAAATAATGTTTTTTATTACTCGATACGTAGAAGAGTTCAATATAAAATTCAAAGAGGTTCAGTTGTGTGATGTACAAACACCTAGAAAGGAGAAGGGTAAGCACAATCTGAATCTTGATAATGTACTATAATATCGTCGGAGCCTGAAAGCAATATAGACACTCGTACTATATAACCCCAGTCATTATATGGCTATGATTCTTGAATTTGCTGAGGCTAACTGGTGACGAGAGAGATCTATTTACAGATCGCAGGGAGAGAGACGAGGACATATCGCCAGAGAAGCAGGTAGAAATAAATAATAGAAATAAATTACTAATAAGCACCTTGACTAAGTTTTTATAGGATTTGCATTTAAAATGGGCTATTATTAATCATTTAATTTCCAAATAAACTCTAGAATATTGCAAAAGTCACCTGGTACATTTTATCGATTTTCGCGATGTGACGTTTTATTCACACTTTCGAGTAGTGAATCATCACTTTGACACTCGAGCCTTCAGTCGGCGGTGACGGTAAGCTCGGGCGCCACCTTTGCAATTGTTGTTCGTGAGGTAAAGGACTCACACTAGCCTCTTAACACAGCCTGTTTCGGTAGGGCTAGGATAGCGTCAGAGGAGACACGATATGTCCAGGGGTCTAGGGATATCAGACATCACACACACACACACACACACACACACACACACAATCACACACACAGTAAAAGGCACAGTTAAAATAATAGGCATATTTATTAAAACCTAAAACCTACTATCTACAATTCTACTCTACTACCCTAACGTATTTGCATAAAAACAAACAAAACAATATAACCACAGATTAAAACGGAGTGATTTAGATGGCGTAAGAGAGGGGGGGAGGCTACTACGGTTAAATTACTACGGTAAGGCGATGCAGATGATAACAGCAAGCACGGTTACTGTTATCGGCAGTGATTACCAAGCCGGGAGGAAGCAATTACCAAATCTACATGCAATACAGTACAATATCTATGCAACTTGGCTAGTGCGCAGCGGAAAAGAAAGATACAAGATTTAGAATGCACTTGTAGATGAATTACCCACTCCTGCTCACTGTTCCCTGTCAGCCAATTTATACCTAGGCATAAATTGCCCTCTAGGATGTACTCACTCCAGTACGGGGGATATTTTGGGTAGCCGAGGGCTTGTGACGAACCGGTTGAAGGGACTAGGCTAGCAAGTCACCCTATCTATCCAAAAACCTCAGAACCAGACGTGCGTACTCAACAGTGAGTTAGAAAGAAATATCTCAGGTGGTTAACCAGCTGAAGGGACTAGGAGAGTGAACCACTCAAGATATCCCCTTCGACGGTCTACAAACAGAAACACTCCGGCTCACGGTTCCCTCTTGGTTAATCCACCCGCAGGGACAGACCAACCTCCAGGGTTTACGGACACGAGAGTGGAGGAGATGCGGGGTATCCGCGGGCCCGTGTGGTTAACTAGCTGAAGGGACTAGGCCAGCAAGCCATACCCGAGTCTACCCAGGATACCTCCGCCCTGCGTACATACGCTCCGGGCAGCAAGGATAGATAATATCCGAGATATCCAAAGGCCGTTGGTATCTGACCAGCTGAAGGGACTAGGCCAGCCAGAAACCTCAGAACCTTTTCCTGTCCTGGATATTCCTATACTTACTCGAGCGTCCGCGGCGTACCAGACACACAACTGGAAAATAAAGTATGATTAGTGGGCCTGTGCTTAACACGGGCCAAGTTTACTAAAAGTTACTAATCTACTCACTTCCTTGCCGGTGGCTTCCTTGCATCGGCGGATCGGTATAGGTTTTAATTTCGAATTTCCTCCTGGCTCCAGATTCCCTTGCTATATCGTTGGCTCGGCTGAATATTCGATACAGATGGAACATAATTAATTGGTGTTAGAGAACTAGCGCCATCTACCGGAGCTCTCTCCAACCGGATAATGCTTAAATTTAAACAACTATTAGCTTTCTGCGCTTAGAAATAGTATATAATAAATATGAGGTTTTATAAAATGAAATATGCTTCGTTACAGCGATTATATTAAGAAATAAGACTTCAAATGAAAGTAGCAGCGCCCTTTTACTTTGTCTCAGAGCCGTATTTTACGAAAGACGGTGACAATAACAATTGACGTACAAACCACAATAACAGACAAAACAAGAAATCTGAGAACTCACATCCTTTCCCTAACGAAACCTATTACCCCGCTGACACTTAAATATCAACTCCAAAACTTATTTACTCATAAAACTTCAAGTTTCATTTATTGACCATTATCTATAGCAGATCTTTAGTTCTGTTTTTCATGTATTTTTTATATAAAAGGCACAAAACTAGGAGCGAACTGTAATTATTATAATTTCCCCTGGAGAATAAAACACACACAGATTCAAAATAAATGTGATATGCAACTAACCCAACTGAACCTTCGATTTAGATCTTCAGTCCACCTCTAAGGCTATCTTCATTTTAGATATGCGTACTGTATTATAAAATTTAAATGTATTATTAATGATTGTAAACTGAAATAGAAAAGTGAGATACCTAATTTTAATAAATGCAAAGTCCAAAGAGCTAAATAAAGTAAAAATATTTTAATAGTCATGGAGACTGGAGAACCGTCAACTTTCCTAATACACTATTTACACAATATGCAATTTTAAAAAATTTCCCCAAAAAAATGTACAATTTCTTCTCACACCAATAAAGATGGGTCACCTTAATGCATATAACAAGTCTTTACCCACAAGCAGCATCTTTGTGGGATTATTTCGTCATTTGCCTTTGTTTATCATTGCAAAAATTTGTATACGTTTTCATAAACAAATTTATTAGTACCAGATCTATTGTATTATTATTGCTACCTGATATTATTTTCCTAACTCATAATACCAGACAATTAATTCTGGCCATACACTTATTTCACCATTAAGGGTCCGGCTATCGTCCATTCACACCGAGTGCTAAATCCTAGAGTGAATACCGTAGCATTAAATTATTATAAAATTCACAACGACTTAGTTGCAGAAGGCCGTAACCCCTATAGAAGTCACCTAATCCGGGTTCTTTCTAATTTATGGATGTGACCTAAGTCTCAAATCTTCATGGTTAATCAGTGGTAGATTATTTAACGTTCCCTAGATAAAACCCTAATTTCCAAATTCCTAAAGCCTTTTACGAAGTACATCATTTACATATGAAAATTTAAAGTGGTTGCCATAAGTTGTCCATCTTGGTTGAATTAAGTAAATAGTCAGGGGACTGCAGAATTGTTAATTGGGCAAGCGATATATCCCCGGTTGCAATGTGACAAATTTTACTCGTACAAGAAACTTGGTACAATGTATATTACTTAACCTTAACATAAGTGCATACAGTTGATGTAGTGTATTAAATATACAGTGCATTTCGCTTCAAGTCTGGCCAGATTCATGTCCTTAATTACTTCCACATCCACATAGTGGAGTGGAAGTATAGTAATCGTAAAAAAATTTAAAAAAATTTGTTTTAGTAGGTTTAGAATATCACGAAACGTCGAGATTTTAAATTTGAGCGAAGAAAAATTTCTGTCTGTCGGTCAGTAACTTTTTTTTATGCCCACGATATCTCTGGAAGGGTATAAGATATTGACTTGAAATTTTATACATGTATATACTATAACAATAGGAACAGGGTTGTTTTTTCAACTTATTCGGCGCACGGTTGGGGGTAAATAGGAGAAAATAAGTAAAGCAAACTGGTAAGAGTACAAAAATTTGGGATTTGGCGTATATACTAGGAGCCAAGGCCTCGGTTTTTTTTATAATATTTCAGTCGCCCCACATCACCACTACTTCATTATAAAAGGGGTTGACATATAATTGAGATGAATATGAGATGAAGTGAATACTGGAAATTTGGTACACGTATATATAATAACGATACCTACAACTAGATTATATTTTGAAATGATACCGTTGAAGGGTTGGGAGTTAAATAGGGGTAAACAGGGGAAAATAAGTAACGCGGGCCGGTAAAAGTACAGAAACTTTGGTGTATATACTAGACGCCAAGGCCCTAGATTTTTTTATAATATTTTTCAACTCTCCCACCATCCCCACTCCATTATTAAAGGGGCTGATAAAATGAAATTTAGATATTCACTTGAAATTTTGTACACATATGTATTATAACGAGACCTGGAACTAGATTATATTTTGAGATGATTCCACTGAAGTGTTGGGAGTTAAATAAGGGTGAATAGGGCAAAATAAGTAAAACAAGCCGATAAGAGTACAGAAACTTGGGATTTGGTGTATACACTAGAAGCCAAGGCCTCCAATTTTTTTATAATATTTTCGTTTCCTCCCACCACCCCCACTCCATCATTAAAAGGGTTGGTAAAATAAACTTGAAATTTTCACTTAAAATTTGGTAGGGGACAGCGGGGCTCAGTGGACATAGGGGTACAGTGGTCATGCAAATAAAATATAGATTAAATATCCTTATAATTGCGCGCCATCTCTTAAGAAAATTGCCTAACAGGAACTACATCTTCGGCCGTGGCGATTCAACAGATTGGTGGTTTAGTTTTCCTTGAAAAGCGTTGTGGTTGCGTTTGTCACTAAAAATAAAATTATTTATTCATTTTTAAGTGCCTCTACTGCAGAGAAATATTCAAAAGTAAGTAATTTCCAATACATTGTTCTTTTAATAGAGTGTCAGGAACATTTCTAACTAGCGTGCATTTTCGTGCATGTTTTTGTTTTTATAGGTTAGAACAAAAACTGTGCTTGTTACACTTGGGGCACAGTGGTCAGTAGTATGTCGGGGTACAGTGGTCACTAGTCAACAAAATAAAAATGAATGTCAACTGTGCCCCACGTTAAAAATGTTCTGATAGAACATGTATTTGTTAGGTGTAATATGCCTTATTTAATTACAGATGGTTCGTAATCGCACTCGAAAAACCACTATTGGGCAAACTAATAAGGAGACAATGTTTTTAGCTGTGAAAAGCCATCTACACGGTGGTCTTTCAATCAAGAGGGCAGCAATATGTTATAATATTCCACGAACAAGTTTAATTAGATATATCAAGAAATGCAAAGATAAGACTATTAATTGGGATAATGCAATTATATTAGATGTACCGCGAATGGAGCCAAAATATAATTCACGACAGGTTTTTACGGACCAAGAAGAAGGTATGCTATCTAATTATTTGCAAACCTGCGCCCATTTACATCATGGATTACCCCCTGCGTTGAGGCAAGAAAAATTGCTTATGAATTTGCGGTGGCAAATAATAAGAAAGTCCCTAAAAATTTGTTGATAATCATACGTCTGGTAAAGACTGGTTCACCTCAGTTATGAAAAGAAATAGTAACATATCCTTAAGGATGCCGGAGGCAACATCATTGGCTAGAGCAATGGGTTTTAATAAAGTTGTAGTGGGCAACTTTTTCGACAATCTTCAGAAGGTTTTGGAAAAACATAATCTAGGTCCCGAACAAATTTATAATATGGATGAAACGGGACTTACAACTGTACAGAAACCACTAAAGGTTGTAGCCCAAAGAGGTGCTAAACAAGTTGTTCAGATTACTTCTTCAGAACGGGGACAATTAGTAACAGTAATCTGTGCTATAAACGCGATTGGAAATTCGGTTCCACCGTTAATGATTTTTCCCCGAGTATACTTTCAACAACATATGATCAAGGGGGCCCACCTGGTACTATAGGACGAGCTAATCTATCAGGAAGGACACCTAACAAGATTTTTGTCGATTGGATGAAACATTTTATCAAATTTACGAAACCAGCTGAAGATTCACCAGTGTTTCTCATAATGAACAATCACGAAAGTCATGTTTCGTACACGGCTGTAAAGCTAGCTAAGGAAAATCATATTATACTTTTGACATTACCCCCACACACGAGTCACCGCCTAAAACCCTTAGATAGATGTTTGTATGGCCCGCTTAAGCGGTACTATAACGATGCTTGCCGGTCTAAACTATTGAATAAACCAGGAGGGCGAATTAGCATATACGAAATTGCAGACATGTTTGGGAAATCTTATCCTCAAGCAGCCACCCAAAGAAACCTTATTTCTGGTTTCAGAGTCAAGGGTATATATCCTTTTAATCGTCACATATTCCCAGATGATGAATTTATAGCTGCTAGTGTCACCGACATTGATATAAATATGAATTTGAATGTGCCCAATGAAACAGAAACAGGTACTAGTCATGAAAATACTAGAGCAATTACTCCTGTAGCAAGCACCAGCCGTGACTGTCTGGACGGAATAACAATAACTGACAAACTGACACCTGTAGAAGAAAACTCAGTTATTAAACCAGCCATGATCCGCCCATATCCTAAATCTGTTGGTTCTTCAAAATCAAAAAGAAAGCCACGGAAGAAGAAAACAACCTCTGTCTTGACAGACACTCCGGTGCTAAAACAAATAGAGGAAGAGTTCAATAAGAGAAATGAGGCTAAGGTCAACAAAATTAAAAAAAAAAATAGTAGATGACAGCACTGGTTCAAACATAATATCCCAAAAGAAGAAAAAGATAGAGAGTATAAGACTTGATGACAGCAGTAGTGACAGCGGAGAAAGCGTTAAGCTTGCAGATTCTGAAGATGATTTTCACGACGACCTTGAGGAAGAACAACCAAATGACCTGCTCTTTGATTTGTCAGATATTCAAGTGAACAGTTTTGTACTTGTCAAATTTCAAACAAAAAAGACTGTAAAATATTTTGTTGAGAAGGTTCTAGTTATTCATAACTCTTTCGAGTTTCAAGTTAGTTTCCTGAGGAAACATGGAAATAATTTTGTGTTTCCCGCAGTTGCTGATGTATCTTCAGTTGAAAAAGAAAACATTATTTATCATATATCAACTCCTGTGCAATCTGGTGGAACTGCAAGAATGCAAGGTCTCTTCCATTTTCACATAAATTTTTCTTCTTTTAATATGGGATAGAACATTAGCTAATATAGATACTTTATTATTTACTTACCTACTCTTATGATGATATTTATCTTTCTAATACATAGGATAATATTATCTTTTGTTATAACTTTATGATAGTAAAAAATATATTTTAAAAATCAATGCGTGGTTTACTGTTTTACTATGACCATTGTACCCCTATTAAGAGACCACTGTACCCGATAGAGGGGTACAGTGGTCACAATATTTAAAAAAAAGAAATTTCTCATTTATACATTTTCGGTATAACTTGAGGAATTGGGTTCCTTATGAAATTATAGAAGAAAAGCTATACTTTAAACCTGCTGCGGAAAAATGGAAAAATTGTATGTATTTTAAAAATAATAATAAGAAATCCAAAAATATATATAATATATTATGAGATGATTCCATTGAAGGGTTGGGAGTTCAATGTTGGTAAAATAAACTTGAAATTTTCACTTAAAATTTGGTAGATGTATGTATTATTACGACATCTATAATTAGATTATATTATGAGATGATTCCGTTGAAGGGTTAGGGGTTAAATAGGGATGAATATGGGGAAATAAATAAAACAAGCTAGTAAGAGTGCAGAAACTTGTGATTTGATGTATATGCAATAAGCTAAGGCCTCATATTTTCTTATAACATTTTTCCACCCCTCCACTGCCCCACACCATTATTAAAGGGGTTGATAAAATATAATTGACATATTCACTTGAAATTTGGTACGCGTATGTATTATAACGACATCTGGCACTAAATTATATACTGAAATGCTTCCGATAAGGGGGGTGTATTGGGGACAATAGGTGGAGGAAGCTAATAAGACTCCAGAAACTTCATTTTTGGAAACCAACGTTTAAAATTTTTTTATGACATCTGCCTTACATATTATTAAAATTTTATGACCAATTATTTCTACATCTAGAGTGCAAATATAGTAAACATATTTTCCTTCAAAGAGACTTGGATGGAAAATGTGGATGTGGAAGTAGTGGTTCCTTAGGCACCGGTTTTTTAATATTACTTTCAACCAGCTTATCAAACATTATTTACATCTCTAAATTGATATTGTCCATTACTTCCTATGTTTTAATTATGTAGTACCTATATGTTTTTACCTTTTAATTATGTAGGATTAATTATTTCCGTACCTGTTATTGTTACTTTAGGTTTAAATGTTAGAAAATTGACGTATAAATTGTTCAACTCTCATTAATTAATTATTCATTATTATCAATATTGAACTATTTGGGTTTTTAACCTGCTACGTACTAGAATGACAAATAAATAAATAAACGAAATAAATTAAATTACCTAAAACAAACAATAAAAATTTAAGTCGTGTGACAACTCTAGATAGGTATCATATTATTCCAGATTTCCTTGCTTCAGCAGCGGTTATAACTGGAATTCTTATGCTTTGAATTTGTTAATTTATTGAAATGTACCTACCATTTGTTCTTGACTTTACTAAGTCATTCTTATAAGGAGTGCTAATTTGAAATAAAATCGTAACTGGAAAGGCATTTGAGAGTAACCAGTATCTTCCAGTGTTTTTCTAATACGAAAAAATTAATCAAACAATGTAAATACTCCTGAACTTTTTAATTTTGAATAATTTATTAAACATAAATTCAAAGGCCATCTTTCAAGCCTCCGGTGGTAAAATGATTTATCAATTTTCCTTTTACTTGTACTGCGTGTTTAAATAAACTTAATTGCACAACGGAAAATCATATTTATTTTTCTTAATTTTGATAGACCCGGAGCTCACGAACACGTACCAGATCCGTAGGTAAGAAAGGTTTGATTTGATCTAAGAAAGACTATTTATATAAGGATATTTAAACCGCAGGTGCTGCGCAAAAAACTAATAAAGTCCGAGTTACAACGTACAAGTAAACGCTGTTGCCTGCTTCGACATCTTTATCTTCTTGGGAAAGTGTCACAAAATACTTTAACAATTGCATACCACAGCCTCATTCACTCCATTATATTGTTATGCCATCCTTAGTGGCGTTCGACAAGTAGGTTAGTAATTGTAGTCATAGAGGGTCACGTATTCTCTAGAATGTCTCTGTTCGAATTCTATTACCACTACAAAGGTGGCTCTGGTAGTATAAGTCGATGATTCTACTAGGTCACTCAAGGTTTCTGTACCAGAAAGAACTAGAATGTTCGAGAGAGACCGTCTGTGGGGTATGTAAGGACAGACAGCGGCAGGGAAATAAATTTCTAGAGGATTTAGTTATGTTCAGATAAGTCCGAAGTGATTCCAAGCGAAGTATTAAGTAATAAATAGTGTTTAATGTTATATTAGTGTAGAAATACGCACTGTAAATAATAAATAATTAGTAATTACTGTTAGTGGTATCTCGTCTTATAATTTCTGAACGCATGGATTTGGGAGCGTTTACCAAAGGATGCTAACACGTAACAATATCATATCATTCTAATCTACGGTCATGCCACAGCATCCACTAACATGTTTTCTGCCCTACGAAAAACGATACGTATAATTTCTGGTCTAGAAATGGTTATAATGAACAGTTCATCAAATGAAAGATATTGACTTCCATGTATAGTATTCTATTGTCAATTTAAAAATTCAGTCTAAAGCATTTCTACCAGGATAAGTCATTATAAAGCCTATTTGTATAGAATAACACCCGAGACCGTGTACTTAATTATTGCAAACAATATCCATAGACGAACATAGTTAACCAGATATGTTATGCGCTTACCTCAAACAAAAGTAGTCGGTTGTTTACTTGGCTCACCATTACAAGTCCATTATAAGCTCTTGGTTCACTCTTAATATTGCCGTTAGCATAGCCGTAGGTTAAATGATATTTATTTACTTTCATTGAATCATTTATGGAGTTGTTCAATAAACTAACATTATTCATTATTAATAAATAGTGCATTATAAATAAATAATTTGCATAATGCCTATCAATTAATATAAAGTAGTAACACAATAGTTATTCTAAAAATTCTCGATCGATGGTCGTGACGCTCGCAACTATACCTTTGTTGGTCTTTTTAAGATTTTCAAACTAACTTGAGATAAACTATACATATATATTTCAGTGTCCCCTCTGCATAAAAAATAATCAAGATTATTCTACCGCAGAAGCAAAATCCATTTCTATAGCACCAAAATGCGTTAATGTGAAGATCAAATTATAGAAAGTGTAGAAAATATTAATTTTCTTATAAGGAATGCTAATAAAATATTTAAATTTGCAGGGGTAAATATACCAAGCGGGAGACTTTTTTATCTATCGAAATAGATACCAAGTATATTGGAAACAAGTAAAAATAAAAGCGCGCGGCAACTGTTTTATTTGAAACTATTTTCTTAACATTAGCAGTTTTCGAGAAAGTGTGAAAAAATTTGACTAATGAATAAATGTTTGAGCATTACGTTTATGATGCGTATGTAAAGTTAAAAATTTGCTGTAATACTTCACTATGAGACATATCATTTATAGGATTTTGCAAACAGCGGAATGTAAAACTATGTATGAGAACTAAAGGAAAAACTATACATAAAACTATTAATGAAATCTTTGCATTCTTTCGATAACCTGACTACTGGTTATGCTAACAAGTAACAATTCTTATTTGCCATTCTCATTTTAGCACTAGCATAACCAGAAGTTAGGTTATCGAAAGAATGTAAGATTTCATTAATATTTTTATGTATAGTTTCCTTTAGTTCTCATAGATAGTTTTGCTTTCCGCTGTTTGCAAAATCCTATAAAGAATATGTCTCATTACTATAAGCAAAGAAATAATAATAATTCACTTTTAAATACTTCACTATATGACTTTATTATATACATGATAAGAAGAAATACTGTACTTGTAGTTAATATCTCCGAAAGTATACTGAATAAATATTGATGACTAGTTTGAGAGTGAGACAGACAGACATATGACATGGCATACTGGGTAATAATTTTTATTTGGAGGAAATGATAATTTTTCCGATTATGATATACAGTGTCCGCCAAAAAATCTGCTCCATATGGAAAATTTTTTATTCAATTGCTTTTTTTAAACGGATGTCGGCATTAGTTTCAGCATGATTAATAACCACAAAATCGCCGATAATATTTGTCATATCACAACTAAGACATCTCCACAATGTCATTAGAATTTCTAAAATTTCCTGAAATGCCCTTATTTTTCAAGATATGGAAAAGTACTATAAGGAAAGTTGTTTACAATTACTTTAAGAACCTAAATGTGAAGTTTGGTTTGAAAATTTCAATGTTTTAGTTTTTCTATTTTTTTTCAAAAATACGTAACTTTTAAAAAAATTTAGTTTAATGTTGAGTTAAATTGAACTATTTCCATGAAAAAAATATATAAATGTTACATTTTTTTCAAATGTAATTAATAATGGCAAAAAACCTTTTTTATAAAAAACAACAGATATTAGTGGAGTATTTTCAGTAATTCTCAACCCTTACTATCGAATTTTAGCATGAAAATCGGTTTAAATATTAATGAAACGATTGTTGATTTAAATTACATTTAGATCACTTAAATAAAACTCAAAGTTCCTATTAATATTTACCTCAAATGCCTTAAAAGTGAATAAATATTTGTATTTTCCTGACCGTTGATATCAAATTAACTTGATGTATCCTGGGATTTTTCGGTCATCTTTAAATGAAAATTCTTATATTTTCTTACGTTTCGGTTTTATTAACCATCGTCAGAGGAAAAACTACAATATTTATATTAACGTACAATTATTTTATGTGATTTTACAAATTTAATTTTATTACTTACAATTTAAGAAATTTTTTGTTTACACTATATTAACATTTTACGTTTATTTCTGTTGAAAGTTTTAATGCAACTAAATGCTGAACAAAAGTATTGCCTGCTTTCTGGTCTGTGTTATGTCACTATTGGTACAGTTTATTTAATTTATGGATGCTAGTTATGAGGTTTTCTCTAAAGGCTGGTGGTGTGAAATATGATATTTTAAGAATTTTGCGGACTTGATGGAACGATGTAAAAATATATGTTGTTTGGTAATATCCCCTTTTTAGTTAATTTAACAAATTAAAGTATGTTTCACTTAAATTCTCTATATCAGTGCGGTTGTTTATTGCGTTGTTATGTCTTTTAATTTGTAACATTTCATGTATTGTCCTTCGATGATAATTTGGTTCCTTTTGTAAAATTTTTGTATTGTCAAAGTTAAAGCTATGGTTATGGTCTAAAGCGTGTTTGGTAAGAGCTGTCGAGTTTTGATTTAGTGTTCTTATATTATATTTGTGTGTATATATTTGGTTATGCAGGTATTGTTTTGTTTGGCCAATATATGTACTATTAATGTAATAATTGTAATAGTACATATATTGGCCAAACAAAACAATACCTGCATAAACGAATATATACACACAAATATAATATAAGAACACTAAATCAAAACTCGACAGCTCTTACCAAACACGCTTTAGACCATAACCATAGCTTTAACTTTGACAATACAAAAATTTTACAAAAGGAACCAAATTATCATCGAAGGACAATACATGAAATGTTACAAATTAAAAGACATAACAACGCAATAAACAACCGCACTGATATAGAGAATTTAAGTGAAACATACTTTAATTTGTTAAATTAACTAAAAAGGGGATATTACCAAACAACATATATTTTTACATCGTTCCATCAAGTCCGCAAAATTCTTAAAATATCATATTTCACACCACCAGCCTTTAGAGAAAACCTCATAACTAGCATCCATAAATTAAATAAACTGTACCAATAGTGACATAACACAGACCAGAAAGCAGGCAATACTTTTGTTCAGCATTTAGTTGCATTAAAACTTTCAACAGAAATAAACGTAAAATGTTAATATAGTGTAAACAAAAAATTTCTTAAATTGTAAGTAATAAAATTAAATTTGTAAAATCACATAAAATAATTGTACGTTAATATAAATATTGTAGTTTTTCCTCTGACGATGGTTAATAAAACCGAAACGTAAGAAAATATAAGAATTTTCATTTAAAGATGACCGAAAAATCCCAGGATACATCAAGTTAGTTTAAAAGTGAATAATATTGATTTATTTAATAACTCTCGCTAGGTAAGTAAGTAAGTTTTGAAAACAAATGCTAACTTTTGACGTATCGATGCTTTGTGAATGTCTGTAATAAAATATAATTCTTCTGTTGCTGTTGGCCGTTTAAGAAATGCTTACTAAATAGAACAAATTGAAATTATTTTAATTCAAAGCGAAGATAGAACAAATAGGGGCACAGCTGATATTTTTAATCAAAGAATTTTGCAATATTACAATAATATGCATGGAAAGAGAAGGAAGACAACAGAAATGTAGTACTTAATTTAGGAGACTAGAGATGGCAAACATGGTTTAAAATTTTTAAATAAATCTGTATTATTAATTTTTTAGGTTTTTGAAGTAATTTTGACAAGAATTTTGAGTTTTATTTATGTGATCTAAGTATGATTTAAATGAACAATCGTTTGTTTAATGTTTAAGCCGATTATCATGCAAAATTCCACAGTACGGATTCAGAATTTTTTTAAATAGTCCACGATTTTCCTGTAGTTTTTTGTAAAAAGTGTTTTATTGCCGTTATGAATTACATTTAGAAAAGAAATGCACCATTTATGTATTTTTTGAATTTAAAAATTTCAAATTAACTCTACTATAAACAAAAAATTTAATAAAAAATAAGTGTTACATATTTTTTGAAAAAAAAAAAAATTAAAAAACTTAAACATAGAAATTTTCAAACCAAACTTCACATTTAGATTCTTAATGTAATTACAAACAACTTTTCATTATGGTACTTTTCCATATTTTGAAAAATGCGGCCAATTTAGGCCACTTTTAACACGCTTTTATTACTTTCACCTGTATCTATCAATCTATCAATGTAACGGAATCTTTCAACGTAATTCTCATCCACTTCTAATTATTGTATCATCATGAAATTTTTCAACTATGTGTATCTCCGATGACAATACAATATAGTATACTCAATTTTAAAATATGTTCAAAGTGGCCGCCGCCCCAAGTTGGCGGATTCTCATTTTCTTTACAACCCTGTTGATATGGGTATCAAGGGTAAGGGCTTGACAGTAGGAAACAAATATGTCATCAAAACTTAAAAAATCAAAATGGCGGCGTCAACATGGCGAATAGGTTTTATCAATTATCGTCGGATTTGACTGAAAATCGGTATCTGTGGGTTATCGAGGTTCCAGATTAGAATTATCTGGTCCAAATTTTTAAAGCTAAAAATAAAATATGAATAATAGTTTAAAAAAGTAAAAAACAGGCTTTAATAGCAAACCGAACTAAAAAGTAAAAAATAATACAATACACTGCAAAAGAGCGTGGGGTGCTTGATATCAACTAGTATGAATATTTCATAGTAATAAGCACCTGACGCTTTTTTGTATTGTATCATTTTTTATTTTTTGATTGGGTTTGCTATTAAAGCGTGTTTTTCCAGTTTTTTTATACTATTATTTTTGAATTTTTAATGTCATTTTGGAAATGTCATAGTTGTGACATGACAAATATTTCGGTAATTTTGTGGTTATTAATCATGCTGAAACCCGTTTAAAAAAACAATAATTGAATAAAAAACTTTTCCATATGGTGTAGACTTTTTGGCGAATAATGTATATTCAAAGTGATGTCATGATTACCTTTATTAATTTGTCCAAAATTAAATCAACAGTATAAATAATAAGTAATTTCTTGTTTCTTATACCGGGTGAGTCACGAATTGCGCTCGCCCCGATATTTCCTAAAATATTTGGAATAGAAAATTGAAATTAGGAGGCCTTATTACACGACTAAAATGCCATCTTTTCAATAAAAAATCAAGTTTGATGCACATCCGGTTTGACCGGAAATGCCCACAACTTTCGATTTTTAAACGGAACACCCTATATATTTTTACATTTTTGGAATCTAGAGGAAATTTTGAATACAATACATCCATTTTGGTCACTTTTTGATAAACATTAAAAATTTTATTAAAAAATCTATTTCTGAATCCAGAGTGCTGTGGTGCCCAAAATATATTTTAGTTTGTGTGCTACGTTACTATAAAAATAAAAAGAGCAATATGATTGCATTACTTAATTCTCTAGAGGCGTTTAAAATTTTTAAATGTGATTTTTACCCACTAACTCGTTTTTTTTAAATGGGAATTTAATCGTTCACCAACATTTTTAAATACCTCGTTTTCATACGAATCTAATGATACCAAAATTTCGAAAATCCGCTCAGAAATATTTGAGATTTCAGCCAAAATACAATGCAACCAAGCTTTTAGAAACATGCGGCTAATTGATAATAGATTAGTGGGCTTTGGAAACTAAAATGGCACATTTCTGTGTAAATCTGGTAACCTAATAACATTGGAAAAATCATAGTGGCTATTGAATGTAATAAAACAATATCAGCTGTCAGGCAGACTCGTGTAGTTATAGGCAATCTTGAGCTATCAAATATTTAATAATTGTGAGCGCAAAGAACGTTACAATTAAGTTTAGCATAGGTATGTGGAGGTAAACACAATTACATCCACAAGGACATTTGGAATAGAATGCGACATCAGTTCGGTTTTCAGAGTTTTATTTAAATGAACACAAATATCGGGCCTATAAATAAATAAAAATCAATTCCGTTTGAACAATTAAACTTAAACTAGGTAACAGTAGGTATCTTTAAAATAATTAATATAATTAAACCATAAATTGACATTTATAGATATTGTTCAAAATGTCCACCATTTTTTTCTATACACAATTCGGCTCTGCGTACAGTTGCTTGAATGGCTCTACGCAATTCAGCCGGCGTTATTTCATTAAGAGCCCGTACAACTTTATTTTGCAGCTCTTCACGGGTATTTGATGAAGTTTTATAAACTTTATTTTTGAGAGTGCCCCATACATAATAGTCGGGGGGTGTTAAGTCAGGTGACCTAGGAGGCCGCCTGATATGACCTTGATTTGCGATAAGGCGTTCACCATGCAAGATGTTTAAATATTCCATCACTCTTCTGGAATTATGTGGGGGAGCACCATCTTGTTGGAAAAACAGATTTTGTAAATAGGCAAGAGGAAGTAAGTCAAGAAATTCTGCTGTCTGGTTTTGCAAAAAGAATAAATATCGTTCGCCAGTAAGTGTTCCATCAAAAAATATGGGTCCAATTATTCGATCTCCAAGTACTCCAAGCCAACAGTTAAACCCAAATCTTTCCTGAATATTCCCCCGCCCTACCATCCTCGGATTTTCTGGAGCTCAATACCTAGTATTATTTCTGTTAAACATACCTTGGTTCGTAAATCTACTTTCATCTGAATATAAAATATGAAAAGGAAAACCTGGGTTTTGTTGTACTGTATTTAAGAACCAATTGCAATATACTAGCCTCCTGTCGTTATCATCTCCATAAAGATGTTGGTGTATTTGGTATTTATAAGACCGAAACTTATGTTTCTTTAAAATTCTGCAAACCGAAGACTGACTAATGTCGCATTCCATTGACAATCCCCTTGTAGATGTTGTTGGGTGTACCATCACAAATCCTAATACATCAATTTCTTTGTCCTCACTTACAATAAATGTTTGATGGTCATCTTGTTGATTGGGTTCGTTTCTTAATTCATGTTCCACTCTGGCAAACAAGTGTCTGCTTGGATGACGTCTGTTGGGATATCGTTGCTAATACAGTTCTGCAGCTGCAGTTGAATTCTTGAGACGCTCTCCATATATCAGTAACATTTCATTTCATTTCTACTAAAATTATTCATTTTCTTTAATTTTTACTCAAAGAGATTTCTGCAACGCTTTATTTTGTATCTATCTGACAGCTGATATTGGTTTATTACATTCAATGGCTACTATGATTTTTCCAATGTTATTAGGTTACCAGATTTACACAGAAATGTGCCATTTTAGTTTCCAAAGCCCACTAATCTATTATCTATTAGCCGCATGTTTCTAAAAGCTTGGTTGCATTGTATTTTGGCTGAAATCTCAAATATTTTTGAGCGGATTTTCGAAATTTTGGTATCATTAGATTCGTATGAAAACGAGGTATTTAAAAATGTTGGTGAACGATTAAATTCCCATTAAAAAAACCGAGTTAGTGGGTAAAAATCACATTTAAAAATTTTAAACGCCTCTAGAGAATTAAGTAATGCAATCATATTGCTCTTTTTATTTTTATAGTAACGTAGCACACAAACTAAAATATATTTTGGGCACCACAGCACTCTGGATTCAGAAATAGATTTTTTAATAAAATTTTTAATGTTTATCAAAAGTGACCAAAATGGATGTATTGTATTCAAAATTTCCTCTAGATTCCAAAAATGTAAAAATATACAGGGTGTTCCATTTAAAAATCGAAAGTTGTGGGCATTTCCGGTCAAACCGGATGTGCACCAAACTTGATTTTTTATTGAAAAGATGGCATTTCAGTCGTGTAATAAGGCCTCCTAATTTCAATTTTCTATTCCAAATATTTTAGGAAATATCGGGGCGAGCGCAATTCGTGACTCACCCGGTATTAAGTAAGTATTAGATATCAATTATAAGAAAGTTATGTGCTAAATAAAATAACATCATTAAACGGCCCTGTGTTATAATCTCTTACAGAATTATTACTTCTATATTTGTTTACCATGTACTTAATTTAATCAAAAACAACTTATTCATAGATGTACCACATGACGACATTTTACTTCGTGTCCATGATCTTTTAATTGATATCTTCATTATTCATTTCTCATTTCATCGCTCTGAGCCTTCCGTTTCACATTATTAAAATTTTAATAATAAGGTATAATAACGATCCTTATTAAAATAGATAAAAATCGTTTATTAAGCTTTGTGCCCGGTTTCCTAGTCATTAATTTAGATACCGGTCTTCTAAATGAGCGTCGGTTTCTACTTCACTAATTAGCAGATTGCACTCGACTATTTACTAAATCAGTTTTATCTGAAAAGTTATGAAAAAGCTGATATTGCTTTAAGTGAGCAGTTCGGTGCCGCCGAACCGACCCCCAATTAATTTTTAATAGTAAGATTGAAGGCAAAAACCATAAAATTACTTTTTTAATGAAGTCTAATTAAATCAAGAAATATTTTTCTTCTTTGTACACATTAAATTAACACAATGGGGATTTGAGCTTGAGAAAAATTTTATATTAATTATGTTTATTTAACCCATTAGTTCCCAAGAAACTTTATTTCGAATTCTGTACTTTTTTCTTATGGTTTATAGATTATTAGCAATTAGAAAATATATAGAAATTTGCATTTTATAAATATCTAATATACTTTTCGAAAAAAAATGGTGTACTTGTATGGATACAGTGGGCACTATAAAAGTCAATTTTCCAGATATGCTCTATTAAATGAAACAAATTCAAAAAAGTATTGTTCGTGAAAGTTTATAAAACAGGGGCGTTCAAGGCAAAGGGTTACGCTGCATTTAAGGCATTTCCAACGAGCCCTTAAATGATACATGCGACAGCGCTGTTGGTGGAAAATGGCCACCTTCTGTTCTAATTATACTCCGTGGTACTGACCCCATTGAACGATTCGGCGAAAGACTAGATTTAGTAAAGTTTATAACGTAGTGTCGCACAACGTTCCGCTGAAATGATAATAAATCCATTGTTGGGTTTTGAGCTATCAGTGATATTTTCCAGGCATTCACCATTGTAACATTTACCATATGGGTAAAGAGAGGCCACCGCCATTTCTTTCCTTGAATCGGTATTCTGTAGTTATTTACCACTTACCGCCCATTGATTTTGTGGTTAGAAAACAGAAGTGGTTGTTGTATATCAATTTTGACTTTGGCTGCAAAACTTCAACGTTTGACTTCCACATCCACGTAGTGGATTGGAAGTATAGTAATCGTAAAAAAAATTAAAATTTCTTTTTTTTTTATAAGTTTAGAATGTCATGAAACGTCGAGATTTTAAATTTGAGTGAAAAAATGTATGTCTGTCTGTCGGTCTGTCTGTCTGTAACTTTTTTTTCCGCACGCTTTCTCCGGTGGATTGTTGAGGATATCCGGTGAAAGGTTGATGGGAGTGGGGGGGTTGATGTATTATACTACAAGCCAAGACCTCAAATTTTGTTTATAATATTCTTCAACCCCCCACCACCCCTCCTAGTCTATTATCAAAGAGGTTGATAAAATAAAATTGAGATACTCATTTGAAATTTGGAACACGTATGTATTATAACGGCGCGGCATCTGGAACTGGATTATATTTTGAGATGATTCCGTTGAAGGGTTGGGGCTTAAATAGGCATAAATAGGGGAAAATAAGTAAAGCAAGCTGGTACGAATACAGAAACTTGAAATTCGGTGTATATACTAGGAGCCAATGCCTCTGATTTTTTATAATATTTTTCAACCCCCCACCACCCCTACTCCATTATTACAGGGATTGATAAAATTAAATTGAGATGTTTATTTGAAATTTATTACATGTATGTACTATAACGACATATGGAATTAGTTTATGTTTTGAGATGATTCCGTTGAAAGGTTGGGGGTAAAATAGGGGTAAATAGGTGAAAATAAGTACATCAAGAGTACAGAAATATGAGATTTGGTGTATATACTAGAAACCAAGGCCTCAGATGTTTCCTTTAAAGTAACTTGGATGAAAAATCTGGATGTGGAAGTAGTGCGATTCCTTAGGTAGCGGTTTTTTATTTAGATCTAAGAGCTGTGCAAAAATATATTTAAATGTAATACAAAATTTAGTGACTTTCTATTTATATTTAATAAATGCACACATGGACTGGTACTATACGTAGGAGAAATACCCGAAAATCCAAATATGTTAATCAATACATCGGTCACTTCTTGTGCAAAATATAATATACTGAATACAAAATTTAACAAAAACTAACTCATTTATAAGAGTAAGAGAAATCTCAGGGCTGCGAGAGAAGAAAGTACTACATCTAATTTGTTTATATAGAATCCCCCAACAGTGAACTTAATTTAATATCGGAATCAGTGAATAACCTGTCATTAAGCGTCGCACGTAATGAAGCACATTTATTATACCCCGGACAACTTATGACCGCACTGATGAGGCTGCCATTAGATATGAGAAGATTGAAATTGTGTCTATTAAAGTTAATAAACTTAACATAATACATCAATGCGTTCAATGTATCAGTAGCAAACTCTCAAACTTGAAATGCTCTTGAATCAAGTGAAATGTGACGTATTGTATTTCGAAACACTGGGATAAATCTGGACAAATACAATCAATTCGAATATATGGTTATGCCTTCAAAGACCATGTCGAAGTTGGCTGAAGAATGATAATACATGTGTTTTCTTACGGAGTCAAATCGCTATTACTTGTGCAAAAAAAATTACTTGTTAATGCATATGTACAAAATGTTTAATCATTTTCATATTTAGTAATAGATTTTTTGAAAAACCATCGTGTTTTCCGCCTCTTGCTACCTACCATTTATTTTTTTTATGTAAAATATTAGGTTAAGAAATTAATGGCATTCGTCGTAACGTGTAGTATGATAGTACAATAACGATTAATGAAAGTTGAATTAAAAATTTTAAAAACCCCTCCTACACAAATAGTTAGGTAGGTACATTATTTGTTTTACTACAGATGCGTCAGGCAGGTCCGTCAAGAGGGGGAGGGTCGGGGGTGTTTACCCCTGAGCCCGGAATTATTGAGGGTCCCGGATTCCACCCGAATTTTTATAAATTTTCTTTGTAGAAAATCGTAACCTGTAGTCTCTATAGCGATTAATTTAATTCTTATTGAGGTATCCGCCCCCAGCTTTCCGAAGTTTGTTAAATTGAGACAAATTTGTAAAAATGCTATTGTGATGAAATGATGAAATTTTAACCGAGATAATTATTCTGTCATAAGGAATATCATCATCCCCAGCTCTCTACGAAATTGCAATCTAGATAAATATTATTCTTGTAAGGAAGGTCCCCCACCCGCTCTTCGAAATTATATCTAGAGAAAAAGAGAGAAATATTTTTTTTATTATAAGATTAAACCTATCAAGTTCAAGACATTTTTTAAAACTATTTAAATTCATTTTGTCGAGTCAATGAAGCGTAAAAATCGTTCTAAGAATCCGATTTTGATAATTTTCTTAAATGCGTGTTGAGTTGCTTTTATTGAAAATTTAAATTCAAAAATGTTTTTCACAGTTGTGGTTGATATTTATTGATATTATTTAAACAGTAATAACAAGTTTTGCAGGAGAAATCTATTTTTTATGTATTTTCGCAATATTCATGAACAAACCATATTTTTCACGCGTTGCATTATTCCCAGGCTACAACTGATTTTGTAAATTGACCCTCTTCAAATGTTCAGCTGCTTTTTTGTGGGCGGCAATGCACTTAGTCGGACCGCCCGCGCCCTCTTGCTCTTTGCAGTAGCCTTGACAAACACTGGTATTAGTTATTTAACGATAACTTGCTTAATTCTTAAGACATCTAATCGTTCCAAAAGCCATCTTGCTGGAAATTTTAGGGACTACAAGGCCTTAATCTCACTTGAACCCTTCGTTTTTGAGTTTTTGTAGTATAAGGGGCTCGGGGAAGGAGGTCCTCGCACTCATATGCGACCTTAAAACGGCGATATCTCAATTAATTTTTATCATAGTGAAGTTTTTTTAAAAAAGATGTTTTCAAAATAAAACTACATTTTTTCACTATTTCATTACTTGATTATCTTCTTTAGTCTTTGAGTTACAGTGGAGAAAAGAAAATTTTCTCAAGAATTTCAAAAATCATTTCAAAATTAAATCAAACTTTTTTCCAAATCTAAGCACTCTAAGCCGTTCAAACTTCTAGAACATATTGTCAGCACCGAAATAAAGTAAATTGTAAATGGATTACGTTTGATTTCAATTCTTGCGGTTAAGCTATTGGTTTCATTGCTTATTTTTCTCCGAGAAACAAGATAAGCATTTTATTTTCACATTAAACAAAAAAATAATTATTTGCGACACGGGATGTTTCTGATTTTGAATAATATTAAAAAACACACATTTCACAAAAAAGATGATCAAAATCGGAGCTGTTGCTGAGAATTGAGAAATAAAGACCTTCATTGACTCGACTAATTTCAGATAAACATTAAGGTGGCCATTCCCTAGAAAGAGATATCCGATAGGGAAATATTTATTATTTTTGCCTATAACTTTTTGTTCTCAGTACGTATATTAAAAAAAACTATAGGAGTACCTAAGTAGAACCATAACAAGACTATTACTATGAATTTTCACTCAATAATTTCAGTGGTTTGCAAAATAACTGGATTTAAAACTGCTATATAGGAAGATAATAGTTAGATTTAAATTTAAAAATTATGTTAATTTTTAAATTTAAATCTAGCTATTTTGTCAACCACTGAAATTATTGAGTGGAAATTCATAGTAATAGTCTTGTTATGATTCTACTTAGGTACTCTTATAGTTCTTTTAAATAAAGAAATAAGTTATGGCCAAAAATATCACATGTTTCCCTACCGGATATCTCTTTCTAGGGAAAGGTGGCCAACCTTAATTTATTATGTGATGTTACACCGGCTCCTTCGCCATTTCTTAAACACCACGTTACACTTATCTTGGAAACAAGAAACGCTGTATTTTCGCCTGTTTTTGGGTAGTTGATTTGGGAAAATTCGTAAAAAGGTTTAGCAGGTATCAAATTCATCGTCATTAAAAACCAAGAAAGGCATTGTTCTTGGTTTTTTGAAAATGTTCATTAATTAGCCATATTCAGGGGTTGAAATGAATAAGTATCATCACTATTAAATCAATCTTAAAAATGCGAAATTATGTATTCTCTCAAGAAGGATTAATAATTCGCACATAGGCCCTCGAAGGGGGTGAAATCATCCCCCAAATATTAAAAACACCAAAAATATTTTTTTAAATTCTGAAAATAAAATATTTAATTGTTTCATGACATGACAAATGAGAAAGTATTTTTATTAATAATTTTGAGGAAAACGCACTTTCTAAGGATTAAACGTACCCCTATGCGTTTTCTTTTTTTTTTTTTTCATGACTTTAACAATCGGTTTTAATATTTGTTTCGCTAGTATCGCAGTTATGAATTACTAAAAGTCTTAAGATCTATTTATACATTAGTATCTTGCATTTAACTCCATGTTAGTTATTTATCATTTACTATCTTACCATCTGATGGAACTTATTCTTAGTCGTCTCCTTACGTCTCACGTTAAGAGTTCATGAGAACCTTCCTTGGAGAGAATGAAGTCACTGTATTGCCATGGCCACATAATCGGATTTTAATTTCCTAGAGCAACTATGAGACTTGCTTCAAAGAGGAGTTAAGAGTAAAGATCCTCTCTTTGCGGATATTTCGTCTATAGATACTCCACCCTACCAGTCCTCCAGCACACATCGCATCACGTGCTCTATATAGACGTTTCATCGCCATTTTTACTTTTCATCAATAATACTATAAAAGCTGCATATATATTTTTTTTATTGATATTCAATGTTTTATATTTAATAATGCTAATATTTAATCGTTTTGACTTCGATAAAGTGAGAATCTTCCTAGGCCATTGCGAAGTGTATATTCTGCAAATGGTAACAAATCGATACTCAATAATTCTTCAAATCCACCATTCACCGTTTGTGGAATTGGAAACGATTTACTCATCCTAAGCTTCCAATTATGAACAGTTAATATGTCCACTAAGGGTTGTTCATCTATATTTATAAGAGAAAATGTGCTGTAATGTCTCATTCCGAATGAAAAATATAACACTTTGTTAATATAGTAGTATTTAGAGATCTGAAAAAACTGCAGTTCGCTCAATCACAAACTGGAAATAATTTAACTAAAGATTAGTATTGAAACTGGAACTCTAAAAACTACACATGAATATATCAAAAAGTAATTTACTATGAGCAAATAATTTGAAAATCTAGAAATTTATTAACATATCGCAGAACATTTTGAAACAATACTGTGAAAATCTTATCAGTATTCAATTTCGATGGTAACGAGTAAAACACTTCAATTTTCCATGCAGATTTTAGTTTCCATAGTTTATCCTTATTAGTTTTTCATCAAAGCATGTGACGGTTCACTGTGTAAATTAAAATTAAGTTCACCACTATAAATTAAAATAATTACTAGCTTGAATAATGTACGTATATGGTATATATTGGGTTGCCTACAGTTTGCAAATTTGAACACATACTTCCATAGACAAATAAGAGCTGTAAATAAAATAAAAAGTCGCGTTTTTTGGCTACTAAGTTATCCAGAAAAAGATAAGAGCGAAAAAATTGCGAGGAGTGATTAACATCTACTGCTCGTGTAAGCACTAAAAATTTGTATCACAAAATTACATAGTAAAGATGAATTTTAGTAGTGATTGTTTGTGAAAGGCCTAAGAACAGCTAAGGTAACTTAAACAAATCATATTATGCATTTTTCGAGTGTAATATCAGTCATATGTATTTTTAGTCCTTTTTGTTTCTTCACTTTACTTTTTATTTTCTCCTTTGTTACTACAACGACAAATTTTATGCGAGTATCATGAGATAAGAGCTAAATTTATGGATGAATTTTACTGGTATCAAAGAGCAAAATTGAAGAACAAAATATTGCTGGCATCATATGAGAAAAGAGCAGATTATTAGAACTACTTTTTCTGGTATCGTTACAAACAGGGTGAATTTTGGAACAGAAAAGATATCTACCAGATAAGTACCGATTTTATTTTTGTATATTTTAAATCATCAAAAAAAATAAGTTGTGCTTAACAAAACTGTAATTTCGTTATTGTGATAATTTTGTATTTTAAACATGAATGCCTAAGTACTTGTGTCCTTTCTGTGAAGCATCTAACAGCTGTTTTTTGGGGACATTTAATGCACATTGTGTCAAATAAGACTTGAGCTGTTATACCTATATTTTTATTTGTTATATTGATAATAATGCAAATTACCATATTTTATTTAATTTTTGTATGTGGTACCTTGAATCGGATAGAACGTATAGTGTCTTTCAACTAGGCACATCGAGGCTGACATGTATATATTATTTTTCGTGCCATTTACTTATTGTTAAATATGTAATACTTTTTATGTGCATAATATTCCACTGATCAATTTTACAGGAATATTTTCACCTGTTCACTTATGTCAAACATATATACCGGTATACAAAATATGTCACATTTTCTTCCATTTTACATTATTAAATATTTTTGTCCTAAATTTATTTGTCTATTTTATTCCCCCTTTCTGTCGATATTATCGACTGGCGCGCGCACTTAGCCTATTTAACGCCTTATGCAAATAGTACGCCACAAGCGGTGAAAAAAACTTTTATTTCCATCAGACTGAGAGCAGCACATGAATTGTAGTTAGGTAACAACAAAACAATACATAAAATATAAAACAATATTTTTTGCAATTGTATACCGAACCGAATTACACACATATACAGGGTTGGGCAATAGTCCCGGAACGGCTCGATTACAGCGCGAACGGGACCTCGTATCAACTTCGGGTTTTCGACACTGTATTCAGCGAAATTTTTAGAACTTCTTGACATGTATTTCAGGACCGTGACGTCATTACGTTCGGAGGTGTGACAAAGGTGTCATTTTTAAAAAATGAAACACCCGGTATATTTTTCCATATTTGTATACTTTAAGAAGTCCCGAATTCAACGATGTAACGTTTGTATGGATTCTGTTATGTAATGTGGTCTCAATAAGGGAAAATAAGAAATTACAATCGTAATTAACAGAGAACAGTGGATATCCAAACAGCTGTATCCAAAAAAGACACTCTTTTTTTACAATTTTTTTTTACAAAACTAAGACCCACGTAAACAAGTTTTTTGTAGTCGTTTAATAAAAACACAGGTCATAGTTAAATTGTTCTCATTATTTTACTAGTTTATCTAAGTAAGTCGTGGTATAAACGTCACTGTGACATTACTTTTGTACTACTAATTTATGATTCTAAAAACTTGTCTTTAAAATGGCTCAACTGAACGACACTGAATGGATAACTTTACTCATGATGATTGGATTCGGAGAGAGGCGTCGATCCCTTCAGGAAGCAAGTGACCTCTTCAACGATACCTTTCCTAAGCGAAACCCGATTTCCAAGTCGACAGCATGTCGAATTTTGCACAGTTTTGAACATACGGGAAATGTCAAGAATTTACCAAAAACTGGCCGCCCAAAAACAGCGACAAACGACGACAGAGCTTTAGATGTACTGTTAGCGATTCAGGAGAAGCCTAAAACGTCAATTCCGAAATTTTCATTAGAAACTGGTAACAGTGAAAGATCCATTCGAAGAATACTCAGGAGAAATAAAATACATCCCTACAAAGTCAGCTTACTTCAGGAACTTGCGGAAGATGACCCTGATCGTCGAATGCAGTTTTGCCAACAAATTATGAATTTCTTAGACGAGACACCACAGTTTGTAGATCGCATTTTGTTTTCCGATGAGGCTACATTTTGTTTAAATGGATTTGTCAATCGTCACAATTGTCGCTATTGGTCTGCTGAGAATCCACATTGGATGGAAGAAATGCACATACAACATCCACAAAAAGTAAATGTCTGGGCGGGTATAATTGGAACACATGTAATAGGGCCGTTTTTTCTAAATGGTAATTTAACTGCTGATACCTATTTAACTTTATTACGCGATAGAGTTATACCCGCTGTAATTCAGATATTTCCCAACCGCGAAAATCCTCGGGTGATCGCAAATGACGTGTACTTCCAGCAAGACGGAGCTCCGCCACACTATGCCAGAATTGTAAGAAATTTTTTGGACAGTGTCTTTCCCCGGAGATGGATAGGTAGAAGGGATCATATCGAATGGCCAGCTAGGTCACCTGACCTAACCCCTCTTGATTTTTTTCTGGGGTCATTTGAAGTCTGTGTATCGCACAAGACCTGCCACGGTACAAGAGCTTCAAGAAAGAATTCTAGCGGTTGCTGATAATATTACACCTCAGTCCCTCCAAAATGTTCAGCGGGAATTTGTGGACAGGCTAGCACATTGTCAGGCAGTGGAAGGATTCCAATTTGAACATTTAATAAAATAAAACTATTATCTGTTAATTACGATTGTAATTTCTAATTTTCCCTTATTGAGACCACATTACATAACAAAATCCATACAAACGTTACATCGTTGAACTTGGGACTCCTTAAAGTATACAAATATGGAAAAATATACCGGGTGTTTCATTTAAAAAAATTGACACTTATGTCACACCTCCGAACGTAATGACGTCAGTGTCGAAAACCCGAAGTTGATACGAGGTCCCGTTCGGCTGTAATCGAGCCGTTCCGGGACTATTGCCCAACCCTGTATTTATAAAGTAAGCAACACATTTATACCGGAAGTTAGTAAACAAACAACCAGATCAACAAATCATATAAAGGAAATATAACTTCCTAGAGCTTTTACCTCGCTAACCTGTTCTAAACATTTGCTATTTGCTATTACCAAGTGACATACATCAATTCTTTATTTCATAGTTAAGAAAATTATTAAGTTCGTCTTTAGTACTGGCCATTTTATTTGCACTATTCTTACATGATTTGTAAAGATGCATTTGTATTTGCACTCAGCTTACTGAATTTGTTCTGTCAAAATGGTAGACGATATAAATAAATAAAGCTAAAAGAGCACTATGAAAATATCACTAATAAAACTTGTAAACAATAGTGGGCCTCCTACACTGCCCTGAGGTACACCTGCAGAGTACTGCAGGCCCCACAACATTGTTGGATATTGAGTATTTTACAGTTGTCTTTTTAGTTATAATGTTTATTAAGCAAGTAGTAACAATAGATATAAATATCCTGTATATTTGAGACACGAAGCGAGATTATTGGGGTGATAATTTAGGGCTCGACAATTGTTAAAGATGAAAGTAGATTGATTTACATATAAATTCCATGTATTTTTGATCTTATTAATTCAACTTTATAAAATATTATACCTTGCTGTACCTTACCATTATAACAAAGTTTCCACTTTGTTAGAAAAATTCTTGTATCAAACGGTTTCAGAAAAATCCGTACAACTTAGAAGTAGTTTATCATTTTTCACTTGAAAACCTACCTTTGTAGCTGTATCAAACGGTACATTTTTAGCAATTCCTTTTCTAACAGCAAACGTACGCGGCATAAACTGAATCTCTACCCGTTTTATCTTCCTCGAGACAAGTTTTCCGAACAGGGAACAATTGTCGCTATTTTGGTCTATTTATGTTATATTTACAGTTGGGAAATTCGTATATATCGCTATAGAACAAACTTTTAAACTGGCAAATAGGTACACAGCTTGTATATATACATATACGTGCAAATGCAGGAATTTCTATATGCAATTCCAAATTGTCTCAATTTATAGCCACTATACCTCCAAGATATTCGATCTAATGCTGATTCTTTTAACCAATGAAATTAAATTCTCTTAAGTTTATATTTATTTTGCAAACTTTAGCAAAGACCAGTTTTTGTTTTAATACAATATGCTGGTTTTACTACGATTTCCCCCTTTACTTGCTAATAATGCAATTTTAAAAAGGAGAAATCGAATTCCAAATAGTGAAGTGAAGTGTGAAGTATCTAGGAGTACAACTTAATAAGACACTGATATTTAACGGACAGTTTATTCAGTGTCGCAGAATCTGTACCCGCTCATGACTAAGACTCGGCAGACATTATAAAAGATTAACTTATATCATTGTAGATACACTGGCTAGCTAACATACGAGGCGCCAGTGTGGTGCATGAAACTTCCAATTCTTAAGAATAAGTTTCTTTACTCCATTTCTTACCTTCAAGATTCATCTCCTTAAGAGAACTAAACATACGCTGCAATGAGATTATGTCAGTTGTGGACTATGACCGCGCAACTTCCCAGAAGTTTTAACAGTTCAGACTAGGCGATAGTCCTCTAACAAGCGACATAGCATAAATAACAGAGCATAATGCACCGTTTCGAATTAAACATAAACTATCATACAATGATTTGAGGATCATGTTGATGAATTACGTCAGAAATGATTTGTTTTTCTCTAAAATTAATATGTGGAAATAGGCAGTCTCTTCCTCAGAAAAGTAAGATCATGTTTTTTGAAACTCCAGTTTTATCCCTTCTCAGTTATTTTTATACAGTCCTTGCCTTAATGCGCTTTATACATAAATAATACAAAAACATAAAATTTTTATCTTGCAGTGTTTGGAATTCTAATAAACTCAAGAATATCCCACATATTATCGGAAGCAAAACGGCTCAATATGCAAAACAGAAGAATTCATCACTTCGTGATTATTCTATATATAAATATTTACCAAATCCCGACATATCTTTGCAGAATATTAAAGTCAGAGCAGACGTACCCAGGTTAAATGTTAAGGTTAAGGATATTTTCACTCTTTCAACACATCATTCGCAGTTGTTCACTAGATCATTTAGTTACTAAAGCAAAATTTTCAACATTATTGATAATGAACATAAAAGCAAAGGAATGAACAACTTTAAAAATACGTATAAATCTCTCTTATTTAAACATCAATGTTCTAATTTACAGCCCAGATTCATGTACATATTTTTATATCTTAGTTCATTTTGGTTTAATCTATTACAAAATACCAATTATAATAATTACTGTTTGCTTAATTTTATACACTTTGACTTTCTTGCCGTAGATCAATTTCTAGTTCATGGATGATACTAGACAAGCAGTTTTAAGGTGAAGGTGATTATTTGTGCGCCAAATAGTTGTGACACATTAAATTTATTCTCTTGTATACCACACAACTAATTGTTTTCTAAATGTTTTTTTAATGTTTTCTTAACCGTTTCTCAAGCTACGGTTAACTCCTTGAAAATCCAGAATTATTTTGTGTTAGGTAAAGAGAAACGAGACTCTACAGTTTATAGTGGAGACGGAACCACATCTTAGAGATAATTTTATTATTAAAATTATTTCGCGGTGAACAGGGATTAAACCTGCTTCGCTAGGTATGTCAGTATGCAGCACGCCAAACCACTTAACCAAGTTGTAACATTGTGTTCTTTTTCCTGCGTAATATTGTATAGTTTATCATTACTATGTCTCCTTAATGTTAGATTAATTTTATCCATAATTGCGTAAACACCCTGTATGACTACAAACCCTCCCTGTTCAAATGACAGATTTGAATAATTTATCAATAACAACTCTTGTATCAGTTGACAGTATATTAATATTTATCTATATTTAATTATTTGTACACCAAGAACAGTTGTGTAAACATGTACATTTTGTTCCAGAGATCTTCTGTTTAAGAGACGTTGTCCTAGACATTGAGCCAAAGGTCGTAGAGAAAGGCGGAGAAAGCACACTGAAATGCAGCTACGACTTGGAAGGTGCACCCCTTTACACCGTCAAATGGTATCGGGGGCGACATGAGTTCTACAGATACACACCAAAAGAACTTCCCAGCACGAAAATATTCCTATTTGAGGGAGTGCACGTGGATGTGAGTATTTTCAATTAGTAAAGCGGACAGAACCTGGTATCTTGTCTATTAAGGGTAGAAGTTCTTCGGAGTAGAAAGACATGAAACCTTAGGACACTGGAATTTTGTTTTATATTAGTTTCTTGTGATACTGACAAAAGTTTGTCCGTTTGAACGTAATATTTGTGTATTACTACCACATTCACGTAGTGGGGTGGAACTACAGTAACCGAAAAAAAAAAAATTAAAAAATGCTTTTATTGAAATAGGGTCAAATATTATGAAACATCGAGATTTTAAATTTGAACGAAAAGAATGTCTGTTTGTCGGATTGAAACATTCATTACGCGCACGTTTTCTTTGCAACGGCTTAAGGTGACTGGAAATTTGATACGCATATATATTTTAACGAGATCTGAAGCTAGATTATATTTTGAGCTTACTCTGGTGAAGGGTTTGGGGGTAATAGGGGGGAATAGGGAAAAATAAATAAAGTAAAATTTTAAACTAAAATTGAGATATTCACATGAGAGAACAATGGCAAAGAGCGGCCCCTCCGTACAAAAGTGAATTAATGGTATAAAATTTATGTTTGGTCCAAAAGTTGCAGAAAAGAATTGTTCTGCATCAAGAACGTTTTAATATACAGGCTGTCGCTTCATATCAATGGTACAAAAAGAATTACTTAGAAAATAATTGTGTAAATTTTTACGAGCTACAGATGGTTTAAATATATTTAAATCAATGGCCTATTTTAAGCATTAAGATCGAAATTGTCAAAAATTCGAAATATGCCTAAGCCAGATATCTTCGTAAATTGAAAGGCTTCGAAAAAAGCTTTTACGGCCAAGTTTTTTTTTGCAAAATGGAGTTTTATTACGAGGTACTATCTATTTTTTCACAACAGCTGAATTTCGAGTTGATGGTTCATGATTTTTTGTATTTTAAAGGTATTGAAGCTTATTCTTTGATGGGTGTAGGTATGCTAAGATTATTATAGCGTAAAGAAGTCCCAGTTTGATTGATGAAAACATATAGAATACTATTTTGACCCTAAGCTTTAGTTGCGCGACGAGTTGAGAACAGCGCGAGCGCACCCATTCTGCTTTTAATAGCGTAGCTATTTAGACGTGTGGGAATATAATAAATTAATCTCAATTTCGTTATTAAAATGCCGTGTGTTTATACAATTGCAGAAAAAGTGCAAATTGTGAAGGGGTACTTCGGGGGCCATTCCACTGATGACACAATAAAATTGTTTACTGTGGCATTTCAAGACAAACCAATCCCCTCAGCTAGCATAATTTCATACATTATTAAAAAATTTGAGAATTTCGGGTGTGTCGTGAATTACTGTAAAAAATGCTGTCAACCCAAACCCTGTCATCAACAAATGAGCGAAGAACGTGAAATTCGCGAAACTAATGTCTGTGCACTTGTTGAAACTAGTAAACCTTGTTCTAGCAGACAAATTGCTGATGAAGTTGATATGAAGGAAAGAACTGTAAGAAACATTTTGAAAAGGAATGGGTACAGTTGTATTAAAGTTCAAACAACGCAAGAAATATTTCCCGAGGACTTCTTAAAGAATATATTGTTTACAGATGGATGATCCTTTTCATTACATAGGAAACAATCAATCCGTAGTACGGTATTGGTCTCGGAAAAATAAACATTTGAGTGTTGCTGTGCGAACTCAGTATCCTCAAAAGTTGAACTTTTGGACGGGAATTTTAGACAATCATATTATAATCCCACTGCTAATCGATGGTAATTTAAATAGCAATAAGTATTTAGCGCTTTTACAAAACCAAATAATTCCTGCAGTTCAAAATCTTTCTGTCAACTTTGACGACATTTGGTTTCAACAAGGCGGCTGCCCAAGTCACAATACCTTAACTGTTATTAATTTTCTTGATCCAATCCCAATCGTTTAATAGCTACGAGGGGAATGATAAAATGGCCCCCCAGGTCACCTGATCTATGACCCCATGATTTCTTTCTGTGGGGCTTTTTAAAGGAAACCGCGTACAAACATGCGTTTGAACGAGCCAATAATTTAAATGAATTACCGGAAAAACTTACCCAATTTTGTGCAAGCATTACTCCAAATCAACTCAATGATTCATTGTATAATCGGTTTGACTATTGTTTGGCACAAGAAGGTGGTTTGTTTGAATCCTTACTTCACTAATTTATTGTTTGATAATTATTAGTTGATTTTAGTTTCTGAGGGTTATTTAATTTTATTTTAATGTTCTGTTTTTGTAATTTAATAAGAATAATTTATTTTTTGATAATTATTAGTTTATTTTAGTTTCCGAGTTATTTAATTTTATTTTAACGTTCTATTTTCATTTCGGTTTTAATAAGAATTATTATTTTATTCCCATAGCATTTACGGCTAAAAAAGAAACTGCAGAAATGCTTTCAACACAATAAATTATGTGTCAGAAATGTGACAAATAACTTCTTCGCTTTTGACGAAGAGATATTTTCTCGTTTCGTATAGAAATTATTACCTACGTCCGCATCCATCCTTAGTTCATGCCGTACTAAATTCAATTCATTGTGTGCCTCTGCTTTCACGATTTATGGAACTAGCGAGGCCTGGTCAATTACATCATTATTCCTATACCCTAAACTGCATTTTCCGAATCTGTATATACATTTATATATATACAAGTACGCCCTCCATACGTTCAAATATAGTTTCAAGGACTTCCGATTAGGCTAGAATCGACCAAGTTTCATTTGTTTTATCATAAAACATCAACCGTCAAATTTCAAGGGGGGCCTAAAACCGCCCCTAGAGACCTTCCTCCTTTTGTGGAGTCACTTCTGTGAAAAAGTATTTCTTGCTAAATTTAACGAGCGCTTACGACGTAAAACATTTCTTATCCCCACTAACTACTTTATCAGAATAGGAAGACAGTCCTATAGGATATTAATGCCGGAGAAGAATACTTTAACGCATGAGAAATATATGTAAATCTGAGATTCAAACTTACATAACTTTTGTCAGTACCACAGGAAAATGTCGTAATACGATATTCTAGTGCCTCTCAGATCCTTTAGTAAGATGGCAAAGATTGCAAACTTTTTGCATCCCAAAAACTCTCTTGCACATTTTAGGGCTCTTCCGCTACACTGAGTCATAAACAATTACGTTTTAGTCAAAATGTTGTTTTATACAGTCTCATTTTAACTGACAGGCGAACGTGAACCCACTTTATGCAACTTTGCAGTTTAAGTTTCTACTTTATCCACTTAAAAGAAACGGCGAATGGTTTAACAGCATAAACATTTAAACAAATTTAACTAAAACAATGGTGTTGCATTACAACAGCGGCAAAGTCATTTGTAAATATTTGCTTTCAGTTTTTGCCAGCTAACTGGTTTTGGTATGCCATACACTGTAGCTTTAATTCTGAAAAGCAAAGTTGTTTCGTCGTTTTTATTCCATTTAATTGTTATAAATGCTTTAGTAATTATTTGTTTGAAGTGTAGATTAAATCTTTGAGTTTTATTTATATTTTATAAATAGCGTGGTTTTTTAAAGCTTGATGACTATACAGGATGGTTTAAAAAATAGGTACCGCAAATTGGTAACGTCTATTTGGAAATTAAATAGAATAATATGAGCTCATTATAATTATTGCAAATCCTATAAAAACATAATCAAGGTACTTATTAGTAATCTTCTTCTATTATATGCTATATTATATTGGTGAGCAGTACTCTTACCTAGGGTAGGATGGGGCAAATTTGGACACCTAACTTAAAAAAATCGTATTTCTTTTAAATAGTAATTTTAACTCACTATACTTAATATAAATTATAATATGTTTCTTACAAGCAACCCATCTCTCTGATGCAAATATATTATAACGTTACTTTTATAGTTTTACAATAGTTTATAACTATTGTGCTCAGGTAACAAACAGTGGAGTAATTCCAAGGTTCAATAAAAGTCAATGAGAATAATTTCGATTTAACAAAGTTTATTTAACAATTACACAATGGTAATACAAGACACAGTTTACAAATTGTGTTAACGAATTGGTTTAACAAATATTCAAACAAACAAAACAATAATATTTAAGGGGGTGATGTCTATCCTAACTTTGATCAAACCTAGCAACCTTCACTATATGAATCTAATATCCGAAGGTAGTTTATTATCACAAACGTTCAAGGGAAAAATATGATGAATTAAGCACTACCCGTTACACCAACTGAATTTCTTAATTACTTTCGATATCTCAACGTTACCGTAGATATCGACTAATTGGACACACGTCCCTTCGACAATAGAAACAGAACTGTCGTTACAACAATGAAAAATCTGACTTATGTCACTTTGACACTTAATTGACAGCTGTCATTTCGATAATCGATATAATTGACATCTGTCACATTTGACATTTAAATGACGCAGGCTTGTCACTTTGACAGAAAAACAAGCGGCGTTAAAATATTGACATCTGTCACTTTGACCGGAAAAATACGCGGCGTTAAAATATTGACATCTGTCACTTTGACAGGAAAAATACGCGGCGTTAAAATTATTGACACCTGTCAATATGAAATTCAGTTAACGTGACGCTTGTCACTTTGACAACAAAACAATACGCGGCGTTAAAATATTAATGTAAGTCAGCGACGTATATGACTCAGATACTGACGCTTAACGCATAAAAACTCTCCAACTTATGGTAGCGGCTGTGAACCTCGCACACAATTGGACCAACACACCTGTCAAGCGTTACTCAGATCAGGCTTGAGCTCCCTCAGCTCTGAGTTTCGTACGTTTAGACTGGGTCAGAAGGTCACGAAGTGTACGTCGTCTCTCGGATTAGGCTTGATTCGAGAACCCCACTAGACCGAGTCTCTCACTACCAAGCTGGTGACACTTATGCGATGTCACGACAATATCTGAGGTTATGGCGTCACGAACTTTTTATTTATTCTCGGCGATGTGAGAATTGCAGAATGAGCTCGTGCATCGGCTTTTATAGTAGTGGGTTGCTAGGTCTGTGCGTTTCGCATATCCCCATGGATATCGGTTGATGATTTGTTCGTAAATGATGAATCGTAATGATGAATCCCGTCTACTCTTGTTAGTATGTACTAACCTTTGATTAAAACTGGTAATTAATAAACAAAAAGGAATTCATCGTTACAATATATATGACACTTGAGAAATTACTATAAAAGGAAAAAGTTGCGTTTATCTGGACCCCATCTTGGGGTACATCCGGTCATAGATTGGGATAGTTTCGGACAATAATAACCCTTTTTTTACAAACATGAGGCTTGTCATGATGTTCCCACTGTTGAAATATAAAGTGGGAGTTTGGCAACTACATCGTTTCTTGCCATAGTTGCGCAGTCCGTTATTGCGGGAAAGCGAAAACCATTTTAAGTTTTTGACAGTCTTTGGAACCCTTCTGAAGAAGCTGACAGCATGATCAGCGAAACGCCAAGTCATGTTTGACGACCGCGTCAAAACCCAGAGGAAACTACTTCATTCATTTTATGTTTTTCTTAAAAAGTTAATCCCATATTTTTTATTTTCATATAATTAATTAACTTGACCTATAATGCAATGTTATTTTTTGGTCAGAAGAAAATCATATGCAACTATCTGTCGTCTAAAAGTATTTCTAAATCATCTGTGTCAGACTCTTCTTCAAAGCCTGAATCTGAAGAAAACCCACAGAATCTCTTATGTTTTGTAATATGAACCGGTAATTCTAAATCTGACTCAGATGAAGAAGTTTCTACCTTAACCTTGCACTTCTTTAGTTTCTTTGACCGCCCGGTTAAAATTTGTTTTTTTTTTCACAGGTTTTGCTTCGAATGAGTTTGCTTCATTTTCTCGATTCTTGATTCTGCTTTCAATATCCATCGTTTCTTTACTATTGAGCTTTTGCTTCTCACTTTTTTCGACCAGATTAGAAATCTCACTAAATTTCTTTTTAGTATTTAGCTTTTCTAATTTCTCCTTTCTTATTTTGGCCAACTCCTCAATTCTTTCTTTTTGGGGGTGCTAGTAGGCACCATTGATTTTTCGCTTTTTGAGGTTTGCTTAGATTTTCTAAGCGCAGCTTTTTTGATAATGTTTTACAGGTAACTCTGATATGATATTAATTTTTGCCTTAGTAGCTTTCTCAATCAATTCTCCTAAAATATTTTTAATTATTGGAACAAGAGCATCCTCATATTCAGAAACATGCGAAGGTCCAGGTTTTACTGAGGGTTCGGTGAGAGATGAGTCTCATCCTTCCCGATTGGCCAGCAAAACCAATTGCTCCTGTTAGAGCGCAAAATATAAATATATAAACTGGAGGAACAGTATTACCAATAGCCGATATTATGCCCACCCATAGTAACAAATGAATCCTTTTTTCCCGAAACAGACTGCTCTACACTTTTTGGTTCGTTTTTTCTTATGACTCTTAGAGCCTGAATGACGGCTTGAATATTCTATATGCTGTTTCGAAGAAACTGAAACTTTGTTAGATTGAAGGCTGTTGCCCTAGCCATGCTTGTGTTTATGGGTTTTCAGTAGGGGAGAGTTCTATGGCATTTCATAAACGATTGCATCCAATCTCTTCCAGCTAATTAATCATTTATATCAAACAGAAAAATGTTAAAAGAAATAGTTATTAATTTATAACTGTAGACGTAAATATTTCTTCTCACTAAACTTAATGCATACTAAATTCTCAATATTATAAATTAATGACAACAAATAAATAAAGTCTTCCATAAGAAAAGTAAAACAGTCAAAAATTTGAATTTTAACGAAATAAATTAACGGAACATTCTTACTAGTACAGGCAATGAAGGCAAAATGTTGTAAAAACCTCGCAAAAATTAATAAAAGAATCATATCTGGGATATAAGTAGTTAATAACCTTTAGAATGGAATGATGCATTCTTTGCATTTCCAAGTTCCGGGAAAATTCAAAAAAATTTGGAAAAACTTTTTGATTTTCGTTTTTTTTTTTGCTCTAACGGCTAAAATAATGAAAATACAGAAACAATTTTTCAACAAAATTTGTAGCTCGTCTCTTTCTCTACAAAATGGGTTTTTACAAATTTTTGTCTTACTTAAGCCGTTTAGGAAATAAATCCAGTTTTCTACTTATAGTTCTGAGCCGTTCCGAAAGGCGCGAAAATGGGAATTCTCTGGTTTGGTACAACCGGACATATCGATCGATAATTTTTACTATTCAGAGCAGCTAAAAAAAATTAAAACAACGTAAAGTGTAGAGAAAAGTCTCAACTTTAATGTGGAACTAATCTCAAAATTCATACAAATTTTTATGATGGAGAAAAAAGTGTTAGAAGATGGCTTAGTAAATTTTATGCAGTTGATTTATTCACATGTTTCAGTTTTACGCATCCTACCTATTTTTTCCGTAACAATGGGTGCGTTTTCACTGCATGGATTCGATTCGATTCTATAGTTTTAATCAGCTAGTAACTGAACCTACTCGCGTGACACTTAATACTATGACGTTAATTGATTTAATTGTAACAAGTAATAACGATAGCACTGTTATACAAAATGTAAGTGTAACTAGCTTAGATCAAATGTCCGATCATGATCTAGTATGTTGTAGATTAAATATCACGCGAAAGATTGATCCTCCTGTTATTAAGACAATAAGGGATTTTAGAAATTTTGATAATGCTTTATTTAATGCCGATTTACAGTCTATACGCTTTGAATCTATCTACGATATGAACAATGTAAATGATAAAATTTCTTTTTTTAATGATGCCATTTTAATGCTTTTTAACATACATGCGCCACTCAAAACTATAAGAATCACTAAGAAGTATTCCCCTTGGATTACAGATAATATACGCCTGCTCATGTCCCTTAGAGACAAAGCTCGTTTAAAATGGCGTCAAACTAAAAATATAGTTCATTATAATTATTACAAAACCCTACGTAACTATACCACTCTTGCATGCAGGAACGAAAAAAGAGCATATTTTGAATATGAATTACGTGTAAGGGGTAGTAATAAAATATGGAAAGACTTACATATGTTAAATATGCGTAAACAAGGAAACTGTATTCCTAATAACTTAAAAAATGCGGAAGGTTTGAATAATTATTATATGAATTGTATTTCCACAATACCTGCCGATCACGATATTATCAATTTCTACAAAAATAACGTTAAAGCAGGAGTTGAACCATTTCAGTTTAAGCCAGTTCCTGAACATAATGTATTAAAAAATATATTTAATATAAAATCTAATGCACAGGGTCATGACGGACTTAATATTAAATTAATATTATTGTGCTGTCCAATTATCATACCTTTTGTAACTCATATTATAAATTTCTGTTTTGAAAAGAGTGTATTCCCGGATTCCTGGAAAGAGGCTATCGTCCAACCGCTTCCTAAAATTACTAATCCATTGGAATTTAAGGATCTGCGCCCTATTAGTATTTTACCTGTTCTATCTAAAGTAATCGAACGAGAAATAGATAATCAGTTACGTGAACATATTTCTAAATTCAATATATTACCAGAAGTTCAGTCCGGTTTTCGCCCTTTGCATAGCTGTGAGACAGCCCTGCTGAATATTACAGATGACATTTTGAGGGGAACAGATAGGAAAAAGGTTACAGTGTTAGTGCTTATCGACTTCTCGAAGGCATTTGACACCTTAAATCACGAAGTGCTACTCTCTGTTTTAAATTATGTAGGAATGACTGAAAACGTAATTAACTTTTTTCTTAATTATTTCTCTAACAGAATTCAAAGAACTAAAATCGACAATGACATATCTTCTCCCCTTGAAATATCATCTGGAGTACCACAGGGTTCAATCCTAGGTCCTCTTTTGTATACTCTGTACACATCTGATTTTGTAAAAGCACTTCAGCACTGTCACATACACTTTTATGCTGACGACACGCAGCTATATTTATCATTTAACCCCTCCGAAACTGAAAACGCAATAAATAATTTAAACACTGATGTCGCGGCCATTGTAAATATGTCTAAGCGCCACTCATTAAATATTAATGCAAATAAAACATCTGTGCTTGTTTTTGGTCCACAAGATGCACGGTCCTCAGTATCCCAACAAGTTTATGTAAATGTGAATGGACAGCTAATTGCACCAGTTAACCACGCCAAAAATTTAGGACTGACTTTTGACACACATCTGAGATTTAAAGTTCATATTAATAACTGTATACGTGTGGCATATATGAATTTAAAAACTATATACCAAAACAGACTTTTCCTAAACAAAAAAACCAAAAAAATCCTATGTGAGTCGTTAGTATTATCCAAATTTAATTTCGGTAGTGTAATTTATGGCCCCTGCATCTATGCTGAAGATGCCCGCAGAATACAGGTGATACAGAACTCCTGCCTACGGCTAATATTTGGTATTAGGCGTGGGCAACATATTTCACACAAGCTTAAAGAGGTAGGTTGGTTAAATATGTCCAGGCGACGTCAACTGCACCCCGCATGTCTTTTTAAAAAAATTATAGAAAATAAAATACCTGCATATCTTCATAAAAAAATAACATATAGAACAGACGTCCATAACCTAAATTTGCGACATAAAGGTACACTCACCCCACCCTCTCATCGTACGGAACTATTCAAAACCTCATTTACTTACCAAATCGCTAATATATACAACTCGATTCCAACGGCCATAAAAAATAAGTCTATTATATCCTTCAAGCGTCATTATAGGCAGTTGTTATTAGCAGAGCAGGGTAACTCCTTGAGTTGTTGATTAGAGAAAATAGATCTGAGCATGCCCTGGATCAATGTTATTCCCTTTCCGTGTTACATAATTATACGTTACTTGCAGGTGTGTATGTATGGTGTGTATGTATGTGTAATGGATGTCTGTATGTGTATTTGTGTATGTGCTTATATGGATATGTTTACTAGTGTACAGCTTAAGATGAAAAACAGAAGTCATGCAGTGCATGACTACCTGATCTTCGGCTTTTTCCAATAATTGTATTATTTTTTTTTTTGCAGAAACTGTATATTATTTAATTTTTTTTTATACTTGTATTGGAAATAAAGACCTTTTATTATTATTATTATTATTATTATTCCACGCACTTTAATCTATATTTCGTGAACATTTCATTGAATAATATTAAGAAACAAATAAGTTGCATATGTTTTACTGTATAATTGTGCATTTTCTGAAGGTGTATGAATAATGTAGACAAATTCAAAAAGTAGTGCGGACATTTAAAAAACTCTAAAGTCATTCGAAAGAATATGTTTTATTGTACTTATAGTCCAAAAATTAAGACTGTGCTGTTATTATTACTTAAGATATACCGAATTGAACTCGAAAATTTGGAGGTGATTTATCGATGAGAAATATACCTTCTACTTTGATCGCAAGGCATATTTTTCCAACAAAAGTAATTGCAATAAAATGTTAATTGTATTAATATATCATTATATTAGAATATATAAGCAAAAGGAAATATCATTCTAAGACTCCCGGAAAAGATATGAATTAATCTATGGATCAACTGTACAAAGTTCACTAAGCTATCTTCTGACACTTTCTCTCTTTGATAAAATTTTTTATGAATTTTGTGATTAGTTTCACATTAAAACTGAGACTTTTCTCTACATTTTGTGTTATTATCATTTTTTATAGGGGCTCTGAATAGTAAGAATTATCGATCGATGAGCCCGGTCGTACGAAACTCCTGGAGAATTCTCGTTTTTCGCGCATTTCGAACCGGCTTAAAACTATAAGTGGAAAGCTCGATTTATCTTCTAAACGACTTAAGTAAGACAAAAATTTGTAAAAACCTTTTTGCAGATAAAAAGACGAGCTACAACTTTTGTTGGGAATTTCCTTCTCTATTTTCATTATTTTGGCCGCTAAAGCAAAAAAACCAAGCAATTTTTTTTTTAATTTCCTCGGAACTTGGAAGTGCAAAAAATGCATCATCTCATTGTCCAGGTTATTACCTACTTAAATCCCAAAGATGATCCTTTTATTAATTTTTGTTACAATAAATTGTTAATTTGCTTGTACTGTACCAAATAACAATACGACTTATTTTGCAATGAAACAAAAACTTTTCACTAAACATCACTTTTCACTAAACAACATTTATTTCAATAAGCACACAATTATTAGTCAACTTCTTTTATTCAGAGGTAAGCGTGCCATACATTTTCTTGAACCATCATTTGTCCATCCCTTTTTAGGAGTGTCATGGATGTCATATCAGGTCTCGTCTAAATAATAAATAGTTCTGTTTTCTTCTGTATACATGTAATATTGTTCAAGTAGTCCATGCGCCATTTCATAATTCTTTCTGTTTCCATGATGCTGGCTTGCTTATTTATCATTTAAAATTTAAAACCGAATTTCGAAATTCACATTGCTAATATTGCCCGGCTAATAGTAATCCTATCATTTTTTCGTAATTCACTGTATATTGTTTCTAGTATCGGTATTTCATTTTTTTGTATTTATTATAAATTACGTCCCTTATACGTCCCCTTACTCCCATTAAAGTACCTACCTCCTTTGACTCCCTTGCCTCGTCGTATTTTTCTTTCTCTACTTTTCATAATTACATATAGGTACGAATGAGTTCACGTGCGTGGTTCAGAGCGCGAGGCGGAGTTTCGGCTTTCCTTGCAATTTCTTCAACCCATTATACAGAGTGTTTCAAAAGTACGCGTCGGATAGAAATAAGACAAAAAGTTCCTAACAACATGGAAATTCTTTCTAAAGAAGCTACGTCCCTTCAAATGGGGCACCCTGAAGACGGTTTTTCCGCAATATTTCCGAAACCGTTAACAATCAAATATCGAAAATACATACATTGTATAAACTTTTGACGCTGAACTCGATTCTGAATTCAGAATTTAAAAATTTTAGTCAGAGGCGTGATATACCAGGAAGGTTAAGGGCTAAAATAACCCCATTTTTTTACGTGTCAGTTTATTAAGGTTTTCGTCGTTCAAAATTATATAATTTATAAATTTTCTACGTAAAAAAAAGTACTCTTCGTTCATCTTGATATAATGAACCGTTTTCGAAAAAATTGATTTTGAAAATAGATACAACACTCGATCTTACAAACGTTTGCCATTTGTTTTCAGGTAAGTTTTACTGACACTGAATGTCAATATGACATGTGATTTACTTTTGATCCAGTGTTAGTGGAACTGTATGTTACAGTTTTTTCGTTTTCTTTATCAAAAATAAGAAGGGTTTAACCTTTGCTGAATTGGTACTAATACCCATAAGTACCAAAGAGTAAAGAATTACTTAGTTTGAGTTAATTGGGAAACAAAAAACCTCAGAAGGTTTACGCTGACTTTTGAAATACCCGGTATAGATGAGAAGAATATATGTGCTACAGTGCTTATGAATTTGTTATTTCAAACTGAGTGTCAACATTTGTTGAATAAATCATGATAGGTGATTCAAACAACAATTATATATTTCCAAAAGTTCCAAAGTTGCATACATAAAATAATGCATTATTCTCGTACTGTCGTGAGCAAAAAAAAATGGAACAACTATTTTTTCTAATGTAAATCTGTCTCTATTTAAATATGTAATGAGTAGGCGAAAGGAAACAGTTACCTAGCACTTTTATTATATTTTTTACTGTAATGCGGTAGATGCTGTAGTTGTTGCTAAAGCAGGATATCCAAATTAACAAGAAACTGACTATTAATATTTTGTTATTGCACCATTTCTATTCATAACTTCTCTAAGTCTGTTTGGCATAGAATAAACGTATACAATAGTCATTAGTAATAATAGTAGCCTGATTTACTGAGTGAAGCAGATTTTCTACAAATTTATTTACCAATTGCAAATATTGCTGTTGAGTTGACTTCATCGCCCTGATCCAGGATTTCTACTAATAGACGGATCAATATACCATCAGACGTAGGACAAATTCCAACAAAAGGTTTGTGAACGATTTTTGTAATTACTAGATGTACTAATCGACAGAAAAAAAGTCTACCGAAATCTGATAACCGGAAGTGTTATTTTTAAGATATCCGCCGCTAACCATGAAAATCGGCAAAACTCCTGTAACTTTGTTATTTTTAAGTGTAGGAAAATTATTTTTCTATCAAACTTACGGTTTTTAATAATAATAATAATAATAATAAAGGTCTTTATTTTCCAATAGAATAACGAACAAAGTATATAAGTAACAATAATATAAAAGTGAATTATTTATTATTTGTTTGCTTATAGTAATGAAACATTTTCTTTATAGGATTTTGCAAACAGTGGAAAGAAAAGCTATCTATGAGAACTAAAGGAAAAACTATATATAAAAATATTAATGAAATCTTTGCATTATTTCGATAACCTGACTTCTGGTTATGCTAACAAGTAAAATTCTGATTTGCCATTCTCATTTTAACACTAGCATCCAACCTAGTCCCATACGGCTAAGCAGGCTAAACTAGTATCTACATGATCCCCTACGATATGTAAATTCAGTTAAAATTTACATATCGTAGGGGATCATGTAGATACTAGTTTAGCCTGCTTAGTCGTAGGGGACTAGGTTGGATGCTAGTGTTAAAATGAGAATGGCAAATCAGAATTTTACTTGTTAGCATAACCAGAAGTCAGGTTATCGAAAGAATGCAAAGATTTCATTAATATTTTTATATATAGTTTTTCCTTTAGTTCTCATAGATAGCTTTTTTTTTTATAATATAATAAACACCACAGGTAATACAACCCCCTTTATCCCTGAAAGCTCTGAAAGAGCCTTGTGCGGGAGAGGGCTACACATTTAGAGACAAGGGACACACATCCAATATCCGAGTATACTAGGATTAATTTCTTTCGGAAAAAATCCCAGTGCCACGACCGGGAATCGAACCCAGAACTCCTGGCTGAGAGTCAAGCGCGCTTGCCACTCATCCAAACAGTCATATGTCTTTCCACTGTTTGCAAAATCCTATAAAGAAAATGTTTCATAACAATAATATAATAAAATAATTATTATTCCAGGAAAATTGCCGAAGAACAGGTGGTCATACAAGAGCATGACCTCTGGATTTAATCTTAAGCAGAAAAAAGAGTAAGAAAAGTAATACAATATTAATAAAAAGAATGTAGCAAGAAGTATACACAATATACACAAATATATAATATATAACTTATAGCTGAATATGAATTATGGTCAAGGAATTCATTTGAACCAATAAATTTGGTCCACTTGGTCATAAAAAATGGGGGCCATTTTGGATCTGATGGATGTTTTTTGTATGATGACGTTTTTGAGGAAAACTGTATTCTGAGAAAGGCCGATAAACCACAATTAGCTCATGCCATTCATGAGCATTATAACAATCGAGCATCAATTGAAACAACACCAGATGCTGGTCTGTGTACGGAAAAATATGTTATTAACGGGGGCTACTTGATACGCAAGCTGAAGTGGAAAAGGGGAGATACGTATGGTAAAATAGCCAAGATATATGCAGACTTTACAATTAAACTCTATGGATTGGCAACTGTTATGTTTGATGGGTACGACACAAGTCCTTCAATAAAGGATAATACACATAAGAGGAGGCAAAGGAACATCCATCATCCAATAGTTCACTTCACAGGTGATACTGAATTCGAAGGGAAGCAGGAATAATTTCTTTCAATGGGACGTAATAAACAACAACTAATCAAATTAATCAGTAAAGAAATGGTTGAGAGGCTGTATGGTTTTTCAAGCGAAAGGTGACGCTGATGTGGACATTGCAATGGCCGCAGTTATCAGTTCACGGGAACATCCCATCACGCTCATTGGGGAGGATACTGACCTGTTAATTCTTCTTCTACATTACGCTGAAGCTAATAGCAAACCATTGTATTTTAGATCGGATAATCAGTCAAGAGGCATTCCAAAAATGTACTACATCAATAACTTGAAGTCTGTTCTCGGCTGTGAGTTATGTACACAGTTGTTATTTCTTCATGCATTCACAGGATGTGATTCCACCTCGCGTATTTATGATGTTGGTAAAAAATCGGTATTCGAAAAACTTTTAAAAGGTGATCGTGTCCTTCGTTCCTGTGCAACTGCGTTCACTTTACCAGGCAAGAACCCCGCTGATATAGTAAATCTTGGCAGTCAAGCGATGGCTGTTATTTTTGGTGGCAACAGTACAAGTCCTTTGGCAGCCTTGCGTTACCAGACACTTACGAAGATAGTCGTCACAGCCAAATCATTTTTTCATCCAGAACGTCTTCCTCCAACTGAGTCTTCCACCAAATTCCATTGTCTAAAAGTGTACTATCAGACCATCATATGGATGAGTATGGCTAGTGAAATGAATCCTGTGAACTGGGGTTGGAAACTCGATGGCGATGAACTTGGTCCAGTAATATGTCATAGGAATGCTGCACCAGACACTCTGCTGAAAATTATACACTGCAATTGTAAAATTGGTTGCAGTGGTAAGCGTTGCAGTTGCAAAACATAAGGACTTTCATGCAGTTCTGTATGTGGATCATGTCAAGTTACGCATTGTGACAACCAGGTGTCAGATGAACTAGAGGACAGTGATGAGGACTAATAGAAAATGAAGGAGCGACTTTTTTGCCCCCATATTGCTGCACTTTTTCTTAACCTAATTTAATGTGTACTTTGTAGAATACATTAACAATAGAAACATCCAACTTAATATTTGTGTTGTTTGACCTAATAACTGGTATTGTACCTACAATGTTATTTGTTGGCCCCCATTTTTGATCCCACGGACCAAATTTATTGGTTGAAATGAATTCCTTGAACATAAAAACCGTAAGTTTGATAGAAAAATTATTTTACTACGCTTAAAAATAACAAAGTTACAGGAGTTTTGCAGATTTTCATGGTTAGCGGCGGCCATCTTGAAAATAACCCACTTCCGGTTGTCAGATTTCGGTAAACTGTTTTTCTGTCGATCAGTACACCAAGCAATGACAAAAACCGTTCACAGACCTTTTGTTGGAATTTGTCTTAGGTTAGGGAGCTTCTTTTACTAAATTGACCCGTCTATAATCGTACGCCAGCTTTAACTAAATCGCTTATATGGGGCATGTTGCTTTTGGCACACTTGCAAGAAATTTTGACAACCAACTGACAATGTCCAAAAAATTAAAGTTAGACGTACACAACAAGATTTTAGAAAAAATACGTTGTAAGACGTCCTAGTTTTCTTGCTCACGACAGTACTTGTGGAAGCACGCACAATAATAGTGCATTTGTTCCACTAGTTGAATTAATACTTATTTATAAATTATAGAAAATCATAATTTTCTGAGTTTCCTAAATGTGAGAACATCATCACCAATATGTTCCGCTAACTTTAGATTAATTATCTCTTGTCAGTTGAAGTAAACGGCGTATAATATACATGCGTCAGAGTAGATCGTAAGAGATAAAATAAGCTCAAATAATAATAGCAACGATCGGCATTTTGGGATTAGTGCCGGACTTTCTCGTAACAAAGTTGGAGTTAGAGGCCGTATGGTACTTATTAGTTAAACCACGAGCAATCATTTATAGATAATTCCCAGCTGAAATTGGTCCATGTTAACATGAATTAAATTTTAGTTAAAGCAATCCGACGAGCACCAGGTGGTCCTGCGGGAAGTTGGTTTCAATCTCTCTGGAAAGTTCAGCTGCGAAGTGACCGCAGATGCTCCCTCTTTCTCAACGATCATAGTGTCCAACAATATGTCCGTAGTTGGTGAGTATACTTTTTTCTTGCTTTAACTGAATGCTTGTGGTCAAGAACTCTGGAACTTTAATTAAGTAATTAATTTATCTACCTTGAATCTCAATATACAGCATGGCTCTTATAGAGTGTTGTCCCCCGTAGAAAGAACAAGTTTTATAGAATCATCTATTTGTTTAAGTATTACTTCCAAAAATTGGTTTAATGAACGCTTATCCACATATTTAAATAGCTTGATATATTTAAAAATACTACCTATATTTTTTATATTTATGATCCACATTGTTCTCTGGTTTGATAGCACGAGCCTGAAGAAATCTCACTATATACTATTCAAAAGGAAACTTATTTATATCTGATGCAGGCTCAATGAACTATTGAAATCCTACTGATTTTCGATGTAATATCTTGAAGCACTTTGATAGTTTTAGCCCTGACTAGTGCACCAACTTGAAGTATAGATACTTTAAACATCTAATAAATTTTGTATTTCCCATTATAGTGTTACCAAACAATCCTCCAAGTCTCAGCACGGATAAAAGTTTCTACGATATTGGTGATGTATTGAGAGCAAACTGCACCTCGCCGCCGTCGAGACCAGCAGCAACACTCACCTTCATTTTAAATAATATTGTGGTAAGTGGGTGCTTTAAGTAGTTTACAACTTTATTTTAAGGTCTTATCTTACATAGGAATTCTGCCTCGTGGAAATATATAATCCGCTCAGTTGAGAGCCTTACTACTTTATAGATGTTAAATTTAATACTTCTCTGCCGAGTAAAAATTAAAATGGTTGGTAAAGCCAAAGCGCACACCCGTAAGGTGTTTTATCCAATAACAGTACAGAAGAAATTATACATCCTTAATGACGTACTAATATTTCAAGGTGTGATTCCTATGTCAATTTAGAAGGAAAGTTCATATGAACGTATATCCGCATTCGCCTAAATTTCTTACCACAGGGTGTTGAATTTATTTTTTTTAATCCTTATTTTTTAACATCTCAGAAAGTACTTTTAGTGCAGTCAGTGGAGCAAAAAAGCGCCTGAGTTCAGAGAACTTTCTAACAGATTGAAATCGAATGAAACCTTTTTCATTGTATTTTTTATGCCAAAAATACAAAGGTCTATATTATTAGAGAATCTGCTTTTACCCTGAGAATTACGGAAATTGAAAACAAGTTTCGTAAATTACTCAATTTTCATCATTTTTTTTTCTTTTTTTGGATAAACTTAAAAATGCGACTAAATTGAATTAAAAGATTTCCTTTAAGTATTTAAGGGTTTTTAGGGTCGCTGAATGTGAATCCAATATTAATTTTTTTTTTTTTTTCGAAATGGCGGATCGAACATGGCGGTTATAATATTGATCAGGGATGGCTTAACATGATAAAATTTGTAAATAAAGGTATTCAGACCAAATTTACGAATTTGTTGACGAAACTTGAAAATTCAAATTTGATAACACCTCATAAAGAAATGCGTGAAAGAAAGTGAACAATCGACATAATATTCTTTGACTGCAGAGATTAATAAAACATACTGAATTTGATATGTATTAGTTGGACGCTTCACTACTAGATGGCAAGGTAGACGCCGGCTTGCCGTTGTTGGTGGTGGTAACAATTTTAATAGGACTAGAAGTGCAATAAATCAGGATAATACTCGTAGTTTCTCATTTCTAGTGCTTAAAAGAACATTATATTATCTATATTTAATTGCCATTTTAATATTAAGAAACCACATTGTCAATAAAAGTATTACAGATTATTTTTCAAAGAGATATGAACTGAATAAGTGGTTAATTCGCTGGTCTAATCTAGTTCTTTGTAGTAATGTTAACATTGACCACATCGCATAGTCAATAGTTGATAAGCAAATCAGTAGACCTCACGTTTTACTAACAGGAAGATTAGTTCATTATTTTCATGCACAAGCGTCTCTGGCGTGCAAACACACTCTTAATGCATGTTTAAAAGTGAATTATTATTAGTTTGCTTAATTGAAAGAAAAATTAACTATATATGAAAACTAAAATAAAAGCTATGTGTAAAAACATTAATGAAATCTTTGCATTCTTTTGATAACCTGAATTCTGGTTATGCTAGCAAATTAAAATCCTATAAAAAAATTGTATAATTTCTTATTTGAAAATTTTCATTCAACAACTAGCACCCACACAGTCCCCTACGGCCATGCAGATTAAACTAGTATCTACATAATCCCTTACGGTAATGAAGATTCAGTTAGTATTGAGAGCAAAGGCCTAAAGTGAATTTATTTACCTACCTTGACGTAAAAATTTTTCATTCTAATGGATTACATTTTCATGAAATCTATCATTCTGTTTTTGGAGATGCTTAGCCTTTGATAGGTGAAGATCTGTTGTTTTCATCAGTCAATGTCAAATATTATTTTTCATACTTATTCATTGGTTTTGCATGGAACATCTTTATAAGTTGCTTTGTGCCTTTCTGACGAGCTCCAGAATAAGGGCGAAAAATGTATCAAAGGTTAATCATTTCCAAAAACAGAATGATAGATTTCATGAAAATGTAATCCATTAGAATGAAACATTTTTAAGACACAGTTACATAGATACTAGTTTAATCTGCATGGCCGTAGGGCACTGTGTGGATGCTAGTTGTTGAATGAGAATTTTCAAATAAGAAATTATATAAATTTATTTTAGGATTTTAATTTACTAACATAACCAGAATTCAGGTTATCGAAAGAATGCAAAGATTTCATTAATACTTTTACACATTTTCTATTAGTTTTTATAGATAGTTATTTTTTCTGCTGTTTGCAAAATCCTATAAAGAATATTTTTCAACGCTCTTAATAGAACTGAAATATTAACAATACAGTAAAACTAAGTTATCATCATCCAAAAGCTCTACCTACTACTAAAATAAAATTATTATGAAATTCAGAAGTTACGTAATGTAAAGTTTCGAAGTGAGAAGGACACATTAAGATATTATACCTATGTGACTTGACGCTGTACAAAGTTCAAGCAAGTTGTTGAAGCGACTAAGGAAGGGGTGGCGTTTTGATGGTATGAAATGATAATATTGTTTGAGTTGCGTTTCAGATAATACATTGTTCGTTATAATATGCACAGCTCGAATATAATTTTTATTAGTGTCATAAAAGTTTAACTGGGGATCCTTGAGTACGGAATGAGACAACTAGGTGGAGGCTGCGAATTGGTTGTACGAATAGAGTATTTTTGTTTTTTCAAACATCAGCTTTCATATGACTATGTATGCAATTGTCGGAGAGTACAAAAATCATATTTATCGTTTTCCTTGAAACGGACCCATATTCGTCTACTTTTCGCCTGTAATCGTTATTAGTGCCTCATTTTCCACTACCGATTTTTCTTCTTAAAATCAAAAGAAAAGAGAAATTATTGGGTAAATAATGAATTATTGATGGCAAATGAGGAAAAAGATATTTTATACAGTGTGTTCACGGATTAAGTTCAGAAGAGGGAATATCTCTATTTACAAGTTTATGAGGAGAATCATATTTCATAAAACACCTGTTTTTCATGAAGTCTAAAACATGATACTATTTTTGAAAATTTATATATATAGGGTGCTATATATTTGCAAAAATGTGAAAGGTGTAAAGAGTAAAGAAACTTCACTTATTTTGAAAAGTGGTATTAAGAAATATATTACGGATTAAAGTTATAGTCAATTATAATATCTTGACGTCTAATTATAATAGTATTTTATATAACAAGTTTCTAAAATGGTGTTTTTTTACAAGTGGGTCGTTCGCCTTCGGCTCGTACTATAAACCACAAGTAAAAAGACATATTTTAGTTTCGAGTATTATACAAAATTTTTTGTAACGCCATTTGAAATTAGAGAACAATGTAATTTTGTAAAAATATGGCAAATTGACAAAGTTACCTTGGCTGCTTCCATGGAAATCAATAATAAAACAACGAAATATTTAACGATTTAAACATCGCATTTGGCACTTCTACTTTACAATAATTATTATTTGAAAAAAAATGAGTAATAGTGAGAAAGGTTTTATTTCTGGTGCTCCTCCGGTAATCAGGGAGCAATCAATTGCTGCAATTTTAGTTTTATTACCAGTAAAATCTAGAAAACTGGACGAAGAAGAATATGATTTACTTATGCTCTGACGTAAGCAAAAAACTGTGAATAACATATCTGAGTCTCTTCTTTTGACGTACCTATCTGAAATAGCAAATCTATCAAATGTTCAAGTCTTTGATCTAGATTCTCGATGCTTAAAGCAGTTTTGAATGTAAAGAATAGAGTACTTAGATGTATCCAAGTATCAAAAAGTAAAAGCTTTTTTGAAAAGAAAATCCACTGGGTATAGGGCTAAGAAATCTAAAGTTTTTGAGCACATATCGGACGTTTTTTACTAGAAGTACCAGATGAAAAGTTTTTAATGTTGAAAGTTGTAATAACAATGGACTTGGTGGGCACTTGTCTTCGAGATGAAGAGACGTTGTTGAAGTAGATTCAAAGACCCAAATCCACTAAATATTTATGATAAATATGCAGTACGGTCCAACGAGTTGGTATTAATACATTTTCAAGAATACCAAGTGTTATAGCTAAATACCTTAAGTTATCTAATCCTGAGCAATATACGGGTCGCAGCTTTAGGAGATCTTCAGCATCAGTGTTAGCTGATTCTAGAGCTGATATTGTTTCCTTAAAACGTCATGCCGGATGGATACCCTCAACAGTTAATGAGTGATATATAGAACATATTTTCAAACGATACTACAAAAATGACTATGTCTGCGGATGTAGTCGTAGGGGAAAACCAGACCAACCACCATATTAATATAAATGAATCGAATATTTTTTGCACATCTGAACCTATAATTAAATTAATAAATATAAATAAAGTTAGTAACAGTACTATTGTTATAAATTTTCGTTAAATTATGAATTAATTTGTTCATTAAATTTGTTAGTAATTAATAAATGTTTGATGTAAGAACTTTAATTTGTTGTCTGTTGACTATTTAAGTTTATTTCGCACGTCAGTCACAAATCTTATAAGTAGTGAATCAATAAGTAATCGAATTCAAAATACATTTTCATTTATTGAAATAATTCATAGAATGTAAAGAATATAAATATTCAATACTTAACTAATGTATGTAAGGCAGACATCAAAGAGTACCACCACTCGGCAAGCCGTTACCTCCCGTAGGAGTGTAACTCATCCAGCGTCGAGAGAACTATGACAATCGACTGTACAAAAAGATTCAGACTCCCAGTTAGTAATGATTGTAAAATGTTAGTAATGATTGTAAAATGTAAAGAATATAAATATTCAATACTTAACTAATGTATGTAAGGCAGACATCAAAGAGTACCACCACTCGGCAAGCCGTTACCTCCCGTAGGAGTGTAACTCATCCAGCGTCGAGAGAACTATGACAATCGACTGTACAAAAAGATTCAGACTCCCAGTTAGTAATGATTGTAAAATGTATGCAGAACTTTTTGAAAATTATTCACTTTTAATTTTGCACTGAAATTATCGAAATGATTGTCACGATGCTTAAAGAAGCTATCTATATGAGTTCGATGGTTTTCCTGCTTTTATAAACGTACTAACGGCATCGAACCCAAATATACTTTTCTTCGGTCGACTCGCCTTCAAGCGACTGCTATGGCGTTGTCCGCCTGAGCCGGGATAAAAAGTATTTTGGGTTCGTCGGAATCGACCCTCCGACTTTGAATTTTTTGACTAAATTTTGGTACGTTCTGGTGGTTTGGATAAAGATCATGCTCTCCCATTTTGAGGATAACTAAATAAGGATTTTGGCTTTTATTTAAAAAACCGTCCCAACGAATTTTTCATAAATTTTGACGGTTAAAATAGCTACTCGCTACATCCTGACTGAGGATTTCGCCCTGTGAACCACTAAATTCGTGCTACTTTCGAAAAACCAAATTCGTAGTACTTTCAAAAAATTCATCTCGAGGAGTGGTTTTCCGCTTCTTTATTGTATTTTCGAAAAACTAAATATTTGGTATTTTCAAATAATTAAATTCGTGGTACTTCCGAAAAAACCAGATTCGTAGTACTTTCGAAAAATCAAATTCGTTGTACTTTCTAAATATCTGTTGGACGGAGCGATTTTCCGCCCTCTGCGACTTTATTCGTGGTACTTTCGAAAAACCAAATTCGTGATACTTTCGAAAAGTTTGTCTAGCGGAGCGGTTTTCCGCTATATAACATTTCTTATTTATTTCTTAGTATTTCTAGGAAAATATCTTGCTACGTCAAATACAATAACATGACATGTCATGTCATCCCTCCAGCTTCTCCTTGGTCGTCTTCCCTTTGTCTTGGAACCTGGTGGAACCCTCACTAAAAAATTTCTTGACCATGTATTTTCTCCCATCCTTTTAACATGTCCGAACCATGTCAACTGTCTTTTCGATTCCTTCGATCATAGTTCGGTCCATTTTCATATTAGCATGAATTGTCTTACTTCTAATATTTTCAAGTTTTGATTTATCGTAGCTTTTTCTTAGATAATCCATTTCTATTGACAAGAGTTTTCTTTTGTTTTTTTTCACTAATGTTCCATACCTCGGCACCGTAGATGGTGGCACTTTTTACTCTCATACATCCTTTCCTTTGTTTCTTTTTTGATATGTTCATCCCTCAAAACTGAGTTTAAATATCTTGTTATGCTCGACCTCTGTTGATACTTTGGATTATTTCGTCATTGCTATTTCCGTTCTTATTTAATATTGAGCCTAGGTATTTGCAATTTTTCATTCCCGATATGTGACCTCTTGGGTGTATTTCATCTATTGAGCCCTACCATTTGACGTTAATGTCCTGCTTTCAGGTCACAAGCTAAACAAGTACTCAAGAATCTACTGACGGTAGCGAATCCTTGACTAGCGGAGGCAACGCTAGCGCTTTTACTTTGTCATTGTGAATACTATGGTTGTTAATTTTCGTCCTCTCAGAAATGGACATAGTAAATATAAGGTCGTCTCCTTTTTTCTAACGCCTTATTTATATTAACGTTCTAGCGTAGTTTAGCCACAGCTGTTTCACCGCTCAACCAGGACACGTACACATCGACATTAACACAGCAACCATTCCCTGAGACATTGCTATCTGCCGCAACTAAGACTCAAACTCGGAAAAGATAAGACTAGACATGTTGTGCCACCCAACATCAGTCCAGACCATTACTACCATCTCGGTAACACATGAAAATCACCAGTTAAGCATCCATACCCTGACAGGGATTCGAACCTGGGACTTCTTGGTCGCAAGCCTAAGATGTAAGCATTTCGCCACTGAGCCGACTCTTGGACTATATGCGAACAGAAACATTTGTTGAGGGAAATGATGAGACTTATTTTCTTACTTATTACATATCTGTCGTAGATTCGCGTGATGTGACGTCACCTCGGTAGCGCTACAAATTCAGAGACGACGAGAATTTAAAAAACGTTTTTTCAACCGATTCTCAAGTTGTAGCTGTGCGTTAGGCAAAGATAGAGGCGGCTCTACAGTTTACAGCTGAATCCGAACCACTTCCTAGAAATACTTTTATAATTATTCAGTCGATCTAATGTTTTCAATGCACCTTCAAACTGGTAAGATCTGTTGTAATACTAACAAACTTAATATAAAAATTTGATTAGACTAAATGGCACCATTTAGCCTACATGAAAATTCCTTCGAGGGATTCCACAGTTAAATAAAATTATTCGAACGAGTTTTTTATATCAAGAACAATATCCAGGATTTCAAATAACTGCATGTTTTGTTCCACACATAAAACACTGCTGAAACATTTGAGGACTATTAAATCTCGGCAATCAAGTAGAACGCACGTAAAACGCTGAATATGTTAAGTAAAATTGTCGGAGGCAGCTTTTATATCATTCCTTTTTGAATACAAAGAAAAAAGGTATTTTATTAAAGAAATATCGCAGAATACTTTTAGGGCCTCCGTGATTAGATCCGAAATATTAATTTGGAAATATTACAGATTGTTCGGTAAACAAAAAAGGCGCAGAAAGAGAAGGGAATAAAGACATATTTTCATAAAATTACTTCCTGAAATGGAGGGAAGCGTTGACAATTTGTTTTATTGTCTTTAGTTAAATTGTGAAAGTTGTTTCACTTTCTTTATTATGAGAGTGAGTGGATAAAAATTACCAAGAGTTATATTGAAATGCGCACATTCTATTTACATCTTATTTTGTTCATTTAATATGTATTTAAAAATGACTTTCATTTTGTGCCGAGGTGCTAGTTGGGGTGCGCTCGAGAATGCACGTGTTTGTTAATGCTCGCGGCAAAAACGCGAAAGAACCGGTTAAACTCGATTAAACTCGACAATTTAAGTGTATTTAAAAAAGTCTGCGAAATTGAGGTGTAGTGATGGAGGAGCAAGGCACGCATCTAATTAATAATAATAATTGAAAACTAATGAAACTCGTTTGCTAATGGTCCCTAAAAATAAGAATAAACAGAAACAGTATCTATATTGCTATGGCTGGAAAGTCGTATTTAGTCGAATTTATACTACCTGCGACCCATCCCTTCTTCAAGTGTATAGTATGGAGAGCCACATGGGCAATATAAGCCAGCCATCCAGGTGTTAATGAAGGGAGGTCGTTTTTGTTTGTTTGTTTAATGCAGCATGAGCGTTGGCTTATTTCTTTATCCCTTTATGAAAATTTAAAAAAGAAATGGAGATTAATATTGAAAAGGTATTAAACATATAGATGATGAAATAGAGAAACTGCCCGAAATTGGAAGGCGGAAATTGAAATGATTGTTTCAAAGACACGACATACAGGGTGAGCAAACTATCCCTTCGGACCTCTTTTCTCATAACGCGCAAAAAATATTATTACCGCGACATAGGGCCCTTCCCAGCAACTCCACAGTAAATGGATATTTACCTGTGAAGTGGTTAATAAATAAAAACAAAAATAAAACTAAAAAATAAAAGCTACCAGATTCAGAAACCGAAAACTAAGAAGAAGGAAAATAAGGAGATGACGATAGATGGAAACTTAAAAGAAGCATGGAAACTGAAAAGAAGTATCTCGCAAACACCTACACACCCCAACCCATGATGGCAGATGGACACTTAATAGAAGCATGGAAACTAAAAAGAAGCATCTCACAAACACCTACACTTCTCATCCTATATTCCCACCCCTTGCGTCATGAGGCTCGCGCTGCTGGCAACAGGCATGTCCAATGTCCAACCCGGCGTATGCAGCCGGTCCGGCGGTATATAAAACATCCTAGATTTGGTGCCTGCGCGCGGTTTGGCCGTCCGTTGAGCGTGTTCGACGGACGACCAGGCTGCGTGTTGGAACAAGCCTCCATGGATGCTCGGAATTGGCAACAATACCCACTTTACGCTGGAAAATCAATTAGTCAATCAATCAAAAATTACTTTCATTTTGTACCATATTTTAATTATAGATTTTCAATTTATTTTACTTTTAACAGTGTAAAATAAAATTAATAACACAATCCCTTTTACTAAAATGAGTTAATGAATGGATATAACAATCCAGTTGAAAATTATATTTCGACTATTGGATGATATGTACTACTAAAATGTATAAATAAATTATAATGCTCCTTTTAGCACTTCTAGTACCATCCCAAAAACTAGTAGGGAAGATACAATAAATTAAGGATATCAATACTTGGCACACGGCTACTCTCGGGTTATATTTTCTAACTCGAAAACTACAAAGTGTACCACTCTGAATTTTTCACGAATATCTAGAAGAAGGTGGTCTTTTTAGCACTTCTCTTAGGAAATTAGGAAATTATATTTTACAAGATTACTTTAAGTACCCCAATTTTAAATTTATCTGAATGGTAGTGGAGAGTATAAAGTATGTGTGGAACAAACAGGAACAAAAATTGTTGGATGACAATAAAATGAGGAGAATAAATAAGAACGTTATGGGACCAAAGAACTGAATGGGGTGTTGGGTGGCGTATTACGAGGGTATAAATATGATACAGCAAAAAGAAAACCCCACGTAACCTCAACAACTTTACTTTATTCGCTCCCCCGCCTTGCGGATATGAGCAAAACTTCCTCCTGTGACAATAAACGATCTTAACATATTTCATGTTCTCATATAAAATGTATATATTTATACACTATCTGTAACATCTGATAAGCAACAATCACGCATGCAATTCTTCAGTCATCATCACCCTCTCTGCTCACTTGTTCCATTTCCTCACTTGTATTACTTTATTCTCCCTCATTCATTTCTCACAAACCGTCGTTCTTCCTCCGTATCAATTCTCTCACATACAAACCTCACATGCTCCTTATTTTCCTCTCCTCTTCCACATTAGCACTCGCCGTCCACATCCCTCAGGCGAATTCTCTTAAGGTACCCCAGAAAATTCCCGTGTCCTGTCGTCATCCCATTTAAGTGTCTTCTATTAAACTATGTCGTATTATCGTCAGTAATTTTAATAATCTTGAAAACTCGACCTCTTAATTATTATTAAAAGAAGATGTTTAAATAACCAAAGCGGCAATTAAACGTTCATATCATAGTTCATTGTTTGGGTTAAGGTACTCTTAAACAAATGTAGTAATCCAGTTCCGGGCACACACCGAAGATGGTTTTTCCAGTTTGTCCATCTTCCCATTTTTTCTGCAATTCCTCTCTGTCTCTCTGTCTCTTTCTCTCTTGCCTTTTCCCCTCTTCTATCGATCCAAATTTCTTAACATTTTATTTCATTTCTCTGAGTGGGGTAGTAAGTTGGGTATAAGGAGTATAAATATGAGGTCCAAGAGTGAATTTTACTAGTAATATAGCAGCAAAAAGGAAACCCAATCATCATCATTAGCAGCTACAGCTAAGTTGTGGGCCTTGCCCTCTTCTAATACTCTTCTCCATTCGTTCCTATTCCCCGCCATCATTCTAGCTAACCTTTAGTTCATGCAAAAAAGAGACAACTCTATGTGAACAACTCATCTTGAATTCATATAGACAGCTTTTAAAAACTTGTAGTAAATTTGCAGAAAGGAAGAACTAACACAACCTAAACAACTAATTTCATGTCTATAACAGCAGCGCAAAAAATTCGATCATTATTAAAGAAGCATTAGAATCGCTTTCTAACCTCTGGTATAGATCAATAGTGTAGAAAGGAAAGAATAAAATGAAAAGTCAAGCGTTAAATTTTTATGAAATATGAACTATATTATGTAGAGAGCGACTGTAGGTCCCTATGATTACCACTAGATAATCATATCTTTAAAATGAAACAAATTAAATCAAAACGTAATATTGTAAATAGACAGCACTGGATGCAACTTAAAGCAACTACACAAATTTACAGATTTTTCCCCAGTGACGAAAGGAGATATTTGGAAAGTTTTTAGGGTCGCTAATTCCAAAAAAGTCAAAAAATTGTGTCACGTCACATTTTTAAAATCTGTGTTAATATATATTTTATCACGAATAACACATTTTTAAAACATGTATTTATATATATTTTCTCACAAATAGACAGAATTTTTTTAAACCAAAAACTTCTCTCTTATCATCAGACAACAATAGCCTCCTAACACATGTTCACCCCAAAATTCCTGGTATCGGTACCTGGTATTCTGGTATTCTGATGAATATTATTCATCTTGTTCATCACTCGCGCTTTCTTGATTATCGAAAAAATATCAAGATATGAATCCAGAAGGTGAATTTTTAAAGACATATTAACACCTGCTCGGAAACAATTTATCTATTATTTTTACTATTTTATATTTCTCAAGAATTTGTTCACCCCATTTTGAAATATGTTCATGCAGCCTTTTAAACTTCAGATAAACTGTTTTCTTTGTCATACTTTAAAATTTTCCGAATTTATGGGCCAACGAAGGCATATTACCTTCTTTAAGTTTGGTTTCGGATACACTTAGTTTTACTTCCACATCCACGTAGTGGATTGGATGTATAGTAATCGTAAAAAAAAACATCTTTTTTTTTTCTTTAAATAGGTTTAGAATTTTAAAAATGAATTATTATTTGTTTGCTTATAATTGTATTGAAACATATCCTTTATAGGATTCTGCAAACAGCAGAAGAAATAATTATCTATAGCAAAAAGAAAAACTATGTGCAAAAATATTGATGAAATCTTTGCACTCTTTCGATAACCTCAATTCTGGTTATGCTAGCAAATTAAAATCCTAAAATGGCTTTGTCAAATTTTTTATTTGACAATTCTCATTCTAGCACTAGTATCCACACAGTCCCCTACGGCCATGCAGATTAAACTAGTATCTACATAACCACCTACGATCATGAAGATTCAGTTAAAAATAAGAACAAAGGCCTAAAATTAATGTATTTATCTACCTTGTCTTAAAAAATTTTCATTCTAATGGATTACAATTTCATGAAATCTATCATTCTGTTTCTTGGAAATGCTTAGCCTTCGAAAAGTTTTTCGACCTTATTCTGGAGCTCATCAGACATAAAACCACTCATAAAGATGTTTCAGGCAAAAACAAGACAATTTCTATGAATAAGTGTGAGATAATTATTATATCTGAAATTGACTGATAAAAACAACAGATCTTCGCCTATCTATTAGCTAACTAGTATTAGAGCCTATATACTGCATGTTTAAAAATGAGTTATTATTTGTTTGCTTATAATTGTATTGAAACATATTCTTTATAGGATTTTGCAAACAGCAGAAAAATTTAATTTGCTAGCATAACCAGAATCAAGGTTATCGAAAGAATGCAAAGATATCATTAACATTTTTACACATAGTTTTTCTTTTTTTTATAGATAGTTATTTTTTCTGCTGTTTAGAGTGTCATGGAACGTCGAGATTTTAAATTTGAGCGAAGAAAATTTTCTGTCTGTCTGTCGGTCTGTCGGTCTGTCTGGTCTGCCTGTCGGTTTGACTGTCTGTCTGTAACTTTTTTTGTCCGCCGTTTTCTCTGGAAAGATTTTAAGATATTGACTTGAAATTTTGTACACGTATATATTATAACGAGGTCTGGAACTGGAATGTTTTTTAACAAAGCCGGTGAAGAGTTGGGGGATAAATAGGGGTAAATAGAGGGAAATAAGTAACGCAAGCCGGTAAGAGTACAGAAACTTGAAATTTGGTGTATGTGTTAGATGCCAAGGCCTCAAAATTTTTTATAAAATTTCCCATCGTATGATCAACAATTTCCACATACTAGAGTGCAGATACAGTCAAGACGTTTCCTTTAAAGTGACTAAGATGAAAAATCTGGATGTGGAAGTAGTGATTCCTTAGGCGACGGTTTTTACTATAAGTTAATGTATTATTATGTAGGTGTATATAACAGAGTAGCATTAAACAAGAGGTACATAAAACCGATCATAGCCGATTTTAATTTTTTTCAGAAGTGTTGCACCCATTTCTTTTAAATGAAACAATTATTAGTAACAGTAAGTGTAATTACCCATATTATACATTTTTTTGGTAATTGTACCTCGGTTATAACCGTAAAAAAATCGTTCTCAAATTTTTATTTTCATCTTTCAAATAATTAAAATCAAAAATCTAAAATAAATATCCTAACAGAGCCTTTTCGTTTCATTTGTCTAGCTAAAATAATTTTCGAGAAAAGCAAGTTTAAAAAATACCCATGCCGGCGCATGTTTTGCCAATTAGCTCAAGGACCAATGGAGTTTGCCAATATTATAGCATTATATTTCACAGATTACTTTCTGGGCCGTTTCAACTACCTGATCCCAATTATACGTAATAGTCAGTTTATCTTTCAATTGTTTTGTCAACTTCAAATTGACAATTATGTATAGTTGTCAGCTTAAGCTGACAATTACACATAATTACAATTATACATAATTATATCAGTTTAAACTGATAATTATAAAAATATTTCATTCCATGTTCTTCCTATGCTTTCGTAGATATTTGGCTGCCGTACAACAGAACAGTTTTAGCACAAGCATGAATACGACAGCATCATGTAACCAACTCACGAATCTAACGAATCAAACCGAATGGGACTCTGTAAATCCTCCTTAATGCCCGCGTACATTTGTCGGACTATGACACGGTCACTATGATGTTATGTTTAACAAGCTTTATCAAGCTGAAAATACCTAACAACTGTTTTCACGCCCTCGCTAAGCATTAAACAGAAATTGAATAAAGTGCCCTGAAAACTTTGGAAATGAGATTATCGTCATATATTTTACTTTCCTTCGTAATTCTACTTTATAACATAATTTATCTCGTCGGCATGATCAAAATTAAATTTAGGGTTTTATTAAGAATGTCGAATTGCGATAATTCTATTTACAACGCCATGCAAAGAAAATAGACCTGTAATTTTTGTGCAGTACGGCAAGGAGTGTGAATAAGTGATCCAGTGGAAGTAAGACTGTTCGTAACCCAAATTATCGTACACAAAAATATGCGTGCACGAAGCCGAAGGCCATTTCGTGGCATCCGTTTGCAGAATCTTTATATACATTGTCGTTTTTATTTTTAAGTCCAACATGACAGTTGTACTTTTCAACATTAATAATGCAACTGAAATTTCTTGTGGTGTAATGAGCATTTAAGAATAAAGTCAAATTGCCTACGAAATGCAGGGCTTAGAACGAAAGTTAAAAACTTAGGGTGTTTAAAATTGGAGTCCAAGTGTTTACTTTTATTTTTAATTAAACTCGAGCAAGATGACTTCTGTCTAAGCAAGACAACAAGTAAAACATATAAGTAAATTAATTGGTACCTAGAATATTCTAAACAAATACCAAGCAGGTTTCAAACCCGGCAGATACACAATAGATCAAATTTTTAATATGATTCAAGTTATGGAAATATTCTTTTAACTCGATATTGACGTCAATCCACTATCTAGATCGAGTTTAAGCAAGCCTATAGCTATAATGGCATAAAACGAGAAGAAACCGCTGTCTAAGGATTCACTACTTCCACATCCAGATCTTCCTTCCAGGTCTCTTTAAAGGTAAACTTCTTTACTATATTTTCACTTTAGTATGCGGAAATAGCTGGTCATAGAATTTTAATAATATTTGGTGCAGATATCATAAAAAAATTTACGTAAGTTGCAATTTAGCAATTAAGACATTGAAAATGTACTTGGCTAATTTTCAAGCCTCACGTGATATTTACAAAATCTGCAAAATGTACAAGAGATAGAAATAAAGAAAAGTTTTAGAAATTTTCAAACTTCTATTAAGCTGCGGATAAAAATTAATAAAGTTACATAACTCGGAGTAATTGTAATAGGCTTTAAATTAATATTCCACAAAAAAATTGGGTTTCGTAAAAATGCGAGAACGTGAATCTAGGTATCAAAATTTATCAAATACATACATAAATTGTACAAAACCGATGCTAGGCGTCGGACGGTGTTGAGAGAGTAAGAATATAGGTATCAAAATTTATCAAATACACAATTTTTACAAAAACAACACTAGGCGTCGGTCGGCGTCGAGACGTAAAAATGCAATAATGTGAATCTAGGCATCAAAATATATCAAATACACAAGTTTTACAAAAACAACGCTAGGCCTCGGTCAGCGTTGAGACATAAAAATGCAAGAACATGAATTTAGGTATTAAAATTTATCAAATATACAAGTTTTACATGAACGACGGAAGACGTGGGTCAGCGTAGAGACGTAAACATGCAAGAAAATAAGTTTAGATATCAAAATTTATCAAAGATAAAAGTTTAATAAAAATAACGCTAGGCGTCGGTCGGCATCGAGACATAAAAACGCAAGAACATGAATTTAGATACCAAAATTAATCAAATATAAGTATTGCAGAAAGGACGCAAGCCGTCAGCCGACGTCGAGACGTGAAAATATAAGAATATGAATCAAGGTATCAAAATTTGTCTAATACACAAATTTTACAAAATCAACGCTAGACGCAGTCGGCATCGAGGCGTAAAAATGCAATTTAGGTATCAAAATTGATCAAATATACAAGTTATACAAAAACAACGCTGGGCGTCGGTCGACGTCGACACGTAAAAATGCAAGAATATGAATATTGAAATAAACATTAATCAAATTCACAAGTTTTACAAAAACGACGCTAGGCGTCGGTCGGTGCCGAGACGTAAAAATGCAGGAATATTATAAAAAACCTGAGGCCCTCGCTTCTAGCACATGCACCAAATCCCAAATGTCTGTACTGTTACCATCTTTTTTTACTTATTTTTCCCTAATTACCCCTATTTAACCACCAATCCTTCAATGGAATCATCTCAAAATATAATCTAATTTCAGATGTCGTTATGATATATACGTGTACCAATTTTGAAGTGGGTGTCTCAATTACTTCCACATCCACGTAGTGGATTGGAAGTATAGTAATCGCAAAAAAATTTTCAAAAATTTTTATTCGTGAAATAGGTTTAGAATGTCATGAAACGTCGAGATTTTAAATTTGAGCGAAAAAAAATTTTCTGTCTGTCGGTCTGTCTGTCGGTCTGTCGGTCTGTCGGTCTATCTGTAACTTTTTTTGTCCGCACGCTTTCTCCGGAACGGTTTAAGATATTGACCTGAAATTTTGTACACGTATATATCATAACGAGATCTTGAACTGGATTGTTTTTTGAAGAAATCCGGTGAAGGGTTGGGGGTTAAATAGGGGTAAATAGGGGGAAATAAGTAAAGCAAGCTTGTAAGAGTACAGAAACTTGAAATTCGGTGTATGTACTAGAAGTTAAGGCCTCAGATTTTTTTATAATATTTTTCAACCCCCCACCACCCCTACCCCATTAAAGGGGTTGATAAAATAAAGTTGAGATATTCATTTGAAATTTCGTACACGTATGTATTATAACGATGTCTAGAATTAGATTATATTTTGGGATGATTCCGTTGAAGGGTTGGGGGTTAATTTGGGGTAAATAGAGGAATATAAGTAAAACAAGTTGGTAAGAGTACAGAAACTTGAAATTCGGTGTATGTACTAGAAGCCAAAGCCTCAGATTTTTTAATAATATTTTTCAACCCCCACCACCCCTACTCCAATTAGAAAAGGGTCGATAAAATAAAATTGAGATATTCATTTGAAATTTTCTACACGTATGTATTATAACGACATCTGGAACTAGATTATATTTTGAGATAATTCCGTTGAAGGGTTAGGGGTTAAATAGGGGTAAATAGGGGAAAATAAATAAAGCAAGCTGGTAAGACTACAGAAACTTGAAATTCGGTGTATGTACTAGAAGCCAAGGTCTCAGATTATTTATAATATTTTTCAACCCCCACCACCCCTACTTCATTATTAAAAGGGTTGATAAAATAAAATCGAGATATTCATTTGAAATTTGGTACACGTATGAATTATAACGACATCTGGAACTAGATTATACTTTGAGATGATTCCGTTGAAGGGTTGGGGGTTATTTAGGGGTCAATAGGGGGAAATAAGTAAAGCAAGCTGGTATGAGTACAGAAACTTGAAATTCGGTGTATGTACAAGAAGTTAAGGCCTCAGATTTTTTTATAATATTTTTCAACCCCCCCACCACCCCTACCCCATTAATGGGGTTGACAAAATAAAGTTGAGATATTCATTTGAAATTTCGTACACGTATGTATTATAACGACGTCTGGAATTAGTCTATATTTTGAGATGATTCCGTTGAAGGGTTGGGGGTTAATTTGGGGTAAATAGAGGAATATAAGTAAAACGTTGGTAAGACTACAGAAACTTGAAATTCGGTGTATGTACTAGAAGCCACAGCGTCAGATTTTCTTATAATATTTTTCAACCCAACCACCCCGCCTACTCCAATAAAAAAGGGTTGATAAAATAAAATTGAGATATTCATTTGAAATTTGGTACACGTATGTATTATAACGACGCCTGAAACTAGATCATAATTTGAGATGATGCCGTTGAAGGGTTGGGGGTTAAATAGGGGCAAATAGGGGAAAATAAGTAAAGCAAGCTGGTAAGACTACAGAAATTTGGGATTCGGTGTATATACTAGAAACCAAGGCCTCAGATTTCTTTCTAATATTATTCAAACTCTACCACCTCCGCTTCATTATTAATGGGATTGATAACATCAAATTGAGATATTCACTTGAAAGTTAGTACACGTATGTATTGTAGTGACATCTGATTGAGATGACTCCATTGAGGTGGTAGGTTGTAAATAGTGGAAAATAAGTACGGTAAACTAGACACTTCATTTTTACCGTATATGGTAGAAACCAACTCCTCAAACTTTTTTATGACATCTACCCCAAATATTATTAAAATTCTATGACCAATAATTTCCACATACTAGAGTGCAAATATAGTCAAGATGTTTCCTTTAAAGTGACTTGGACGAATAATCTGGATGTGGAAGTAGTGATTCCTTAGGCAGCGGTTTTTTATTTTATCAACCCCTTTAAAGTGGATATAAAATCTGTAGCCTTGGCTCTTAGTATATACACCGAATTTCAAGTATCTGTACTCTTACCAGTTTACTTTACTTGTTTTCCCCTATTTACCCCTATTTAACCCTCAATCCTTCAACGGAATAATGCAAAAATATAATCTGGTTTCAGATGTCATAATATATACGTATACCAAATGTCAAGTGAACACTTCAATTTTATTTTATCAAATAATAATGGAATCGGGGTGGTGGGGCGATGGAAAATATCATAAAAAATTTTGAAGCCTTGACTATCAAATTTCAACTTTCTGTACTCTTATCAGCTTGCTTTACTTATTCCCCTTATTTACCCCTATCTACCCCCCAACCCTTCACTGGATATGTTCAAAAAACAATCCAGTTCCAGATCTTCTTACAATTTATACACGTACAAAATATCAAGTCAATATCTTACCCCATTCCGGAGAAAACGTGCGGTCGAAAAAGATACAGACCGACAGACAGACATTTAAAATCTCGACGTTTCATGACATTCTAAACCCATTTCAAAAAAAAATTGAATTCTTTTTACGATTACTATATTATACTATATTATTACTAGATTTCAATCATCCACCGATCTTAGTAAGGTTGATAAGTATGACTGTGAAAAACACCCATTGCCAAGTACCTTAATTTGGCCCTTTAAAACATCATGAATAAATTATCAAACCAAATTATTGGCAATGCAAATATCCACAAGATAATTGCAAGGTTTAGCATGTCTATAAAGTAGTCATTCACTGAATTAGAAAACTCTGCAGAAGAAATAAATAAATAAAATGTTAGGTTAGTAACAATACTAACCTAACTTACACTACAAAGTGTAGACTTACACCACAAAGTGTAGACTTTCCTCGTACGGTCAGCGGTGTAGGTTTCGACACTCGATCGGCGAAGTTAAGCAACGTTAGTTGGCTCCAGCACATGGGAGGGTGCGTTCTCGTTCAGGTACGTCAGTCCATAACAGGAGCTGTAATAGCCTTGACTGGACTGAGACTTGGCTTGGCGAGAAAATAGAGACGAAGGGCTGATATGATAACTTTACCAAGGAGATCCTTATCAACAGACTCGAAGTCTTGTAAGGACCATGTCTGGGTAAGGAGTCCTAAGGTACACAAAAGAGTATGTGGAGCTTGAAAATATTACCGTTTCGTTCCGTGGCTACTCCATGAATTCGTCATCATCATCAACATATTTATTTGTTTTTCTTATACATTTTATGCTTCCCCGGATCATGACCCGGAGCCAACCGTACAACCACGTCGCGCAGCGCCGTGGTGTTAGTGCGGTTGGACGGGTCGTGACCGGTTTAGCTCAATAAAATTAATAAAAGAGATAAAACTCCTGCCGCCTGTGGCGGCTTAAAATTATCAATGGACTTGAACATGCTAAAACTTAACAATAAACAATGAATAAAAACCTTAATCTATTTTATGGCAAAACACTTTTAAAAATTTTGTTGTTTAGATGGAGACGAACTCAATTGGAAAAGCTCCATTTAAGGTCAGGACCGAAATGTCAAAAAATGTATATGTGGTTGCCTAATAATCATTAAAATTGCGTCAAATCGACACTTGGTATTTCATAAATAACTTTTTTATAAGTAATTCAAACGAAGTTTTCAAGTGGGCAGTATTATAACAGAAGTCGGCCAAAGACAACTGACCTGTTTGTTTCTTTTTTAAGTGCACGATAAATTCGGAATAAATTTTTAAAATTGCCTAATTATCAGACGCTACATTTGCCGTTATATTAGATAATCAGAGTTATTTAAGTACATTTAATTAGGTCGTTTTGATGCGTATTACAGTCATTATCTCTTATCTGTGTAAAAAATTGCATAAAATTGCTTTTGTACATTTTAATGTATGAAACTGATTTTTAACACAAATCGATGAGTCATCAGAATAATTGTAAAGAATATTTAGATTAAGTTCATCATATAACTAGAAGATGGCGCCAATAGCCTTATGAATGAAAAGGGGTAATGATTTTGATTTATGAATGAAATGAAAAGTGACATATTTAAATTTGTTAAATAAATTAAACAATGAAAGTATTATTAAATGGTCAACAGTTTGCAACTGTATTCAAGCACTAAAATGGCACTATATTCCAAGTATACAATATATACAATAAATTCTGTTCATTTTTGTCAAAAATTAGGTGAATTTTCAATGAATGTAAATATATAAATTAGGTTCGAACCATGAATATGGTTCATGGCATTGGTGTTTTAATCAACTGTCCATAACTTTATCTCGTTTATGCTTCCACAGAAAAGAGTATCTTATATTTCATTGTGTGACTGCTTCACCGAGAGGAAACAACGTGTAACCTAAACCCTAAAGTTACGGGTTCAATCAGCCAGTTTTGGCAAATTTTTATTGTGTAAGAATGATTAACCCAATATACTTACTCGGATATTGGTTATGTTATTTTCTTAGATATGTGCAAAAGCATGTTAATTTTTTTGGAAAATAGGATAATGATACACTATATCTAGAGGTCAGGCAAAGATTAGAGACCTAACAAGATAGGACAGTCAGACGGAGAAGACGAAATAGACGAAGACAGTTGTGCACTCCAATTTAAAGGGACACGACATCCAGCGGAAGCGGTTTCGGGATTTGTCGGTTATGCATTAAACGAATTTGACCAAGCTTAGTAAAAGATAGGTTGGCTCATCAAAATCGACAAGTGCTACGTCACTTATAGACCTCGATGACAGCTGCGTGTGGCTGTTTTTTCCTCATTTTATAGAAAAAAGTTTCAAAATTATTCTTTCAATGTACAATTCTATCCTAACCAAATAGATACCTTACATATAAACATAGAAATACTTCGTGACATATATTACTAAGCAACCTGTTTTTTAGTGACCTTGGCTACTGACAGTCAGCTGAGTTCGGTCGTTCTATCAGGAGACAGTGTTGTCCAATTTTCATTATTGGCGCGAAAACTCCGCTGGCTGTCCTATCTTGTTAATTCCCTGATCTTTGCCGAAAGTCCCGAGCTTCGAGCATGCGCATTACCTTGTAAATGTGTAATAAATTTTACAAGTCGAGAAATTGTTGAAATTGAAGTATTTCGTGTTATTTTGTGATAAAAAGGCGGGGGGACACCCCGCACCCCCCGTTTCTTTATCAGCGACGATTATACTGCCTGCGGCGCTAATAATTATTGTTATAACAATTGGATATCAGAATAAAAACCTACTAATCTTACCTAAAGAAATCACACGAAATAATGAAATTATTTTAAGCAGAATAAAAACCTCTAACCTAACGTAAAAAAATCATAGAAAAGAATTAGTGAAAAAATATATTAATCATTACAAAATTAAAGAAAAAAAAAATCAGCGGACGTAGGAGTTTGAACCCGAGACCTTCTTCCATGGTTTTATCTACGCGCTAGCCACTCGGCTGACGGTGAACGCTAGAACAAGGAATAAATATTAAATAGTCAGATAAATGATATCACGTTTTGCGCAAAGTCGAAGCTTCGGACTTTTGGTGTACCTAGACGCTTCTCTCAAATACTACGTTCAAGGACATATTTACAACTGTTAGGTAAAATAAAAATTAGATGATGCACATTTGCCAAATTTAAATACATATTGTCTTTGCCATTTTCAACAATTAAAACTTTGATATGTTCTCATAATTTGGATAAAAGTTTCTTGCTGTTTAATTCGAAATTAATAATGTGGTTAACCATTTAATTGTAAAATTTAAACAATATCGCTATATGATATTATATAGTTGTACATGGCATAAATTATGCACACCTACATTTTAGAATTTACCTAACCAGATAGTACCTATTTTACGACTATTTATGTAATTGGGTTTTATTTTGTAACATTTATTATATCTTATACCAAAGAAATTTTTGTACATGTGGCAATGCGGACAACATTCCGACAAATATTGAAACTTGCCAATAAAATAAGATAAGATACACACTGTGCCATCTAGGATTAACATAAGTACTAGCTTACGAGTTTTTGACATTTCGATCCTGTCCTTAAACAAGTTACCCCAACAGTCTGCTCGCCGCTGGGAATTTTTGGTTGTAGGAAAGGAAAATTGAGTTTAAAATAGTTAGAATTTTTACAAAGGTTTATCGGTCTAAATTGAATTTTTAACAAAAAAGTACAGAATAACAAAAATGACAAAAATACAAACATATGACAAACAAGAAGAAGGAAAGAGATAGATACAGAATAAAAGATATGGTGGTGAAAAGTGTATGATAGTTGGAAGTTTTGGTAGGAATGAATTCGTCAGTAAGGCTGGAGTAGCCACTGCTTTTCCAACGAACTCAACATGGCCGCTCGTATATATACTTAGTGGGCCAAATGATGTGGTGGTGAGATATAAGGGAAACGTCTCACGCCACAAAGTACTACAATAGACCTATACTGGTCGCAGTAGGCAAGGCCAATCGCCAGCTCTTCTAGCTAAAATATAAAAAAAACATCTTCACCACAAAGTGTAGACAGCAATGGAATTATTCAGGGCAAGACCAGACCATCCCTGATAAGTGCAAATTTGAAGGCATTAAAGGTTTTATCTATTTAAGTTCAAATGCATCTTAACTTAGCTATACCGTGCTGATAAGAACAAGCAAGTTCGAAACACGTGTCCACGGTTCAAAGTTAAGGTAAACAAGAGTAAATTTAATGTAAAAAAGAGTAATGTCTAAAATGGTGAAAACAATCTAGGATTGATCAACCACATCTTAAAAACTGTTGATTATTTAAGGTCATGTGTGGCGTGTAACGCTTCCCTTACATCTCACCGCCACAACATTGGGCCCACTAAGTATATATACAAGCGGTCATGAGTTCGTTGGAAACGAAACGCTAATATTTTCTAACCTCAAAATTGGTGACCCCGACGTGATCTGAACACGCAACGTGATTTACGACGTACTCTACACCTACTCTTCACCCTACGGAGACACGCGCACAGGCATGTTCGAGTTTATGAGTTATTGTCTCCTCGAGCATTGCATTGCTTAGCCTATCTCCTAGGATTTTGCTGACGCGGGTAGAGTGCGTCAAGTAAAGAGTGGGGTACTCGCCTCGTTCCTATCCAGTTTATCCACCGTTCTTCTTCCACCATCAGGTTTCCCTGACTTTGTCACTGGTGGGAGAATGGTGTGGCGTGTGACGTTTCCCTTACATCCCGCCGCCGCATCATTTGGCCCACTAGGTATATATACGAGCGGCCATGTTGAGTTCGTGAACACAAACCTCGATACAAGCAGAGCAATTAATTTTACAAATGCTAGCTAAACAAATAAACTGAATAAATATTTATGTATTAAAAGTGACGCAGCGTCACTTGGACATTTGTCCTCGGACAAGAATTTTTTGTTTTTGCCTGCTTAATAAAAACATAAAATGCTATTTGTTGAGTTTTTGTTCAATAAGGTGCATGACTGTGAATAATAGTATATTACCATATACTTATTAACTATATACTATGAGTTTCGTTCCCAATTTGACGCCAAAGAAAGCCTGTCTCTCTATCCTTTAAGAGGACTTGGTATTGTGCGCATGTCTTAGTGGGCGGAACATCGACGCGAGAATGTGACAGTTCAACTAAATATAGAGGATGAGTGGTCACAATCTAACCGGAGAAATTGTGCACTATAGGCATTATATCAGTGGTTCCAATTCCAGACATTAATATTATAAGCGCTTGTGTGTTCTAAGATTGTGAAGTTGTTTTATGTATTTTATTGTTTATCAAAATAGGGATTTGTATTTACATGGTGTAAACCTATATCCACAAAAATGAAACGGTGTTTTTTTGTGTAAAAGCCAGCCGAAGCAGGACCCTAACCTGTCATTTCATCGGTAATAAATTTTATTTAATAATCCAAAATCTAGTTACATGTGCTAATCGTGAAATGTTTTTAGTTTTCCTAAGAATATTTTTGTTTTATCTTTGCATAAAGTGCGTTGTTTTGGGGTTAAAAATTCTCAAAATTTTAACATTGAAGATTTTTTCACCAAGTTTTACTGAAAAAGGTTGACTTTTTAGAAAAAATATCAAGAACAATTTTTTTTACTCAAAAAATAAGATGCCGTCCCAAGAACTAAAGAAAAAAAATATTTACCATTTCTTTCAATGTCAAATTGTTTTTTAACAATCTTGCCTTTTTACGGCTGAATCACCCATAAAACATAAAAATATAAATTGTGCCACTCATATTCGTAAAGTAGAATTTTTAGCTGAACATCGAAATTTCCATTAGTACCCTAAGACCCACTTTTTTGCTAATTCCACTGGACTATAAGTTTTTCTAATTACTGCTTAGGTATTCATTTATTGATTAAATAATTTAAATACCAAGAAACGAAAGCTTCCTAATAGCATGTGAATCATTCCAAAAGGGTGGTATATATTTTACCATAGTATACGAAATCTCCGTTTTCTACGGTTGCCGGTAGATTTCTTTGTTTTGGGACCACTGACCTGTTACAGCGCGCGCTTCCTTCTTCATCAGATCGTATCGTCAGAGTCCTCCATAGAGATAGAAAACTATCTCGTTCTCTAGCCTCAAATCCGTACATAGTGGCTTATGGAGTATTACCAGTATATAGTTAATAAGTATATGTATATTACATACCCAGGTGGAAAGAGTTTCATTGTTGTCGAGAGATAAGCGGCGAGGTCAACTAATTCTCGAGATAGCAATGAAACTGTTCACCAAGGTTTGTATACTACTTTGTTCACAATCATCCTCCTTAATGAATAAAAGCTAATAAATCGTTATATAAATTTTATGTTTTGATTAAGTAGGCAATAAACAGAAAAATTCTTATGTCAATGGACAAATATCAATGTAATGTAGCGTCATTTTTAATATACAAATATTACTGATAAGAAAGTGGTTACTTTCCAACCTGAAATGTCAGATTCAGTTCAACTGTCGAAGGAAATTGAAATGTCATACTTTCCAACTTTTGACAAGTAAGACAATTTGATTATATCTGCATACTCTACATATATTTAAGGCACATAAAAAGTGTCGGCGTCATTCACTTTGCGGTAAAGATCAAAAACCCCCGACACTTTTTATTTGCCTTAAATATATGTAGAGAACTATATGATTGTGAATAAAATTGTATACAAACTTTGGTGAAACGTTTTATTGTTGTCTCGTAAATTAGTTCTCATCTTATCTCTCGATAACAATGAAATGATTTCCAACTCGGTATGTAATATACTATTAAATGTCACAATCTATAAAATATTTCCCCTCTTTTTCACTATTTCGTATTGCAGATAAGACATAATTAGATGCTTCTTGTCATAAGATAAATAATTTTAAAAAATTAAAAAACAGAAGCCAACTAAAACTGTCAAAAATGCACTAAAAATAGAAAATAATGCACTTCTTGTTTTACAAACAATTTTGATACTTCTCTCGTCTGCTGTACGTGTAAATGTAATAAGAGTAAACTAAACAAGAAGGGATATAAAATCCTGTGTCATTTACCAATTCCCTTTTTTGCAGGTTTGTGAGAAATGCATGACTAAGAAAAATTCCTCTGGAGAGTTAACCTGGAGTTCGATGTCCCTTGAACTGCCACTCTTTCCATCTAATTTCAACAACGACCGACTAACACTCAAGTGCGTAGCCAAGATTGGAGATTTCTATCAACAGGACACCGAGATAACTTTCAGAAATGCCATGGATCCCGTCCCTGCAAGAGGTGAGTTTAACCCTTCTTAATAGAATGGGCGGAGACCTTTTTGTTACATCTTATTAATTGTGGGTCTATTGTAGCTTGTTTCTCGGAACGCCTTTCGACATAAATAAGCAATTAATTACATCGTAGTTTTTTTTGCGTACAATTGTACGAATATTGCCTAAAAATGGGGACGTAAAACTATATTAAGTTACTTTAAATTTCGATATCTTTGACATTAAGTACAGGGATTAACTCGTAATTTTTAAGAAAATACACACCCTCAAAAATAAAGTTGATACTCCACCTCTTGCCGATGTTAAGGGGATCACGGGAACGTTTGTTGTTAGACTGGTGACTACTGCGTGGTAACGGCTGCCGTGGATGTATGTTCTGTTATACCAAGCAAGAGCCGAATTACCAATTTATAATGAAGGCGCTGGCAGTCCGACCCACAAGGAGCACAAATGTACGTATAGTGCCTAAAATAAATAAAAAACAATAATTTCAAAAATATTTTTGCTTGAAATAATATTGTCATGAAACGTCGAAATTTTAAATTTGAGCGAAAAAAATTTTTTGTTTGTCAGTCTGTCTGTCGGTCGGTCTGTCTGTATCTTTTCTTGTCCGCACGTTTTTTCCGGAACAGCTTAAGATATTGACTTGAAATTTTGTACACATGTATATTATAACGAAATCTGGAACTGGATTGTCTTTTGCACATATCCGGTGAAGGGTGGAGTGGTAAATAATGGTAAATAGGGAGAAATAAGTAAAGCAAGCTGGTAAGAGGAGAGAAACTTGAAATTGGGTGCATGTATTAGAAGCTAAAGCACCAGAATTTTTTGTAATATTTTCCATCCCCCTACCACCCCCACTCTCTTATTGAAGGGGTTGATAAAATAAAATTGAAATATTCTACTACTAGAAGGCAAGGCCTCAGATTTTTTTATAATATTTTTCAACTTCCCCTACTGCCATCACCTCCACTCCATTATTAAAGGGATTGATAACATAAAATTGAGACATTCACTTGAGAGCTGGTACACGTATGTATTGTAATGACATATGATTGAGGTGATTCCGTTGAAGGAGCAGGAGGTGGTAGCTTGTGAATAGGGGAAAATACGTGGAGCAAGCTGGAAACTTCATTCTTAACGTATATGGTCACATTTTTCTATGACATCCGCCCCAAATAATATTAAAATTCTATAATCAATAATTTCCACATACTAGAGCGCAAATAGAGTCAAGATATTTCGTTTAAAGTGACGGATGAGAAATCTGGATGTGGAAGTAGTGATACGTTAGGCATTCTGCTGACTACTGTGAGGTAACTTCTGCCGTGAATGTGTCCTGTTATACCTAACAGGAGCCAGATTACAAATTTATAGTGAGGGCGCTGGCAATTCGACACACAGAGCACTTAGATCTTCGCTCCCATGCTTGACGGCTCTTATGGGTGTGTCTTCGAGGTAGACCCTATGGTGAGCCGGCCGAAACTTACTTGTCGGGATTTGACAATCCAACATTGCTTTGAGTATGGTCAAGGTACCATACTGTTCTATGATATATTATGTAAGTGTATCATGTCAAAGGTTAGTTATATCAACTGGTAGAAGGAATCGGTTAGAAACCTTTTATTCCGGTAGATGGTTGAGATGCGGTTGGTTAAAAATTTTGAAACGCTTCTGTATTCTTTAATGGAAAACACAATCATCTCAGTCCAGATGAAGAAAAACAAGAAAATATGTAACTATAAGTAACAATGAAAAAAATCAGCCAGAGCCTTAGCTAATTTTAATGAAGCAACAGTTTCTTCTCTCTTTAACTGCTTCTTCTCCTCCAATTTTTGCTGAACAAAATGACTTACATTTTTCAGTTAATACAGGTTTCCAGGACTCCATTTTAATAACATTTTAACTTTTTATAATTAAGTAATTAATAAATAAACAAACTTCAGACTAAAGCAACAAACTAAAAGTAAGGTTATTAGAAACACCGAGATTCTAAGGAAATTCCAAGTACAAAGATTGGTGGATATGGTGCCTCGCCGATAAATTTAGAAACAACTTATATTTGGTGCCCGGTTAATTTTGAAACCACTCAGTGAGGTACCGGTTGAGATCGGTGTACTTACTGGTGAATATTGAACCATTTGAAATGTGTAAAAATATCTCGAATAACAATAATTGTAGGAGATTAAGAGAAGCATAACTTAATTGTTTCAAATAGAATACCCTGTATGCTTTTGCTTAAAATGCTTCAGCAATCAATTCCATGCGCGCTGAAGCCTTTATTTTTGAAAAATTCAAGTCGATAAAAAGCAGACACTATTAATATCAACGTGTAACGTTGCGTATTCTATTTAAAAAATTTAAATATTTGCTTACCACCACTATATGAAATACCCTGTATATTTAAAAATTATTTTAAAATATGTCGCTTTTGATTTATAATTTTTATCTGTGATATTTTTCAGCGCTAGTGACTCACCCTGTATATAATTTTATACTTTATCAAGAATCTTTTGTGCAAAAGTCTTTAAAAAAAAACAGTGATCTCAACAGTGGAATGAATACTGCTTTACTAATCCAACAAAGTATACACTTATCCAGCAAGAAATCCCAAAAGAACATTTGTATAATAGCGTTAATTATTCAAGGAGCATATAAGCAGACTTAAATTTGGTCATGGCTGTTATCCATATCACCTGCATAAGATAGGAATATTACCATCAAATATTTGTGAGCAGTGTAGTGAAATAGGGGGCCTAGATTATATTTTCTTCAAATGTCATACATACGCTCAAGAGACGAACGAATTATACACTAATTCGATCAAACACAAAGTAAAAACCCCATTTAATTTACTTCTGGTTCTAAATAAAAAATATATAATTGATTGCATAATTTCATTTATAAATAAGACAAAAATAAAGATTTAGAGTAGGTTTAGCCTTGTCACCTATATGTCTATCCTATTGTTTTTAATAACCCATGTTACCCATGGTCAATAGTTGTGTGTGTACTTGAAAATGCCCTGATCGACCCTGGGCGAGAAGCGTGTGTCCCTGTCCTGATCCTATTGTGTAAAGAAAGGATTCATATTTTGTCGAATAGATTAGGATTAGGTATAATAATATAAGTAACATAAATTGCGTCTGGCTGTGGGTCAGTCGCCCTAATGCCATTAATTAAAAAAATATGTTCTTTTTTCTCCCCTTGTAGTGGATGTTCCGATAAGCATCCACTATATATGTTTTAGTTATACATACTTACAAAATACACATGTCCATTCAGAAAGGACTATCGCCTTAGGAATAAAGTACAAATAAAAAGTAAAATTCAATTATTTATGGAAGAATTTTTTTAGCCACTCTGTGGCGAGTAAACTTAATTTTTTGTCTAACAACACTCGAATAGGTGATCATTTAATTATAACAGAAAAAATTTAGGGAACGATATACATGATTGAATAAATATTAAAAATCTAGTGAAAGTCTAGTGTAGCAACAATGAAAAATAGTCACCTGAATTTAATGAGGTTCTCTCGGTGGGTCTTTTTCGTAGTAATTGACAAAAGCAACGTTGTTCTAGTAGACAAACAGAAAGAAGAATTTGCCTTACTTGATATCTCGGTAAAATAACTTCACACCGGGTAAAATGGGAATTGCGTAATCAGAACTTCCCTGTCAATGAAAACTTGTGGGCTAGTTCCACACGATCGTAGCCTGTATTGGCCAGCTAACTACTGCATGGGCTTGCACGAAATAAGTCAAACTAAACTAAAACAAGCTAACCATTGTACTCTTTGCCGATTCACTACACTTTCTATATGATTGTTGGACAGTTTTTTTGTAAATAATATTAGTTTTAAACATTTTTAGTTTAATTACAAAACATTAAAAATAATTTATTTTCATTAATTAATAACTTTTTTATTTATTAATAGACTTTTTTCAAAGACAATGGAGTTCTTCTTCCAGCTAACAGTAGCTTACGGTCCAAATTTCAATATAATCGGACCATTCGTTCTTAAGTTGTCGTTTATAACTTGTTTCTAGATAGCTAGAATTTCGCCATTTTGAAGAAATTATTTTAGCGCTAATGATTATATGATATATAATCATTTTACATCTTTCATAAAGCTAATATACAGGGTGTAATTAGTTTCATGTCGCTAAAAAAAACTGGTGGTAGGGAACGACCAGAGAAACAAGAAAACCTTATATAACATGGGGTCTAAAGCTCATAGTTTTGGAGAAAAAAAATAAACAAAAATTTCGCAAACTTTCAATAAAATTTTTTGAAAACTGCTGGAATATTGAGGTAGGTTTAGATCGTCGCGCGTGTCTGCCTTATACTCTAACTCTCCCTTGTCGAATATTTTGGTTACTGTGGGTATTTGGTTATGTACACACGCCCAACCCGTCGTTCGTTGTTTTTGTTATTTTTGAATTTCGCGTCATTGTGTATTTATAGTTAAGATTTATTTTATTGTCTTCCCGTTCAAGTTGTCAAATTCTTGATTACGTACAGACACAACTTACTTGTTCTTTCTTTTTGTATTCCTTTTTGGCTTTTGTACCAAGTTTTTATTTTATTTTTCTTTATTGACAACGTTAGTTGATAGGTTAGTGTATAGTGTTGAACGAAGTGCGTATGTCCTTAATTCGACGTACCGAACTGTGCATTGGTGCAGATGCAGAGATTTTGAATCATTTAGGTAGGTAGTAAGCTTTTAACCCAGGACACTCATTTATGTTACAAATGTTAATAAACATTATAAACAATAATTTGTTCCAAATTAAAAAACACACATGTAAAGAAACGTTCTGTTTAAACCTCTATGGCCATTATTTGCTTGCAATTGTGCACGAAGAGAGAACGAATTATTTACCTCTTATACTTGCCTCAATTCAGTTGAGGCGGTCCATCAAAGGCGGTCGATGATCCTTTGACACCGCGTGTGCCGGTGAGCACTTTATATGACAATTTAAAAGTCGTATAATTGGGAAGTACAAGTCCATCGCCCAAGAAGAGCAGTGGTGCTCAACAGTTGTCTACCATAATATTAAATATGTTAACCTAGATCAGTTTTTTTCAAAGTGCCCCTAGAGGGAAAAGTCATAAAGGTTTTTTGTTTGTTTAGTCGTTCCCCATTACCAGTTTTTTTTAATGACATGAAACTGATTACACCCTGTATGTCTGTGTTTGTTTTCTATAAACACTAAGTAAGTCACTATTTAACATTTTTTTAACACAAAGGGTGAGTAGTTTCAATAAAGACTTACCGTATTTAAGAAATTTCCGTCATGCTGCAATTTGTTTTCAGTTATCCACAACAATGTTTAATGTTACATTGTGATAATAGATTATTATTATTATTTATCAGTTATTTAATGAGAAGGAATAATTTCATAATTTTAATTGCATTCTTTGTGTGTAAATCTTGTGGTATTGTCTGCGGTCGATTTGGCCATTCATCTAAAATCGCTATCTTTTTATCTGAAATCTCAAGAGATTTTCGTAAATCTCAACTAATGAACCGATGAGTATGGAAAAATGCAGTCTCTTGAGATCCTAGTGTAGAGTGAATATAACTTTTGCAATAAATAATTAGGACAACATTTCCTGAAAATCAAATTAAGTCCTAAATAACATCCGTTTAAACTTTATTCTTGTCATGGTTCAAGCCCTGGTTGAATTATGTATATCTCATGGAACTAGGTCATTGATGGATCGTTCCTATTTTGTTTTATACCTTCGATCAATGTATTGCATCCAGATGATTAAATTCCAGACATTTTCTGGGCAGAAGACAAGTCGGAAAGGTATAATTTCTCCTGCGATCATGGAAGATACACATTGGAATAAATAATGTTCAAAATTAGTTATTAGTTCTTGATCTCAAAAAATTTCACATTTTTTATATAATTTCTAATCCCTAAATAAATTTAAAATTTTGAAAAAAGGCACCGAATGACTTTGACATTTTCTTAGGTTCCTTTAACCTAACTCCTGGTATAACAAGAAGTGATATACATATTTTTAACTTCTGAATATTTATAGCTTTTCGCTTTGTCAAAATAACTATCCCTATACGATTTAGAACAAGTATTTAATGTCCACAAGAACCATAGGACAGATTCTGTTAAAAGTTAGTAATATAATATAATTTTTATAGTAAAAATCCACACATGAGCCTTCATTTGAAGCCAGCGTTAACTCTGTACATACAACAGGCATAAATTCTTATTACCCCAATAAAACAATCAAGCTATCGTAACAAACACTGAAAACTTTTCAGCGCGGATTTTAGTTGGTATTTCAGCGGATTATATGTTTGTAGATGCTTTAATTTAAAGCAGCACTTGAAAATACAATCAAACATTCTAAATTAAAGCCAATATATTACAGTTAGAAATTTTGATACCATGAGAATTTACTAAATCTCTGATGAGCAAGTAAATGATGTATGGGGTTCAGCAACTGGTATCACTCATTTAAAATAGACTGTCGTGAAGAAACTAATCATCTGACGTGTGTCATTGAACTTTATATTGATGCATGTGCATGCAGTTTTGATTATGTCGAACATATTCCAAATTAATCAGCATGTTTATATAGTAAAAAGGTTTACTAGGAGTCCAAATCCAATAAAATTTTGAACAAGAATCAATTTTTAAAAGTGTGGAAATCGTTAGAAACTAGACATAGTGAGACGAAACTATTATGGGACAACCTAAGAGCCAGTTTGCAAAAGATGCATCGTGATAACTCCTAGAAAATCCAGGATAATTTTGTGTTAGATAAAGATAAACTACAGTTTATAATGGAGTCTGTTCCACTTCTTGGGAACAATTTTCTAATTGAAATTATATCACGGTGAACAGGGTTTGAACCTGCTTCGCTAGGCACGCCATACAGTGATAAGAAGTACTACTAAGGTGGACAAAATTCTCTCTACACTCCAAGTTTTATCGTTTTGTAATCAATTTTTTTTTAATACTCGTAAGAAATAGTACTTCAAAATGTATCTGCAAGTTTTTTGATTTTTTTCTTTAGTTTTTAGTAAAAACGGAGTGATTGCTTAGGTCATTTTATGAAGAAAAGTTCATATGAACATACGGCTACAATTTTTTTGGTACATGGTGGTGAGTTTTTTCTTTTATTGTTATTTTTTAATATCCCAAAAAGTCCTTTAGATATTATTTTCAATTTTGGTATGTGTTAATAGGATATAAAGCTACATATTTTAGTTAGAAAATTAATTTTATCGCTCCACCAGTGGCGTCCCTGCGAACATGTCCTCTGATATTTTTTACCAAAAAAATGGTACGTCACTGACATTTTTCCATATGGATATTTTTCCTGTTTTGCCCCACCATGTCACAATTTTCTTCTAGCCTCATGAAGCAACAACAACAATTGATTGCATTTTTATAACTGATTTTTGAAGACAGAGAAAACTTGTGACGTGGTGGGACAAAACTGACATCAAATTCGGATTCAGCAAGCCAAAGTACATCGCAAATGATTGGTCTGGTCTGTAAAATCGACAACTATTTTTTGTGTGCCCGTGTAATTAATTTCAATATGAATTTAATTGTTTTAATCAAGAACTGTGCGCCTGACGAAAAAAACGCAAGAGACCGTCTTCATGTAGAATTAAGTAAGCTATTCAGAAAAAATATGCACAATGAAAAATGTCAGTGGCGTACGTCTTTTTTGGTAAAAATATCAGAGGAAATGTTTCTCAGCGATGCCACTGGTGGAGTGATAAAGTAACTTACTAAAATATGTGGTTTTATAGCCTATTAACACATACCAAAATTGAAACAGAATCTGATACTGACAGTGATGATTCTGATTACACTAATTAGCTTGTTAAAATATATTGGTTTTTAAGGGTAGTTTTTTTATGATGTAAATCTTGTAATATTTTATGAAATTATAGTTGATATGTGCCCATATGCTAGTATTTTTAACTACTTGGGAAACATATTAGTTTGCTAATTGTAATTTATTATCTTGGAACGTATTCTATATAAGCACAAAGAACACTGTATTTTATGTAGTAAAAAATATCGACTTTTACTAATTCCAACCCCTTTCAATTTTTTTGTGTACGCCTATGATTTATAATTGTAGTCAATAAACAATTATAATATGTAAAATACAATACAATCCTATAAAAGCCTATATATTAATCTTATGAGGCGCTATGAATTTTACCCGCCTAGATCGGCAATACGGTCCGCTGTGCGTTGCAGTCATATGTTCATATGAACTTTTCTTCTACAAAGACCTAAGCAATCACACCCTGAAATATTAGCACGACATTAACGAACACCCAATATTTTACTAAAGATGTATAATATTCCTATGAAAAATCCATGTTTACTAAAATCTAGATAAAAAAATCAAAATACATTTTGAAGTACCATTTCTTACGAGCATTTAAAAAATATTGTTACAAAACGATAAAACTTGGAGGGCACAGAGAATTTTGTCCACATTAGTAGCACTTCCTATCACTGTGCGCCAGTTTGCAAGTTAGACGCGCTAAACCACTAACTGAGCTACCATCTCCGTCCGTTCCGTTCGTCATGTAATACATTTTCAAACGTTCCCATTCCGTCAAATTTCGACAGGATTGGTCTAATTACGGAGCGAGTATAGATATGTCTGCCTATCTCATGTTTCGATACGAAAATGCAGTAACGTCAAGCGCAGGTAATGCTTGGATGGGAGAACTAGTCCAGTGTAATAACTGGGGTTTTATTCCCCTAATTACATAATTTAATCAGACATTACCATTAGCAGAGTACGAAGTGTCCCAATCACTTTGCAGACTCTGTCGATATTATAGTATATCTATCGAAAACAAAACTATGCTTACCCTTTGCTTTCTAGGTGATTCTATCCTTTTTGATGTCCATCAACCAGGTTACTTCACAAACAAACTTTACTGAATATAAAATGACATAACAAGCAAATAAAACACGTGATTTCTTAAAACACTTAAACCACTATATTTACAGAAGAAAATGAGAACAAATGAAAATGACAATCACAAACATTTAACGATTAAATAAATTGACAAACAGTAATTACACTATATCATTAAATTAAATGGTCCGCGGCAAGTTCAAATCTTTAGCTGAATCGCGGCCGAATACTCTTAGTTCAATTACAACACATTAATTTATGCTTATTATAACCGGCAAAATACTGAATAAATGTACTTATACTCTAAAATTGAAAAAGGTTCGCAAAACGAGAATTTACTATACCCTGTAGGTAGGAGACGACCGGTCAGACGTTAAGCCAAGAGTGACGATGTTATCTCAATCGAAAAAGACGTTTCAAAAGTGGGCAGTAAACTTTAAACCCTCGAGCAATTAAAATCTTCTACTTTAAACCGTACCCCCTATTTGAAATTACCTAACGGACCATGGTATTTATCATATGGCCTATCTGAGCATTTTATTAGCACTAAAACAGATGAAAAAAACCCCTTTTGTTCCTCTACTTTGCTTTCGTATGGGGGGAAAAATCTGCCTTATTTGGTCTATCTATCTTATGGTCTATTACATATGTTCCTGGAATCCTCTATCAACTGCTTTAGTCCTGAAAATCTCACTAGACCTCCCGGTGAGGCCGTATTTAACGAGTGTCCAGAACTTCAAGTAAGAAAAGCGAATTGGACATAAAATAATCTGGATGGTTATTTATTGTTTCCAAGTGGCTAACGTCGACTTCTTAATAAAGAGTAAAGTCAACAAAGCACGTTTCCTGGGCTCTAAAGTAAATCAGTTTGCAAGATAAAACAGATGTTTCTATGACCAGTATTTTATTGTACTAAAATCTCGACCCTTAAAATGACCGAAATCAGAAGTAAGAGAATACGGTGGCTCTATGACACCGAGCCGGACTTGGCTCCCTTAATTTGACTTTTGTTACACCAGGAAATTCAACGTTCTCGCTCCATATTCTAACGACGTATATCAGCGCATACGTAGAAGGTATGTTATTTTAGGCGGAGGTTACATGGCGCCCATACCATCCTTCGGAGGAGATGTGAAGCAGTCGGTCCCTTGTCTATTAAAAGTTAGGCGAGGTTTGGTAAAATTTCCAGGTTGAGGATAGCTCGTCTCCTGGCGCCAGCAATACGCCTCAGTAGAAATAGGCCGACTAAAAAAGTGAGAAAAAAATAGTCTGCTTAAAATCAGAAATCAGAAATTTCATCTCAGTGACGTAAAAGTCAAAGTTGGCTCTCTGCCCGCTTTGCCGGCGCGGAAGGATCTTTCTGCAAGTATAATACAATTTACCTTGCTTGTACTTTTTTGGGGGATTTCCCTAATATCTAAAATTAATATGATCAGTTTGTTGTAAACACTCACTCCAAGAGGAGGTATTGGAGGATGTAACACTGAACTAAAACACACGTGTATTTTTCACAAGCTTAAAGTAACACACACATATGAAATTTTTAACGAACTATGACGAATATAAAAGCATATTATTCATATTTGTTCTAAATATTCTGAAGTTTGCCTGTCATTAGAAATACATTTATAAAGAGAAATAGACTGCTCAACGTCAACAGATGTCATCGGGGCGTATTTAAAATACGTGAAATTTCTTTGAGTCGCCTTATTGACACCTGGTGTGGAAAAGTGTACTTTATCGTCTAAAAGATCTATACAGATGTCATCGTTACAAATCCGGGATTGGTTTCCAAAACTCCATGGAATTTTGTTTGAACCCCCTCAGCGATTTCTCTAGGCAATTGAAAAATACATTGCCGGAGATCAAACACGATGTTTATTGCATCATCTGCAGTGGAATTTGATGTTGTTGGCATATGTTGAAGATCCCGTATGGCTAGAGGAATTCGCGAGAAACTTCTGTATATGGTCTTCAGATTCTCTTGAAGAGCTGGATCCTTAAATACCTGTTGGGCCTGTGAAATAACAACTGCGTTTTCTGGATTCAGCTGCAGTTCTACTAATTTGACGTTTTCAATATGGCAACAATAGTACGATGCCGCCTCTAGTCAAGTTACCCATTGTGTTATAATGAGCGCTTGAGGTAATGGTGTATTTGGAAGTTTTTTTTAAATAACCGTACGCGATGTGGTGTTTTCAGGAGAACTTTTTTAGACCAATTATTAAGTTCTCAACATTAGCGTATTACCCTCTAATGGTTTCAGCAATTCTGTTGAGTCCATGTGTTAGACATGTTACATTCAGCATATTTTTTTTTTCTCGGTGGAGGGGAAATCCGTCATGGACACTCGGTCTATGGGCTCAGTAGGACCGAGTAGTGCCGGACTCCTACCGGCTAAAACCCCTCCGTCTTCAGCGCAGGCACCCGGGACCGCGTAAGCATTGCTTCGGGTGCTGCGCAGGCTGCCTGTGGGTGGTATTAGGCAGCTCTGTCGTCGGCTCCCTCCGTGCCAATGATGGCCACACAAAGGTCGCTGAGTGTCTTCCAGTTTTGCTCAGTACTCAGCATAGCATTTACAAAATTGTGCTCGTTAAGCTCTTGTCCAATGACCCTATATGCGGTTTCACGGTCTGCTGTTCATCGTGGGCAGTGAAATAAACTGTGGGCCGGGGTATCAGCCATGGGGCAGTAAAAGCACGTATCCGAGTCTCTCTTCTTGATCTTGCAAAGGTAGGTACCAAAAGTGCCGTGCCCACTGAGCATCTGGGTAAGGTGGTAACCAAGTTGCCCGTGTTTGCGATCCGTCCAGGGTTTGATGCTCGGAATGAGCAACCTGGTCCACCCTCCTTCATTTGCATTGGTCCAACGCTCCTGCCAGCGAGTCATGAGGGAGCTGCGATTATATGCTCTGGCAGCGGTTTCTGCACCATGGTTATAGGCCCGTTCCTTTGCGAGCAGATCCATGGGTGGTGCTGCAGCGAGTACCTGCAGTGCTACACTTGATACCGTACGGTATGCGCAGCATATACGTATGAGAATGGTACGTTGTGTCCTAAGTAATCTGCCTTTGTTCCTGTCTACCCTCAGTACTTCCGCCCATACTGGGGCAGCATAAAGGAGTATGGAGGTCACCACAGAGCTGATGAGGCGGCGTGTGCAGGTCCTCGGTCCTCTGGTCCTAGGCATGAGCTTGGCAAGGGCCATTGCTGCATTCTCGGCCTTTTCCGCGGCCATTCCTATATGTTTTCCCCATGCCAGTCTATGGTCCAAATGGACTCCTAGATATTTCACATCCTTTTTTGCACTGATCTCTGTACCGAGTACCAGCTTTCTTTTACACCCACTATTGTCGCATATATAGCCTCCTACCTTCTAAACCATCTTTCATCTCATTCCCGTGCAACAGGCAAATGTTTATAACATACATTCGTTGCCTATTTGGTTACGGAGCCTTCAAATCAATGCTGTTCAAGATGAAAATCCTTGATAGTCTTATCTGCGACTGCAACGGAAATATTGGGGACATTAATCACTGGCTATTTGATTGCAATTTTAACGCAATTAATTGGTGTGAACTTCTTGAAAAGAAAATGTTTGAGAACTGTATTCCGCTACCATTCGATAGTACCTCGCTGCTATATACAGGGTGCGCCAAAGTTCTGATTTTGGTCGATTACGGCTGTATTTGAAATGGTGGAAATATATTGTCTATAGATTATTTTCTTGATTATCAATTCTGAATAACCAGAAAATATGTACAATTATACAGGGTACTCCGTTTTCGTTGTCCGAGCAACAACTTCGTTATTTTAAATGGAACACCCTATATTTTTTTCCTTTATCGAGTTACCCATCTAATTATATTCATAATTCTATTAAGGTGGTAGGTACTTAAAATGAACCGTTTACGATATAAAAAAGATTTTTTGACAAAAAGTGAGGTTTGCGGATAAGTTTTTGAGTACCTCTGATTTCATAGACAAGAGAGTTTTCAAAATTCTGCTTATACTGTTATGTTGAGCATATTAAGGGCTAGTAGGGCAGAAACATTATTAATATTAATCTTATACAGAGTGCTGAAAAAATTGAGTTTAATGTTTCGCTAATAAAAAAGGCCGTAATTCAATTTTTTCAAATGGGACGTACTATTTTCAGTTCTGTCATCTAATGAAGTGTTAAATTATCTTTCCATTGATATATCATAGTAGGTATTTATCTTTAGGAGTTGCATAGATATTAAGGTTAATTGTCTGGATCAGTCATTTTTCTTGCTGGAACTTCATGAGGTTTGTACTGCACTTCACCAGTTTCGATAAATCTGTCTCTAAGATTACTAAATGCAGGTTCTAAAGGGTGTCTCCTTTCAGGATATCTGGTTTTATAGACTCGGGATGCTAAGAGGCTGTTCCTTGAGCACTCCCCCAGAATAAAAATCATGTCAACCATTTCTTCCCGCGAATAATTCATATTTAATATAATTATATGCAAATGCAACTTCCTGGAACTGTAAAAGCTACTAGTATTTTATTAAAGACAATCAAAACAAAAGCACTTACCGATATAGCAGTAACACAAAACTTTAGAACATCCACAGACACGTGTTTTGACATCTATGTCTCTTCGGTGCGGCTTTTTCTAAAGTTCACAATCAACTGAAATATGTAAGCAAATACTCGTGTTATAACTATCAAAGGATTACCAGAACAGGATATTAAAAATTAAAATTAGATTATAGGAAATTCCCCGTAAAGGGATAATTATCAATATAATTATATGCAAATGCAACTTCCTGGAACTGTAAAAGCTACTAGTATTTTATTAATTATTTTTATATTTTATTATCAATATAATTATATGCAAATGCAACTTCCTGGAACTGTAAAAGCTACTAGTATTTTATTAGCTAATAAAATACTAGTAGCTTTTACAGTTCCAGGAAGTTGCATTTTCATATAATTATATTGATAATTATCCCTTTACGGGGAATTTCCTATAATCTAATTTTAATTTTTAATATCCTGTTCTGGTAATCCTTTGATAATTATAACACGAGTATTTGCTTACATATTTCAGTTGATTGTGAACTTTAGAAAAAGCCGCACCGAAGAGACATAGATGTCAAAACACGTGTCTGTGGATGTTCTAAAGTTTTGTGTTACTGCTATATCGGTAAGTGCTTTTGTTTTGATTGTCTTTAATAAAATACTAGTAGCTTTTACAGTTCCAGGAAGTTGCATTTGCATATAATTATATTAAATATGAATTATTCGCGGGAAGAAATGGTTGACATGATTTTTATTCTGGGGGAGTGCTCAAGGAACAGCCTCTTAGCATCCCGAGTCTATAAAACCAGATATCCTGAAAGGAGACACCCTTTAGAACCTGCATTTAGTAATCTTAGAGACAGATTTATCGAAACTGGTGAAGTGCAGTACAAACCTCATGAAGTTCCAGCAAGAAAAATGACTGATCCAGACAATTAACCTTAATATCTATGCAACTCCTAAAGATAAATACCTACTATGATATATCAATGGAAAGATAATTTAACACTTCATTAGATGACAGAACTGAAAATAGTACGTCCCATTTGAAAAAATTGAATTACGGCCTTTTTTATTAGCGAAACATTAAACTCAATTTTTTCAGCACTCTGTATAAGATTAATATTAATAATGTTTCTGCCCTACTAGCCCTTAATATGCTCAACATAACAGTATAAGCAGAATTTTGAAAACTCTCTTGTCTATGAAATCAGAGGTACTCAAAAACTTATCCGCAAACCTCACTTTTTGTCAAAAAATCTTTTTTATATCGTAAACGGTTCATTTTAAGTACCTACCATCTTAATAGAATTATGAATATAATTAGATGGGTAACTCGATAAAGGAAAAAAATATAGGGTGTTCCATTTAAAATAACGAAGTTGTTGCTCGGACAACGAAAACGGAGTACCCTGTATAATTGTACATATTTTCTGGTTATTCAGAATTGAAAATCAAGAAAATAATCTATAGACAATATATTTCCACCATTTCAAATACAGCCGTAATCGACCAAAATCAGAACTTTGGCGCACCCTGTATAGTAACCATAAATGAAAATTTTGAATGTATATCTTGGGAGTTTATTCGGTTATGTCGTGTCAAAATATATGTTCACCCACTAACCGTTGCCCCGTGTGTGCTACGTGTTAAACGAAGGCGTCATGAAGGGCACCTTGACGTGAAGTGTGTGTCCCTGTCCAATAATCCTTGATTCTTGTAACACTAGTTGGTCCTCTCGTATTGGGTTATAGGTCGATTAGTTTTTAGAATTATAGATTTTAAATATAGATTTGTTGTGATATATTTAGTATAGCGTATAATAAGAAACATCGTGGCTAAATGGAGACATCCAAAGCCAGTGAAGAAAAGAAAAGCTTTCTTTTAATTCACTCCATCAATAAGAAATAATAGGGCCTTGCCCTTATTTTATACATATTTGTCACCACATAACTCTTGTAGATTTGAATGCACTGCCTTCACTATAATGCGACAATTTGTCGTTTCTACAACTTTAGAGGTGATCAAGTGTCCACGCACTGAACAATTTTCCTCCAATGCACACATTAAAACATTCGCTACCTTCTCACCACAAGCATTGGTGGTTTCGTCCACACTAACCCAGATGTATTTCACAGTAAGCTTAGAAGAAATTTTTTATCCAACGTTATCACACTCCGTTGATAAATATTTTCTTCTGAGTGTCGTTTCCGACGGCACCTGAACTATTTGCCACTAATACACTTTTCCAAAGTTGTCTAAAAAGTGGATTATCTATGTATGTTACATCCCACCACCACTTCCACTAAATCTAAATTAAGAATACGTTGACTGTCACTATCAGTAGAACCACTAGCACTTATATGTCGTTGTGAGGAAATATGTCTATTAAGATTTGTTTTAGATATCTAAGAATTTGTTTTGTTGCAATAAAGTGCTACAATAAAGGTCTGTTCCATCAAATTTCAATTCTGGGAAATCGTGAATCCACAAGTCTATTGCATCTTGAGAAGCACTAAACATTTTTGTATACAGCCGACTGAATAATTATAATTTCACATTAGATTTGTAGATACGTATGTACATACATATGGCTAGATTTATACTACGATTTGCAATACAGCGATCTGGGATGGTCTATCCTTTCCCTTTATTAAATGTTGACGTAAATGCCAATAATTGCCACAGTGTAGGTAAAACTCGATTTTGAATTGCTTCACAATTTCAGCGGCGTCGTATAATTAAAGGAGATAAAACCGCATAAGTAAAAAACATAAAAGTACCTCCGCACACTCGGTTGGGGTCGAATTCCTTTAACTCTGCAAATATAAAAATTCAACTATGTTTTAGGTAATTATCAGTACGTTTCACAAATGTAGTAGATTTCCGATAAAAGTAAGTTATACGTAATAACATTCTAAAATGAAATAAAATTCACTTTATCACGTGATGCGCACGGTACATGGCAGTTTAATGCCAATAATCCTCAACTTTGTTGATTTAATATTTTTTAAAACAGCTTAAAACAACTTATTTTATTGGGAAAAAATGTTTTTTTTTAGCAGTTCATCATTTAATTATTATACGAGGTACAAGGGTCGAGGTACGGTCACCGGTTTAATTTCCGACACTCGATCAGCGATGTTAAGGCACGCTGGCTGAGTCCGGCATTTGGATGGGTGAACCAGTGTATCCGTCTATTAGTCGGTAGGCTATCGACTGAGACAGTTTTGGGGCCATTAAGTCGCTTAGTAAGGTGGCGCCGATGGCACAGGGCAACTGTCTTCGCTGCAGAGAAAACCTCAAGGGCTATTGGCCCACCAAAAAGGCGGTGAGATGACCGGGGGCGCGTCAAAGTTGATAGCCGATGACCGTGGTTTGGAGTCCACGCAAAACTGTAGATCCCTACGAGCACAATGGGCCTTGAGGCCTGAGTGTTGTAGTAAAACAAATCTACTAATGTAATTATTATAAGAATGTACAATATAAACACGGCACACATTAAACAGAACAGTAAAGCGTGTGTTTCATTCAGAATTGTCTTCTTATTTGCTAGATATGTGTTACATCTTTTTGTAAGAACTATTACCCTTTTTAAATTATATTTATTACCAATAATACAATGTAGCTGGTAATAACTAATATTTCACTACTTCGTCGTTTCAATAAATGCTTGCAATATTATGTCTATATGAAATCCGTCTCTTGCACCGAGATAATGTTCCCGATCTCTGCTTATATTAACTAAATGAAGGTATCTATAAAAGTACATAATTCAAGTCGCAGCCAGGCCGTCGAGAAAATATCGGGTCCCAGGGGGTAGTAACATACGACTCCCACCATTCTTCAATATAAATTTCGAAGAGTGCGGGGAAGTATTCCTTAGGATTGAATATTTACCTCGATCAAAATTTTGAAGAGCGGAGAGTGATATTCCTTATAATTGAATATTTATCACGGTAGAAATTTTAAAAAGCGGGGGAGGGGAGATTCCTTTGCCTGACAATTTCATATTTATCTCATTTTAAACAAAAAGTCATTTGGAACTCGTTATTATTTACATCACATTAATCATTTAAAAGTATACCTGTCTCGTTTTACCTAAAGCAAATGGATATCTCCAACTTCTGGTAGAACCCGAGCCTCCTCAAAACCGCCGGTCCCGGGGGGGAAACACCCCCGACGCCCCCCCCCCTTGACGGGCCTGGTCGCAGCGTAAGTCTTGTAATGACAGTGCTGCTATGGTGAAACTTCTATTTAATCTTCCCTTTATGATAAAGAAATAATAATGTGTGCAGTAAGTAAACAGTCGGAATCAAACTGAATTATGGGATCAAATGATAAAAATCACTTAAAAGTTTAACGTAATACATCGAGTTAGGTAATATTTTACATTCTTCTGAATCCGTCACTAAATCGTCGTAAAATCTGTCAGCCTATAGAATCGAGTAAAATGGAAATCAGAATAAATATTCTTATATTGATTACTCGCCTAATGGCTATGTAGATATTATGACGTCGTTAAACTGGTTGTTACATTTTAAATTTTCTGCCAAGTGAATTGAATTGGATATTTCATATCTAATTTTTATTCTTCGGATTTTATTAGGGTTTATCGCTACTTACAGTGAGCTTGCAGGGAAATTTTATTGACTGTAAAATCTTGCTAATAACGTATCAATTACGCAGGAGAAAATTTAAATTTTATTTTATTTTTACAGCGTTCACGTGTATTAATATTATTTGAACTAAATTTTTTGTAGGTGTTCCATAATTCAGTTTCCTCTACTAAGAACAGCAAATTACTAATAGATATTACTAGAACGAAATAAAGTAGAAAATTAGATACATACAACAAATTATAGGTACGTTTAAAATGAGACATACAGGGTGTAGGAATGTACATTAGGGTGGAACGAAAAATTATTTCTTGTTAAATTGTCCCATGCACGGTGTATACTACAGGTGTCAAAATGTGCATTTGGATAAATAAAAATCGTTCCTAAAAGCTTATCGACCTATCTTAGTATCTTCAGATTCCTCACGGGACCGATAGTATAGAAATTTTGGTGATTTTATAGGTTTTCATTACCTGCCTTGGTTTATTTAAAAATATATATTCCTGGTAAACACAGTATTTAAAATAATTATTAAAGTATGATAAAAAGCCCCTCCAAGTCTATTTGATTTATTCTAATATTTTCCGTTTCCTCATTGTTTTTGAAAATCGCGCCGCTTATGGGAATTGCGCGACAAATAACGCTCTCGAATACAATCACAATCCAAACGGCAGGCGTCTATGACTGGGGTGGGAAGGTAACAAGTTCAAGCCTACTTTAATTTGTTTGAATACTTCTACTAAGTATTGTTTTTAGTGTTTTCTGTGAGTTTTTACGTGATTTGTGGTTGTATGCCAATTGTTCGTTGAGTGTTAGAATATTTACGTTAATATGGCAACTATAAGTCAACTTCGTTGCAAGATATTTGGTCAATCTAAAATATTAAGTGACCTTATATTTAGACCGTTCAAAACAAATAAATAATGAAAGTAAAGTCCTTATGAGTAGGTAACAACTCATAAGGACTTTACTTTCATTATTTATTTGTTTTGAATGGTCTAAAATATAAATATGCTGGGAGAGATATAAGTGTTCATGAAATACTCAAAAATAATGTACCGAAAATTTAAGGGATTTGGCAAAGTACATCAATTCCTACCGTTTTTTACTTCTGGGATAAACTAAAAAAATTCATGGACGTTATAAGGAAAATCAGAAGAATTTAGAATCTAGAAAAAATATTGTGACCCTGGAAACCAAGAAAATGAAAATTACAGAAGAAAGGAAAGCAATGCCAGAGCATTGAAAAACGTGCATAAGCTTCACCGTTATTAAAGATGCACCACCTGTCATTTGTTCAGCTTTACTAGCAGTATGAAAATAATGATGAAAAGGAAGATGATATCTAACGTGTCTTCACGGCACAAACCGTTAAGACAACAGCTACACGAGAATTTAGTATACATAAAATACATTTTGAGGCCAAACATTACGGGGAATTAAGTTCTTGAAATGACGTACATGTTTCTGAGCCGCCAATGACTGCTAATATGGAAATGTGTGTTATCAAAGTGGTAGACATAAATTTTTCTGATTTTTCATAGTCTTTGCAATACAGAAGCTGTTGAACGATTCGTGCGTCTTGCAAATGAAGCATCACCAGCTGTCTGTGGCCAAGAAAACCAAACTGGCTTCATTCAAGCCTGTATAAAATCAAAACAAATATTGCCATCATTTGAAACGAAATTAGATTACTTTAAAAATTGATAATAACTGAAATATTAAACATGTTTTGTTTTTGTTTGTTTTTCCATGTCTATTTGTGTGTTTTTTTAAATAAAACGTCTGATTTTACTTGGTGTTCATCCTTCTATAGTTATTAAATGTAGAGAAAAAATTAATAAATACGATTCGATCAATACGTTATGTTTTTGGAAGAAATAGCTTAGAAAAGCATATTTTGACATCCTTGAGGAAACTAAAGTGTGGATAATAGCATTTAAACATGTTGCACAGTTGATCAATGGTACATTAAGACACCTTTTGGTGACTATGGCATTACCAATATCCAAAGAATGGAAAAATAACCAAGAAAAAATTAATGGTCTAAAGGGAGCTTTTTTTCTAATATTTTGAACCCATTGAGGAATCTGAAAATAGAAAAGTACCGTTTTCAATTTTTGCACAGTTACTAATAACCACCAAATGCACCTTTTGATAACTATGTGGTAAATATTTTCGAAAAAAATTTGAAAATCTCGATTTTCGTTCCACCCTATACTTCCAGGGGCGGTAGAGGACCACTTAGGTAATCAGCAACTGCCATTGAAGTTTTCCTGTAGCTGAGAATTTCTGAGATACAGGGTGATAAATTGCTATTATATTTTTAATTATATTCCAGTGCTGGACTTTTTTAATTCGATTTTTTCGATTCCCGTAAATATCATCACTCTGTTATATTTTCTTTAAGATTCAGGTGCCAATTATAAAAGTCCATACATCACTAAACATAAATATGTAATTAGATTTTTCGTCACACCACTGTTGATTTTTTTACAAACGATTGAATTTAGCGAAAGGGGAATTTGAAGAAAACGGCTTTATTTGCTTACATTAATTGTCCAAATAATTAACAATGATCAATTTAAACTCGATAGATTATATTCAATATTGAAAAGAAAATGTAAAACCAAAGTTTTTTTATTTACAAAGAAAGTGCATTTTATAATAGGAATCATTAAACAGTTTTCTTTTTATTATTACTTAATTATTAGTAGGTAGGCCTAGAGAGTTTGACATTTCTTGTTTGTTGTCATAAACTGTAGCTAGTATACTTGGTTAACACAGTCTGCAAATAATCATGCCTTATAAATTTATATATGATATTATTTTTGTTTATGCATTTTGTGGTGGTAATGGTAGACAAGCCGCAGAGGAATACAATATTAGTTTTCCTAACGGGAGAACACCAAATCATGAGACATTTTCAACTGTGTGTCGCTATGCAAGGGAGCACGGCAGTTTTCTATCATCAAAAGTGGAACGAAATATTGTTCAAAACGTTGAGGCTCAAGAGCATATCATTATCATTGTTCAAGAGCACCCTAAAGTAAGTACCTGACGAAGAAGTGCCCAATGGGCTTGTTCGGCATTTTTTTTTTATTTCATAAATGGAAAGCGCAAGTATAAAATAATGGAAAGAATTAAAATTTTATTTGCACGTTTACTGACTTAAATACAATTACAAACCTCTAGCTCGCGAAAATGAGACGTGGTCAGGCGCCACGTCACTATACGCATAGACTCGGCGATCTCAGTCGACTCGATGCTGTTTAGTTGTTATTCTCTATATACTTATCGTGTTGATCTGCGCCCCTCTAAAATTGCAGATCGAATCTATCAAAAGCTTTTCATGGGGGCGGTTTTTCGAGAAGCGGCCGGTGTCATTCAATTCGGGAATTATTTGGGATAAATTCGGAGGCGTTCTTTTGAATATTTTTTGAGTAATTCACTCGCAAAAGTCGGCTATCTCTCTCGTCTCTTAAATTTAGGAACAGGCAGTCGAGGGATTGTAGGGGAAAATATGATTTGGCGAAATGTTACCAAATGTCAAAATATGACGGCCAAATTTTCGATTTTTAAGAAAATACCCATTTTTATTTCCCACAGACCGTGTCGATAAAATGCCAATCTTCTTTTTTAAATAGAGACCAAAGTATGAACTTATATATGAGCGTTTAAATATTTGATATATTTGATTTTTTAGGTTACGTTTTAATACTTCTTTGCTCGCTCTTGCAGAGCCGAATTTCCGAATTTACCTATACAATTTGGTATCAGGAGAAATGGCCAATCTTGTTCTTTCCATAGAGACCTAGAACGGACTTCTATTCCATGTATTTAACTAGTTATGAATTGTTGAAGTTCTACGTTTTTCAATTTTTAACAGGTAAGCCATCTTTCGTTCGCCCGTGCCAAGCCGGATTTCCGGTTTTGCCCATTCACTTTGGTGTAAGAACAAGACGCCACTCTTTCTCTTTCCATAGACACCTAAACCGACCTTCAACTCCACGTATTTGCTTACTACTGAACGGCTGTTAGTGGTCGCGGTAGATTAACGAGTTCAAAGTTGCGTATAGTGACGTCACAAACAGGCGCACTGTTTTTGCAACTATTACTAATTTCAACGCCTTATATCTCGAGAACGGAAAAAGTTAATAAAATGAAATTTGAAGTGCATAATAAAAATGTCGAGTACTATATAAAAACCATATAAAAATAATATAGTGGAACAAGCTGATTAGGAGTTCCTCATATGCGGGTTTGGAGGACTCTAAATAAAGAAAGATCCGAATCATATTCAGCAAGACTTCAACAAGGTGACAATGTAAATAGGTTAGAATCTTGCCCGGGGGCGGCTTAATGCCTAATTCAAACTAATAAAAATAATGGTGATTTCTGGGGGGAATCGATCTATTAAAACAATTATTTTATCTCATTATGCGCAGTGCCCCAAAACTAAATGAACTCGTCCACGTATGCTGTGTGCCGTAGCACAACGTATTGTACTTCTGTACTTGTATGTGAGTCTCATGTCGAGTGTTCGCAGGAACACAGGAATTGTTGTGCTCTTGTCATAAGCAGTTTTGTTTTTATAGAGACGCGTACCAGACATATGTTCACTGCCTTTTGTAATTCGATATTAGCAAATTCTGGTAAATGTGTCTGAAAGTAAAAAGCATTCTGGTTCATTTTGCTAAGTTGATTTACAGTTAACAATAACAGACAGAGACCACTGTGTTATCGAAGGTACCAACTTTATCAAGAACTGTTGGTGCTGATTTAATTATTGCTTGAGCCCAGTGCGCGTGCGCTTGGACCACGACAAATATTATCCTACATTACAACCAGTAACCTAAGTGACAACATTCCCAATATCTTCATGGCTCTATGAATTGCTCCCACACTTCCAGTTGGTATTGCATCAATGAAGAGAACATTTTCAAAACTGAAATTGATCAAGAACCAGAACCATGATGTCAATAGAACATTGCAAGGAATAAACTTTGACTCATTAATTAAGGATTTTGCAGGTAAAAAGCTCTTAAATGTTTTTTGTAATAATTTTTCAGTAACTGTTGTTATTGCCAATAATGCACACCAATAAAATTTTTGAATTCAGTGTTAATTTTTTTCTAATTTATTGTCTGTCATAGTGGTTTGCTGGTTTTAAGACGGTGGGGGGGCAAATGCCCTCTCGCTAGCTTGTAAATTTTACCTTGAGCCGCCCCTGATTTTTCCGGTGGATTATTGATCACAGACCGACTACATATCGAATTATATTCACAAACGAGACCCAATTTACACGTGATGGTGTATATAATTCAAGAAATTCGCATAACTGGACCGAAAACAATCCTCATGCCATAAGAGAAGTCCATTCTCAACATAAGTTCTCGGTTATTGGCCCACACATTCTTCCGGCAAGACTAACTACAGATGTTTATTTAGATTTCTTACAGAATATTTTACCAGGTTTAGTGTAAGGTAGTAATGTAAGAGGACAATTCTTCCAGCATGACGGAGCTCCTCCTCATTTTGGTATTGAAGTTAGAAGGCATTTGGATAAAGAGTATCCAAACAGATGGATGAGGGACCTCATCCTTGGCCGGCTAGATCACCAGATTTCAACCCCGTCGATTATTCCCTGTGGGGATACCTCAAAACTAAAGTCTACAGTGTCCTAATAAATATCAGAGATCAGCTACTTCAACGAATTTTCTACTGTAGTGACCAAATTAAAAACAATCCTGCGTAAATTAGAAAATCTATTAGCAATTTAAATAGACGCCAACAAAAATATATGGAAGCTGGAGGTAATTTTAAACATTTGCTCTAAGTATTTGTAATATTTTTAAATAATTTTTGTAAATAATTAATGTGACCATTTTTAATTATTTGGGCAATTAATGTAAGCAAATAAAGCTATTTTTCTTTAAATTCCCGTTTTCCAAAATTCAATCGCAGTTTATCAAACCTGGGGAATTAAGAGCGACAGGAAAATTTCAATAGCCGTTCCTGAATACGCAAATGGCTTTCTATCACCCCTGGAAGTATGTACAGTTCCTCCTGGAACACCCTGTAGAATGGTAATGATTTACAGGGTTGAGAAAAAGTGTGGAAGCACCTAGTATCTAGCTAAACTATATGTTCGATTAAAAAATATCCTTAACACAAGATTTTGTAGTACGTTTATTCGATTCAGTGACATTCCCTCAAAAATTATATATACGAGCGGGGACGCTCAGAGGACACATCATCAAGCCACTCTTTCTTGGAGAAAATTTAAACTCTAATCGTTATTTACAACTTTTACGCGAACAAATTCTTCCAAGGTCAAATTCTGAACGACTCTCAGATCAAATTTGGTATCAGGAATATAGAGTTCCGCCTCATTATAGAGTTGACGTGCGTCAATACCTAAATGAAGCATTTCCACAAAGATGGGTCGAAGAGAACACATTGAATGGCCACCGCGATCGCTAGATTTAAGTCCTTTAGATAACTTTCTTTGGAGTCTTTTAAAATCCTTTATTTATAGAACCAAACCTAAGTCGTTAGAAGAGTTGGAAAAACGAATTAGGATGACTGTTCAAGTAATATCACAGCATGCTATTCAAAACTTGTTAGGAGCCTTCATTGGTCGAAGAAATTACTAAAATAACTCATCTAAGTCATAACATAGACAATCTTTTAAATACATTTTTAATGACTTTACTCTTTTATATTAATTGGAATTTCGTTATACATTCTAAAACTATTATAGTATGCGTAACCGGTAAAAGGAAGGCGCAAGAGATGCAACACGAGGTAAAAGGCGCCGACAACATCGTCCGTTTTTCACCTCTTACTTTATAAAGCGAGACAGAACGTCATGGGCGTTCAAGTCGCGTGCCAAAGCGTGCAAGAAATAGTCAGGACCGTGGCAGCTGGCAGCAGTTAGTTCTTAGATGTGCTTTAATGCGCGTGTAGATATTTTTAATTCAACAATACCGGTAATCCGGCCCTGTCTTTTACCTCGTCTTACGTCTCACACGTGCCTTAACAGTTGGCCTCTTAGCAATTACGCATACTATAAGGTTCTGTAATCGTCATATTTAGATAATTTTGAGGTGTACACAGAGATGTGACATTTCTTGCATAATTATGTATGTATGTAAAATTGTTGAATATTTCTATGCAGAGCATATTAATTTATTCAAGCTATGCCTACTATAATGTGAGAAAAGAGCAAAAAACAAATTTTAGTATTCGAACATTTGTTTAGAATTTTTCGAAACGTGTAAAGATAAACAAATGATCATTTACACAGAAATTTAATTTTTTATGCTTTTTAAGAAAAAATTACAACTATGTACGAAAATTCATTCAGGAGCGGCTGAAAGTAGGGGGGGGGGCTAGGTATAATTTAGCCTTAACTTTATTGTGTGACACTTTCAAATTAATTTATGAGCAAAACTTAAAAATTTGAAGTTTTCTACACAAAAGAGTCTCGTGTTTTTTCTCTAAAGTTATCAGTTTTTAAGCAAATCTTATCTGAACTTTGTTCATTATAGTAACCATTATTACCAGCACTCCTGGTATTCAGGAGTCTGCCGTCATTGTATTGTTTGTAACAAAATAATCTAGCATACGATGCCAGAATGACAATAATGACCTTGTTGTTTTTTGGTTTTCTGTAGTTCATTGTTTTGTAGTTTTATTATTTTCTTTTGGAAAAAATGTTCTATTGGAGAGTAAAAAATGGTCATGTTAGTAATATGGAGTACGCAGATATTCATTTTATTTATGGATATTGTAATGGAAAGAATATTTCCTAATAGAAGGAAACCATCTAAAGATGTTTTTATTCGAACCCACATAGAATTTAGAAATGTTGAACTTAAGAGGTCCAGAAAATGAAGAACAGCGAAATGGGCGATTTAAAAACATAATTTTGGCCAAATTTAACAACAATAATAAATTAAGTATCAGACGAGCAGGCAACAGCTGCGTGCGCAAGCTGTGCATGTTTCCAAAAACAAAGTTTTTCGGATTCTGAAAATGACCACAGAAATGCTTTTCGAATCCAGTCAGTCCAAAGCCTTCAGCCAGGTGATTCCGAAAGGTGTATCAATTTTTGTAATTGGTTTATAAATGCTATGGAACAACATCCCGATTTCGGAAGTACAATTATTTGGACTGATGAAGCTACCTTTAACCATAATGGATCGCTTAATTTGAATAATTTAAGAATCTGGACTCATCAAAATCCTCAAATAATTAGCCCTAGAGCATTTCAACAGGAGTTTAGCGTTAATGTATGGTGTGGTGTTATAAACGGGAATTTTTGTGGCTCCCACATCCTTCCTCCCCGCTTAAATGGACCACTATTCAATGATTTTTTAAATAACCATTTTTTTCAATATCTTGAGGATATTCCTCTTAATTTAAGAAGTGAATGCTGGTTTCAAATGGACGGAGCTCCTACACATTTTTCTGTTTGGAACCGTCTGAGGGTAAACAATAATTATACTGAACGGTGGATCGGTCGATTAGGTGCAAGAGCCTGGCCACCCCATTCACCGGATTTAACTCCTGTTTATTTTTTGTCTGTTTTTTGTCTGGGGCTATTTAAAGGGCAAAGTCTACGCAATCCCTGTAAACACGAGAGAAGAGTTAATAGAAAAAATTCTCGAAGAATGTGAAAATTTGCGGGCTAATCCTGATTTTATTCGTAAAATTACATGCTCTGCACTGCGCAGATGTCAGAAATGTGTTGAAGCTGGCGGAATGCACTTTGAACAAATCTTGTAATTTGTAATTTACCTTACTTTTATCCAATTCGTTGTTGTCTAATAAAAAATAATGTAATCAAATTTTGTTTTGCTGTCATTGTTTTTCTGTTCTGCTAAAATTATTCATAAAAAACTATTCCCGAATAAATTTCAGATAAGATTTATTCAGGAACTGATAATTTTAGAGAAAAAACACAAGATACTTTGTTTGTATATAAAACTTCAAATTTTCAAGTTCTGCTCATAAATTAATTTAAATGTGTCACACAATAAAGTCGGGGCTAAATTATACCTAGTCCCCCCCAGTTTCACCCGCTCCTGAATGATATTCGTACACAGTTGTCATTTTTTCTTAAAAAAACATAAAAAGTTAAATTCCTGTGTAAATTATCATTTGTTTATCTTTAGACGTTTCGTAAATAAAAATTTTCAGGAGAATTACTTGAACACATCTCGAAAACTAATCACTTCCCGACCCATGTTTATAGGAACTTTTTTCTTATTTTGAAAAGTTGTATTACTTAGTGAAGTTTGGCCCATGCAATTCGGAACACCCTGTATTTATCATCTAACAATGACAAGGTTTCATATTCACTTAAATTACACAGGCACACACAAAAAAAAGTTCAAGCTCAAAGGTCAGGCCCTTTTATATCTGTATGTACTTTGATGCGCTAAATCTAAATTCCACATCAAAATTTGACAAAATGGGCATGGACATTGAATTACTCGAGAGCTCTATGAAAAATAGTGTTTTATAATAATCTATCTCAGAGTAGTCTATATTCAAATAAAACGAAGTCTCTAATGAAACAAAATTTAATAAGCTTCTTTGCACTCTTACTACATCAGTATATCTAATTCTGAACAGTTACAATACTCAAAAGATAAATGTACGCCACGAGATAACCGTTTTCGTTTCAAATTATGGTATATGGACTCGAAAGGAATATATTTTATAACGTACAATATTCTTATCAAAATTCAAGCAACGCTATTTTGCTTCGGGTAGGGTAAAATTATGTTTCATTGTTTTAGGATCTGCAAATAAAATAGAGTTAACCTGACAATGCTATAAGTATTATGTGGGAGTTTGCCGGAGAACGTGGTATATGTGCTACTTTCTATATTCGCTGTACCGGCTCCCTTTTTTTTCAAATGAAATTTCATTTATATTCCGACGATCTTTGTATCTTTTCTCTCTTACGTTTCGGTAGCAAAGACCGAATATATAGCACATTTGTAAAGAAATTGTTATATATTCCCGAGTATGGACTTCAGTCGTGTGAACCCCTGCGGCTATGATGCTTACAACGAGGGTAGATCGAAAAATGTATACATCTTACATTTGTTTCTGGTACTTTCTTAATTATCCTTGTTATTAGCTAAAATTAATGCTTAATAATTAGACGATGTTTATTGTATAAAATGCTCCAAATGTTCACCATATTTTTCTTTGCAATTGTTTTTTATACGTTTTGCTAATTTTTTTAATCATATTCCTTATGAATTAATTAAAATATTTATTCTCCACTTTTTTTAAATATTACAACGCATTCCAATTTGTCTCATTGACCTTCCTCCTTCTGGTATAGTAAAGTAAAGTAAAGTTTATTGGCGTTTTTAATACAATTAAGATCATTACACAAGTCAAAAGTACAATAATGCAGATTAGGATTAGTAATATGACATATTAATTCTATAAAATCTGCATAATTTGGTATAATACATTATAAAATTAATAAAAACATAAATACAATAAAACACAAACAATAGCAATAAATACAGCTTTATCATATCCTCTTTAAAATAAGAAATAAAATAGATAATATCTGTTTCATTTTGTCTACATTACATATTCAAACAAGCTAACCATTTTACTCTTCGCCAATTTACTACACTTATTATATAATTGTTGCACGTTCTATAGGATGCTTTTCGCAGTTTTTTTTTTTTGTAAATGATATTAGTTTCAAACATTTTTTGTTCAATTACAAAACAATTTTTTCTTTCATTCCAAAAATTAATAACTTTTTTATTTATTGATCTATTTTGTTCAAAAACAATGGAGTTCTTCATCTAGCTAATACTAACTTACTGTCCAAATTTCGATACAATCGGACTCTTCGTTCTTAAGTAATCGTGCTTATAAAAAACGTGACGGACGGACAGACAGACGGGCGGGCGGACGGACAGATACCGACAGATATTTTGAAAGTTGTTCAGAACTCGATCACCAACATAGTGATATGAAATTTATACTCTTCGCTTTGTATTTGCGAAGAGTATAATAAAGATAGAGTAGAGAAAAAGTTGTCCTATTATTTATTGATCAAGACAGTACCGTTAATTTTTTGCAAAAACGCTCAATTTTACTTCCACATCCACGTAGTGGATTGGAAGTATAAATAGTAATCGTAAAAAAAAATTCAATAATTTTGATTGTTGAAATCCGTTTAAAATGTCATGAAACGTCGAGATTTTAAATTTGAGCGAAAATAATTTTCTGTCTGTCTGTCTGTTGGTCGGCTTGTCCGTCTATCTGTAAAAAATTTTTGTACGCACGTATTCTCTCAAACGGTTTAAGATATTGACTTGGAACTTTGTACACCTATGTATTATAACGAGATTCGGAACTGGATTGGCTTTTGAACACATCTGGAGAAGGGTTGTGGGGGTGAATAGGGGAAAATAAGTAAAGCAAGCTGGTAAGGGTACAGAAACTTGAAATTTTATGTATGTACTAGAAATAATGGCCTCTAACTTTTTATAATATTTTTCGACTCCCCCATCACCCCACTCCATTATTAAAAAGATTGGTAAAATAAAATTGGGATTTTTACTTGAAATTTGGTACATGTATGTATTATAACAACATCCGTAATTTAATTATGTTTTGAGATGATTCCGTAGAAGGGTTGGGGGTTAAATAGGGGTAAATAGGGGAACATAAGTAAAGAAAGCTGGTAAGGGTACAGAAATTTGAGATTTGGTGTATATATATTAGAAGCCTGTAGCATTTGAAAAAGCTACAGAATAATTTCATGTTTGAATACAGTAAATTAACCCTGATTAATTCGTTTGTTTAAGTATAGAGGTATGCAACCCACTCAACTTCACGATCTAGAATTCGATAGTAAATGGTTCCCTATCTTGATGTGAAATTATGGGCAGTAAACGTGTTTTTTAAGTATGATTTTGAGTAAGAGGTGTTAGTCGTATATTCTTGTAGTTGAGATATTACATAATTGTGTAATTCTGTCTTTTGATTGCAAAGTCCTTTGTTGGCGCATTTTCCTTGGCTAGAGAAAGTGTTCTCTAAATGCTCAAGTTGGCAACACTGAGAACTGTTAAAGAGATTTCTGGCTGGTAGCTCGTTTTTTCGCAGTCACGTTAGTGAACGGCGGCAGTCCCGATTTTGTGTTGAAGAATTTGGGTTTTACATCGCTTACACTGAAAAGGGATTTGATTTGATGTACCCAGTGTTTCTTTACCGTCCTGCCGAAAGCATTTTGTAAATTCCAGGAAGGAATTCTGTTGGTTGCCGTAATTTTATCGCCACGTGTTTCGTGAGGTTAGGTAATACTCTCTATATGAGGTGAGCTTTTATTTTACTTAGTTTGTAGTTTTATTTGGTTCCTATTTATTGTAATTATTACAGAGTGTTTTGGAGGGACTGGCCATTTGAAAATTAGTTATGTTTTGGAGAGACTTATATTTGGGATAGGTGTGTATTTGTGTCAGGCAATTTAGCAGTTCATGTAAGGGGGCCCAGTAATAGGAGGAAGTCTATTACTAAGATATTTAGTTTTATGTGGGTCCTGCTGAAATTTAGAGAAGTTTTGGTTGGAGAGTTGTTCACGGCAATCTCCAGGAGATTTATGCAGAAATCTTGGAGCAGCACGGAGTCGTAGTCGCAGCCAACGTCGAGAACGTCCAAGAAGTGGTGATAAGTCACGCTGTAGTCACAGAAAATGCCAAGGTTCTGATCAGGTTTTATTGTTTCATTTTTATAACATGTTTTTAAAGAAAATATCATAGTTTTGTTCAGTGATTTTTTTGTTCAAATATTAGAGTAAGTTACACAACTATTTTGCAACTACAAGTTAAACTTAAAGTTTATACCTAGTATGATGAATATCTTAAGATTTTTTACTGTGAAGTAACGTATGGTACCATGTGATACTAATTTACCTTCTACTATGTCATGTGAAGTATTTTTAATAGAACATACTTATTTTAGATCATGCTTAACATTCTATTGCACACAGCGAGCATGGTAAAAGTTGGCTCACAGAATTTCGTTTATTACATAATATTCTAGTGATGAGCTGTAATTTTAATTCATTGTTAACCTTTAACTCGCTGTTGTAAATCTAAAACTCATTATTGGTATTACCTAAGCCGTAGTTGCATTTTTATGAAAAACGCAAATCACTGAAATAATTTTAAATTGGGTCATTCACACATTTTGAATTTCTATTGCGTATAGATTATGTTTAAGGAGTAATAATGAAATTATTTATTTTTTATTGTTGTACATCTCACTTGTGTTGTAATAAATGTCTACATGTTCTTATTATTCACACTGATGCACCTGATATTTGCTTAAATTTTGGGGTTTCATAGAGTAAAGTGCAAGTCTCGATACTGTCTATATATTTTGAGAATTCCGTTGCATGATTGCTAGTAACTTAATTTCGTTCCTGGCTTGCAAAATTATTTAAATCATATTACGTAATATACAGCATATATATACCTTTGAGTGTCCACACACTTCTAACCCACGGCCCTATGCTTTCCAACAAAACACTGGTTGCCGTTCGCACCGGTATAACATATTTTAATATTTAGGTATTAAAAATGTTACAAACCAAGGCCTCGGATTTCTTTATCATGTATTTCAAACCCACCACTTCATTATTAAAGGGGTTGATAAAATGAAATTGAGATATTCACTTGAAATTTGGTACATGTATGTACTATAATGATATCTGATTGAGATGATTCCATTAAAGAGGTAGAGGGATGTATAATTTGGGGAAAATAAGGGGAGCACGCTAATAAGTGAGAGTCCAGAAACTTCATTTTTGGTGCATATACTAAAAACCAATGCCTCCATTTTTGTATGACATCTCCCTGAAATATTATTGAAATTCTATGGCCAATTATGTCCACATACTAGAATGCAAATATAGTCAATATGTTTTCCTTTATAGAAACTTCGATGAAAAATCTGGATATAGAAGTAGTGATTCATTAGGTAGCGGTTTTTTGTATTATATTTTTGAACATTGTTCAAAACGGCATGAAGCTTTGCAATCCAAACACCAATTAGCTAGCTGTTAGTTCATTTTTCCTGTTAAGAGATTACGTTCAAATTTATTACTAGAAAAAAAATTATATGTAGAAAGAAATACCCATTAATATCCGTTTCTCTAAATTTGGTGGTGTCTGTAGTATACGAAGTGTAGAAAATTTTAAATTTAGAGCATTGCGATTAATATACCCATCAGAAGCCGCTGGGAACACTTAATATCATCTTCCATGCCACAATCAATTTCTGCATCAGTTTTATTTAATTATAAAAGCAGGGGACAATAAATTTACTACAACGGAAGTGATATATTATTTTCTTATCTACTGTCAAACGCAGAATGCTCGATCCAAGTGTAGGAGGCACTTAATTCAAGTACCCTTTCTCTTTGTAGAAAACATTTCGAATAATGATCAACCCATTGTCTTTTCCGTGTCAAATAAGTAATCTGTTTGTGTCAGTAATTGAAATATTTATGCTTGTCGTCTTGCGGGAAGTTTCCGAAGGTGCAGACGTCACACTATCAAGTAGGAAAGTTTAGATTTACTTTTTTAGAAGTTTTGTATAGTTTTTTGCTAGTTTTTCTGTAAATAAATTCCAAACTACAATAAATCGTCTTGAAGTATTTATAAACTCTATTTAATTTTACCTTCAGTGTTCAATTTAGAAACTATGGTAACTTTTTTGTGAGACAAGTTTGTTAAATTAATTTATTTTGATAATGGGTTGGGCTATTCATAATACAGTCACGTTTGAATCAACACGAGCTGGAAGTTTTCAATAATGGAAAATCTGGAAGATTAAGGGAACGGTTTACTGTACAGGGTCCTAGAAGTAATAGGCGTGTTTTTAAGTATTGATTCAAGTAAAAGGTAATTGAAATCTGAGAGCGATAAAATATCAGGTTTGTCTCTTGTTAGCAATGTTCGGATTTTTTTTTAATTCCAATGGCGCAGGTATATGAAATTTTACATCAAAATGTTAAATGTAAATTTTTATTCTCTCTTACAAAATTAAATGTAACACGAACCTACCTTATGAGTTTATGATGTATTTTGGCCTAATCAATGTATGTACACATATTTCACACATAAATTGTTATAAATCCGCACAGCACTTTCAAGTTTCAAATTTTGTACCTTTACTGAGTGTTTCAAAGTATAGAGTAAATTTTGCTTCTAAGTTTTTCATGTGAGAGACGATTTCTTTTAACAGTAAATATCCACTGTAAGGTCGAAAATGATCTTTCGCATTTCACAGAAGTGATGAAAGCATATCTAAAGATATTCATAGGCACCTGATCAAGGAGGCATCTGGTTGTGTTACATTTTTTTGCCATTGGCAAATCGCCCCCCCCCCCCCCACTCCTTCAACGGAATCATGTCAAAATATAATCTAGTTTCAGATGTCGTTATAAAACAAATGTGTACCAAATTTGGAAAGTATTATAAAAAAATTTAGGCCTCGCCTTCTAGTACATACACATACTTATTTCCCGTATTTACCCCCCAACCCTTCACCGGATATATTCAAAAGGCAATGCAGTTGCAGATTTCGTTATAATATATACGTGTACAATATTTCAAGTCAATACCTTAAACCATTCCGGAGAAAACGTGCTGACAAAAAAAAAGTTACAGGCAGACCGACAGACAGGCAGAATTTTTTTTTTCGCTCAAATTTAAAATCTCGACGTCGCATGACATTCTAAACCTATTTCAAGAAAAAAAATATTTGATTTTTTTTATGATTACTATACTTCCAATCCACTACGTGGATGTGGAAATAAGAAGAAATGTTCCATAATGTTTAGTTTTTTGAGGTTAGGATGCGTTTTCAATGTAACGACACATACAATTCGATAGTCTATTAACTTACTAGTATTTCGTTTTTTTTTTTTTTTTTTTTCGAAATGTATCAAAAATGCACAATTATGCATCTTTCTCGGGAAGCTCCAGTCCGATTTTACTGATTTTTTTGGTGTTCAACTCATTTTCGAATATAAAAAGTAAATAATAGAAAAATCCAACTTGCGGATTGCATACATTTTCTCAACTGTTTTTTTCAAATTTCCCTCTACTAATATTAAAAACTAGAAATTTTTAAATTTTATACATTATTCAAATTTTTCATGGCATCTTTTTCTTATACTTACTAATAAATAGAAATGAACATAGTTACCTAAATTTCTCTATCTAATTTACTAAGTCTATTCTCTTTTTTTCAGTGACCCAGAGTTCTGCAAGCCACTACAAGAGTAAAGCATTCCCCATCGGATTTGTCGTATTGTATGTTTCGTTGTTACAAAATTAGGTTTGTTAATAAATTAATTTTGTTCATCGTTTTTTAAAAAATATATTAAATAAATGAATGTGATGAAAAATTGCTGCAATTAGTGATTTAGATATAAACAAATATTTTGTATGGTTTAAACAAAGAATTCCATTAAAAATTATTATTATACAAGTCAATGATTTTAAATAAAGATAAATTTTCTTTTAAACATTTAGAGTCGTTTCGTTAAAACCCTTTGCCTTCTTTTTTTAATAACTAGAATTAATTTTACCGGGTATTCCGCAGGGGTCCATTTCCGGACCACTGCTGTTTGTAATTTATACAGCCGATATGTTTATCTAAATTAGTAATTCTCAGCTGGAGACATATGTTGTTGAGACTCACCTTCTATATGCCTTTAATAGATCAGACACTGAAATTGCCCAAATTTTGTTAAATGATGATATAAGTTCTATTAGCAAATGTTATAAGGAGCACAATTTAGAAATTAATCCAGACGAAATGGTAGCACTACCTTTCATCTCAGGAAGCAAAAGAAGATTTCTAAATACGCGGTTCAATCCAGCCATAATTAATATTAAGTGAAAATATTAAGTGTGGAAAGAATCTTGATGTTTCTTAGATCATAATTTACGATTAAATAACACATGAATTAATTATTGCGAGAAAGTGGTGCCAAAATAAAAATTTTATATTCAAATAAACAAACTCTATATAAAAATGTCACTGATCACCCATAAACGGCATAAACCCCCAAAAGTGAAAATGCTGTGATTCATGCAATTGATCTGATGAATTTTATACGAAACGTAGCGCGAATGTTGAATATTTCAAAAAATATAATACAAGGATTTTCGAAGGACAATAAATACCATGCCTATCATTATACGCGAGTAGAAAATCTTACGCCACAAGATTACCAGGTCTGCATACATTTCTGTAATTGCATTTTAGAACAGGAATAGATGTATCCAAATATTTTGCTTGAGGTACTGAATATGATCTACAGGCTTTTAGACCCAGAGGTTTTCAGAATAGATTCAGTGTAAATTTATGGGCTGGTATTTTTGTAAATTCTTTGGTAAATAAATGACTACAAAAAAGGTAAGTAATGTTAAGCTGTTTTCTGCAGATTGGATTCTTTGAAGTTATTACTCATTGGAATCGATAGACCTACGGGACATTTTTAACAGAAGAATTAGAGTAGTATTATTATGAGAAGATGCTCGGGGCGGAGCTAACGTGCGCGAATATTTTTGCCAGTGACAGCATCATCTGGGGTAGAAGGATATATAATAATTCTAATCAACTTTTCGAGGTCGAGGAACTGTGTAATATAGAATATTAAAACTCGTCACACTCTGGTGTTTACGATGAAGACATTCTTCACTGAAAGTAAGGTTATATCACTTAATTCAATCAGAAATGGGAAACACAACAAGTATACTGCAGCACAGATCCTGTGACTGCAGATTGACGGTGCCACTGGCTTCGACGTCATATATGACGCAATTCGCTCTCATTGGCTTAAAACAATGAAGGCACACAAACTCGTCTCTGCGCATTATTTTTTGCGAGCATCTTCTCATAATAATACTACTCTACCAAAATTATTGGAAGATGTTCCATTATTACAACGCCGAAACAAGATTTCAACTCGACAGTGCTACACCAGGCCATGCATTGTACATATGAGCAATTTTAAACAACACGTGTAGAAATATGTGGATGGAACGCGGTGGCGCCATAAACTATCCTGCGCGATCACCCGACTTAAACCCGTTGGACTGTTTTCTTTTAAGTAATCTGATGCAACATGTTTACAGCAGGGAATGTTATTTATACTTTGGACTAGCTATTTTGCATAATAACCAAAGCATTAGCGACGAATACACCGTAAATGGTGTAAGGAGCTGATCTGGATTTAAACCAATGAGCACATCTTTGTTCGTAAATGGATAGGGGTCATTTTGAATATTCAACTCAATATTCAAAACTATTTTAGTTATGTCCAGAATGTCATTTTGTCACCGTTCATTTTGATTACAGAACCTACCTACAAATTTAATACATGATTAGACTCAGACAGCAAGAACTTTCTTTGTCAAATAGCGTCCCGCTCGATACGGTGAATTTGGGACGCCCGGTATATAATATGTGCCGGCAGTACTATTTTGTTCTAATAGAATTAATTTACAAACTCTTGCATATTGAAATAGTATTTACTCATTTGGTAGTAGATTAACTACTCCTAACTCTAATAGTATTAAAATGTAGAAGTTTTCCAATCACTGGTGAAAAAATGCATTAATTATCGATTTAAAATTAAAGAATTCGCAAAAAGGCCTATAATCCCTCACACAGCAATAAAAAAGATCATTTATTTAGAGCTTCAGCAAAAGACAATGAAGGTAATAATTTATGATCTCTTGGTACACAGAAAATAATGAAGTAGTAGGCCTTTCTTCGAGGGTCTAATAATGATCCCATCCAAGCGTCGAATGCAAATTTTCGAATAATTTATCACTGAAAGACACCGAAAGAAATTGTGTTGGAGGACAACGACAGTCAAAGGTTAACATCTCAATATTTGAATTACCATTTAAATCTCCGTCTAGACAATTATTTCATTTTCGAGAGCTGAGCGGCATTGGCTGCTAATGAGAAACTGCAAAAAAGGTAGGTGAATATTTCACTAATAATCAGAGCGCAAAAACGTACCTTGCATTGTACAACGTGAATTGTTTGGTTTTACTTTTCTTAGTTTATACATTCTAAACTTGGAAGCGTATAAAGTCTGTCTCAGCGTTTATGGCATGTGCGTCACGAGAGGCATACGGTCTAAACGATATAATTATATTAATAATAATAAAGCATTTATTATTTACCCAATTTGACAAATTTAACACTAGTAAATTATACATGTTTACACAACAGGTAAATAAAAGGCGAATAGTTCAGTTTACTTACAAGCTAGTGAACTGTTCTTCCACTATTGCCCATAAATAATATCAGAGGTAGATAAATTAAATAAATATAGGTACTCATATCGAAACAATCATAAAAAAAAATTTTTTTAAAATACATCAAAGTAGAATAAAAAAGAGGCAAACTAGAGCTGAAGGAGGGAGGAGAGTAGGAAATGAGAGGAAGAGAAAGAAAAGAAATTAGAAAAAAAATTAAACAAAGAAAATTAAAGTAGGAACAAAGTTTAAAAACAGAGAAATTATGGGAAAAGGTAGGATTTTATTATTACTGATTTCGCATTAAATATTTTTTAAATGTTTTTTTAAAACTTACACACGAAAGGGTGAGTCCATTAAAGGGTAGCGTATTTATAGAAGTAGCAATGTTATAAGAGAATGACCTTTTGAATATTTCCTTACGGTGTTGTGGTATGGTGAGAATATTTCTTCGTCTAATATTAATGTTATGAATATCATTTCTAAAAGATAGCTTGTTGAGGAGATAAGGTGGCGATCTAAACTTTAAAATTTTTGAAAAAAACAAGCCATATGAAGTTTGAGGCGATTGTATATATTCAGCCATTTTGCAGTTTTCAATTTACGAGATATTCTTTGACGGCGTTGAATTCCAAAAATTAAGCGAAGACAAGCATTTTGTACTTTTTGTATGCGCCGGGTCTCGATGCTGTCAATACAGGGGCCATAAACCACATCGCAATTATTAAAATGGGACAAAACTAGAGAATCACATAACATTTTTTTTACTTCCATGCTTAAAAATCGTCTCTGGGAATATATCATTTTTAGTGCAGCGTATGCTGATCTTAATTTACTCGTAATATGCTGTTTAAATCTCAATTTATAATCAATAATAAGACCAAGACTTTTAGAACTGTTATTGAAGGCAATTGTATCATATTAATTTCTCTCGACACAAATTCACGAGCATTGTCATTGCAAAATATTATAGCAGACGATTTACTAGGGTTAATTTTAAGTAGATGATCAGTAGAAACTGACACCAAATTCTTTATATCGCTGTTAATTAAATTCCTATATTCCTGTAGATCTTCAACATGAAATGAACAATAAAGCTGTGTATCATCAGCATATAAATGGTAATTGCAGTGTTGCAAGGATGTGTGAAAATATGAAGCCGAGAAACCGAACGCATAATTATAGAAGTTTCATGAGTGGAAAGTCGTAAGTTTGGAATAGCTTACCGCTTGATATGTGTACAAGTAAAAACAAATTTTAAAGTAAGGAGTAGCTCGAGCCGTACAAACGCTATAAACGCTGTGGCAGACCTATACAGGCCGCCGTTTTGTCGGATGATTTTAAACGCGTTTAAAATCAGTGCACTTGCATGCATCTTTTTCAATAACTCTACTATTCCCAGGTCTGCAGCACAGAGGCGGATTAAAAATACAGCGACTGAGGACCGTTACTAATCTGCCTACTAATTTAACTGGAACAAGTTGCCAAGGCTTAAAGTTGGTTGCGTACTTTACGACATATTTATTATCTTTATTGTTCTCTTTTTAGGTTATTATAACCATTACAACTTTCTTCATGTAGGAGATCCACATTTGTACTTTGGCACGTAGAAAGAACACAAGTTGATCTATTCTCTACAATAAAAATAAATTCCGTAGTAGTGTACCAAGTGTTTATCAAATTCAAATCTCAAAAACTACTTTTTTATTTCAAATGGAACATCCTATAATTTTTATATCAAATTATGTAAAATTAAATTTTACTTCCCTCGCATACCGAAGGGAAGTATTGTATTCGAGAAAAAATCACCCTCCGAGATTTTTTCGGATTCTGACGTTTCAGAACACATAGATTACAAAAATATAGGTTTTTCAATTCCGTCAGTCTGTCTGTCTGTCTGTCTGTTGGTGCATTTACTAAAAAAAATACTTGACGGAGAGCAGTCAAATTTGGTAGGTAGTTGACGCTACTGTCAGCGAAGAAATGGTAGAAATTTCACTGGAAAATATACAGGGTGGACCGTCTAAACGGAATAAAGAGTGAAAAAATTTTTCTTTGCTCAAATTTAAAATTTCCACGTTTCATGACGCGCTAAACCTATTTCAGCAAAAAAAAATTCTTGAAAATTTTTTTCACCAACATTTTTGAAAAAATTTTTACCAAGATGAAAAAAAATTTTTTTTGCTCAAATTTAAAATTTCTACGTTTCATGACACGCTTAACCTATTTCAGGAAAAAAAAATTTGAAAATTTTTTTCACCAATATTTAAAATTTTAATTTTTTTTACCATAAAAAAAAATTTTACCACTAAAATAGATGGAATTTTTTTTTATTTCTTCAAATTTCAAATTTCCACGTTTCATAACGTTCTAAATCTATTTAAAAGAAAAATTAGAAATTTTTTTTACTATTTTTAAAAAATTTTACCACTAAGATAGAATTTTTTTTTCTTTGTTCAGATTTTAACTATCCACGTTTCCATGGCATTCTAAAACTATTCAAACATTTTTAAAAATGTTTTTGAAAATTTTTTTAAATAATTTGAAAACATTTCTAATCCAGCTATGTATCACTACTATACAACAGACGAAAAAATATTTTTTTTTGCTCAAATTTAAAATTTCCACGTTTCATGATATTCCAAACCAATTTCGGAAAAAAAAATTGCAACATTTTGTTACCAGTTTGGAAAAAAATTTAACACTAGAATGCTCAAATTTAAAAGTTTCACGTTTCATGACATTCTAAACCTAGGTATTTCAGAAAAAAAATTTTGAAAATTTTTTTCACCAACATTTTTGAAAAAATTTTTACCAAGATGAAAAAAAATTTTTTTTGCTCAAATTTAAAATTTCTACGTTTCATGACACACTTAACCTATTTCAGGAAAAAAAAATTTGAAAATTTTTTTCACCAATATTTTTGAAAAATTTTTTACTACTAAAATGAAATAATTTTTTTTTCTTTCTTCAAATTTAAAATTCCCACGTTTCATGGCATTTTAAGCCTGATTCAAAAAAAAAATAAATAAATTTTTTTTACCATAAAAAAAATTTTTACCACTAAAATAGATGGAATTTTTTTTTATTTCTTCAAATTTCCACGTTTCATAACGTTCTAAATCTATTTAAAAGAAAAATTAGAAAATTTTTTTACTATTTTTAAAAAATTTTACCACTAAGATAGAATTTTTTTTTCTTTGTTCAGATTTTAACTATCCACGTTTCCATGGCATTCTAAAACTATTCAAACATTTTTAAAAATGTTTTTGAAAATTTGCAACATTTTGTTACCAGTTTGGAAAAAAATTTAACACTAGAATGCTCAAATTTAAAAGTTTCACGTTTCATGACATTCTAAAGCTAGGTATTTCAGAAAAAAAATTTTGAAAATTTTTTTCACCAACATTTTTCAAAAAGTTTTTACCACTAAAATAGATTTTTATTTTTTTTTATTTGCTCAAATTTAAAATTTTCACGTTTCATAGCATTCTAAACCTATTTTAAAAAATACATAATTTTTAATTTTTAATCTTTTTTTAGCACTACTATAGAATAGAAGGAAACTTTCCTTTTTGCTCAAATTTTAAATTTCTACGTTTGACATTTTAAACCTATTTCAGAAGAAAAAATTTTGAAAATTATTTTACCAACATCTTTTGAAAAATTTTAAACCACCACTATACTTCCACTCCATTACGTGAATGTTGGATTGAAAATGTGACAGATGGCAATAATATCTGGCATATGCACCTATTATACTTTTATTGAAAAATGTACAGGGTGGTCATCCCAAGAAATAATTCAGTCATGGTGGACATTTGTAAAGTTATTTGCGCAAGCCTGCCATATGTGCCACATCCTATTTAGTATTGAACTTTTGCTGTTGGATGAGCAATCTGTATATTTTTTTGACCAAAACTTATCAAGTTTTCGTTGTAATAATAGCAATACTATATTCCGATTATTATTCTCAATGTCATTTTGTAATTATTAATTTTTTAGAGTGACTGCCGTGCACAAATAACGAGGGAAGTTCTGTGTAAATACCTTTACCGATTTTTTTAGTATAGGCATTGTCATGGTTAAAGTTATAACTTTTTGAAATACTAGCGAATTTCTTAAATGTTCAAGAATTTTTTATAAAAATTGCCATCAACATAGCCATGAATAGAAACAATCATTAATGTCAGTCATTCTCTTATGTCAAAAAATGTCAGCACGTTTAAACTATACTCACGAAGACTTTTAGATTTGACTATTATTTATGGAGAATATGATAAGGTAATATCTAGAACATGTAACACATTTACTTCTCGATACCCACAAGAACAGAAGCCATCACTATACACTGTAAAACGCATATTGAATAATTTAAGACTAATTGGCTCTATCAAGACAGGAAAAGGGAATTTAATTTTACATAATTTGATGAAAAAAATACAGGGTGTTCCATTTGAAATAAAAAAGTTTTTGAGGCTTGAATTTGAAAAAAATGTGATGAGAAAAATAGAACACTTGATATACTATTATGGAATTTATTTTTATTGTAGAGACTTGCTCATCTTGTGTTCTTTCTACATGCCAAGGAAGAAATAAGGATCTCCTACACGAAGAAAGTTTTTCATAAAATGTCAAATATTGCCTAAACTGCTGGATTAGGTATAGGGTCCCCATGTTTGGATTCAGAATTTCATGGTCATTTCGAAAAATAGAAAATATATAGGGTATTCCATTTAAAATATGCAAGTTGGTATCGACTTTTGGCACACCCTGTACAGGTGGAGGACCGAAAATATTTTAGCTAGAACGGGCTTCAACGATTATAGCTGCATAGCAAGTTTCAAGTTTGTGATCCAACTGCAAGTTGAAGAACTTTTAACGAACGGCCTAAGTGAATCACCTTATATATGTCGGATACCACGGGGGCCCGTTAGGGTTACCGCTTGGACATGTTAACAAGTACGACACTGATATTTCACTTAATGAAAAATTTAATAACAAAGTCTAATTGTCCACACTAATAATACAAGTAAGCGAAACAGTCTCAACGCCATCGGATAAATCTAGTAAAACAAAGGAACTAACGATCCGCTACCCGCTAGCCCGTGATGATCAAATCTTAACTCTTGCACAGTTAATCACAGAATGCCCTTCGGTTCCCCTGGCTAACGAACAGCCTGAGTGAATCACCTTATATATGTCGAATACCACGGGGGCCCGTTAGGGTTAGACCGCTTGGACATGTTAACAAGTACGACACTGTTACTTCGCTTAATGAAAAATTTAATAACAAAGTCTAATTGTCCACACTAATAATACAAGTAAGCAAAACAGTCTCAACGTCATCGGATAAATCTAGTAAAACAAAGGAACTAACGATCCGCTACCCGCTAGCCCGCGATAACAAAATCTTAACTCTTGCACAGTTAATCACAGAATGCCCTTCTGTTCCCCTGGCTAGCTGATTTCGTTTAGTTCGCTTAATATTCCCTAAGCGTGTTCCTATGCCCATATAAGGAAATGCATCGAATCTTAAACTGTTATTGGTTGGCATAGGTAAGTCAACCTCAATGTTTATATTAACAAAAATAATAAGCAGCCAAGTACTAGTGCTGGGTTCCTAGAAATCATAGGCGTACAGGAATTATTTTTGGTGGCGCCGACATATATGTATTTTTTTGATATCGTTATTATTAACCTCTATGGGTGTCAAAGGGTTCCTTTTACCAAAATAATATGATTCTGAAAATTTCAGCTCATAAGACCACTTTTTAATGGTTCCAACAACAAATACATAGGAGCTTATGGGATAGGATTAGCAAAAAACAAAATATTTCAATAAAGCCGCAGTGACTCACTATTGCAGACTTCTTTCCGAGTATTTTAAGAAAGAATTCAAGAAATTAAGCCTTAGAGCGAATTTTATCCATTCTGTCACACTGTGTGCTGTATGTGTCTAGCGGATGATGAAGTGGCAGAGTACGTTATAAAATATGTACCCCACTGCAGAAATAATCATATTCTCACTATTTGGCAAAGGACAACCAGAGCCAGAGGACCTAAACTGTTTCACACCCAGCAAAATGATCGGCATTATTAAAAAGCTGAACTTGTGGAGAGAAATATAAATTGAGAATCAATAGACCTAATGTTTGAGGTGGGTCTGACAATCGCCCACCCCTAACCTAACTTAACAGTAGTAGAGAAGATGCGTGTTGGACAGAGAGTAAGGTCGATATCGATCGGCCGATCGCCAAATCACATCCTGTGAGCAGGTATAGGGAGTACTCTGATAACAGTGCCACCTGTTCTGACACAACTGTGAAAAATCGTTTTGTATTCATCGATTTTTGACAAGAAACGTCAAAGTTTCAAGTCGGACTTATTACCTTGTATTACTGCCAGTAACATAATGAAGATAAAGCGTCCTTTAAACGTAAAAGCCTCCTTTTTGGTAGTCTCGATTTTGGCCCTTTACGCATAGTCAAAGTAAATTTATTGATCATTTTCGGTTACCTGATTTTGACACCGCCATCTGGAGAGCACACAAGCCTCATCCAGTTTCAAAGGAATGCAAATGTAAATAATTAGAGACGAGTTGCTAGCAGAAGCAGTTTATGATTGTTATTAAAAAATAACAGCTTTTACCCATCTCTAAGAAACAAAACAATGAGTTTTGTACTCTTAATGGATCTTGTTGGCGTTATTTATGGTACTGGCAGTTACTGTCACCACAAATGAATAATTTTGATCTCCTAAGTATTATATTGCATATATTGTACCAATTTTAGCATCATAACATTGACAAGGTATGGCGATACCATTTTGGCACATGAGATAAAAGTAAAGACACTCTTATAAATCTGCCCGAGTCCACCCTATATAATTATAAAAATTCAATCTGAGATACGAATTTGCCAATGAAAAGCTGCAAAAACGGTACGTCAATATTCCACTAATAATGCTTTATATTTACTCTGGGGTGGTTATTCAGAAGTTAGGGAAAATCATCCTCTCCTGCATCGGAGAGTTGCTGGTTAACGTGGGAACGAGAACGTGCGCCATCGGGGACTAAAAGGAAACAACTTAATTAATATTTATTGTTATTCAAACAGGATGCGAACATTGCTATTTGAAGGCCGTAGTTGAGGTGGAATTGCCGGAGGAACTAAAATATCCATCATAGTGCTTGTTAGTCAGCAAGTGCGAAAGAGAAGTAGACTATATTCAGTAAACAGAAAGAAATTTCACAGAATAATGAAAATTGGTAGGTTGATTTGTTGGAGTAAACAGGGTGTCTCAGCTTTATTCAGACAAGTATTATCTGAAAAGCAGTGAGACATAGAAAGAAATGTTAAATGGAAAGTTATTCTGTTTAAAAAGAAGGATTTAATCATTTTATTTTCAAATGTACTAAGCGCCTTAAAAAGGCGGCAGGTTGTGCAACTTTATTTTTTTCAAATGGAAGACCCTGTATATTTGTGTATTTTTGGGATTATTATTTTATTTCCGAACAAATTTTATTAACCATGTCCCATACCTATCATCAACAGTTTACGATATATCAACGGTTTAACCTTGATTCCGCAATCTTTCATTTTCTTAAACTAATAAGGCTAGCGTTGAATACATACAACGGCAGAGATTTAGATTTATTTGAAAAGGTAACCTGTAAAAAAATTTTGAATCGAGTTAGGGATGTAGAAGATGTTGTCGAAATACGAGGTATTTCGACAATATTGGGAAATATTGTAAACGTGAAGAGATGGACAGAATTTCTTTACATTTTCACGTTAATATCTTTCCCTTCCGTCAGTCTACTGTTTGTCGAACTGTCATATATCTCTCTATTGACAGTGTATCTACAAAACTATCCGACGGGGGAAAACAATATTTAGTGGATAGTTGACATTGCCAACGAAGGAATGTACTTTAGAATCTGAGGAAATAAATGTGTTACTAGAAAAAATATTCGTAATTATTTCAAACTCTTGCAAAATACTTATCATAGATAAGTACAGAAACAAAACCAAAAAACAACCAAAGACAAAGACACTTTAGAAACTTTCACATACACGTGTTTCGGTATCCTACACCAAGGATACACTCTTCAGTGCTACTTCTTTCAAAGTTTAAAATGAACTGAATAGTCATTTCTCAGGCACTAGTTATTTATGCTATAATTATTTATGGTCCTTACGAATAGGATAATTCAAAAAGTTTTCGAAAAATTACCAATACAGGTATAATCATAAAACATAATTAAATGGAAATGCAACGTCTCTACATTGTAAGAGTACCCTAAAATAGTATGTGAGAAAATAAATATATTACTGGAAAAAATACTTCCTTTCAAGTTTTCGGGTAGAGAGTTATATACTTTGCAAATCTGATACCTAAAAGAACTTTTAAATTGCTCTCTTCGATGGAGAGGTGGGGCTAAAAGGCCCTTGAACCTTAAATTAAGGTTGTGTACATCGGTACGAAATTTTATTTTATTATATAGGTATTCAGGAGATTTCTTTATCAGAATTTTATGATATAAACATGCTGAGTGAAGTAGTCTACGATTCTCCATGTTCAGCCAACCCGTGTCCTTTAACTTGTGCGATATTCTCTCACGTCTGCGTATACCATAAATTAACCTGAGGCAAGAATTTTTAATTTTTTGTATTTTATTTTTGTATACTGTAGTTAAATTAGGGCCATACAGGCAGTCAGCAAAATCTAACAGAGACAAAACCAGGCTTTCATATAACATCACTTTGACTTTTTGAGGTAAATAGTGCCTATTCCCATAAATTAGTTTCATAGAATTATATGCTTTTTGTGTAAGTTTATTTATACATTGTTTTCCCCAGATTCTAAACTTTAATATGTTCGACGCACTCGTCAGTCCTCATTAACTCAATGATTATTATTTATTTCTATATGTGGTGGAGAAATGAAGATTATTAATACTATTACATCGGGAAATAAATTGGAACAACGTTTAGGTAAGCTCGACGCTAAAATTGAATTAAGTTAAGGCTCCAGGATTTGCGCAATTAGTTGTAAACACTGTAATTTCAAGTCTGTTGGACATACAGGACGTTTAATTCTAACAAGATTAAAGGAACATATGGCCCGTTTCATAAAAAGTAAGATTTGATAAGTCACATGCCTTTGATAACAATCAAAGAACAGATATCAATAAGTTAAAGTTAATTAAAAATGTAACCAATCGTGAGCGGCTAATTGCTTTTGGAAAATTATAAATGGAAAAACTCTTGAATTTTATGAATGGTGACAAGGAACTGTTCCAAAATAGTCCGCTTTAGTGGTTATTAAATCACAGTTTGGCAAATAGACACAGAATTTAGGTAAGTATTGGAGAATTGGTTGAACCCGTTCAGCCATGATAATATTTTAGGATACATGGGCTTGTTCCACGATATTAATTTTATATGGTTTTTATACGTTTTTATATAGTACTCGACATTCTTATTATGCACTTAAAATTCCATATTATTAACTTTTTCCGTTCTCGTAATATATGGCGTTGAAATTAGTAATAGTTGCAAAAACAGTGCTCCTGTCTATGACGTCACTATACGCAACTTTGAACTCGGTAATATACCACGACCACTAACAGCCGTTCAGTAGTAAGTAAATACGTGGAGTTGAAGGCCGTTTTAGATGTCTATAGAAAGAGAAAGAGTGGCGCTTTGTTCTCATACCAAAGTGAAGGGGTAAAACCGGAAATACGGCTTGACACGGGCGAGCGAAAGATGGCTTTTCTGTTAAAAATTGGAAAACATTGAATTTTCAAAAATTCATAACTAAGTAAATACGTGGAATGAAGTCCGTCCTAGATCTCTATGGAAAGAACAAGGTTTGCCCTCTCTCCTGATACCAAATTGTGTAGGGAAGTTCGGAAATTCGGCTCTGCAGGAGCGAGCAAATAATGCCCTTTTTAGAAGTATTAAAACGTAACCAACAAAAATCAAAAACATCAAATCTTCAAACGCTCATACGTAAGTTAATACTTGTAGTGATCGATATTGGTCTCTATTTTAAAAAAAAGATTGGCATTTTATCTACATCGTAAGTGTCACAGTGGACATCGGAATTTAGGCCGTCATATTTTGACATTTAGTAACATATATTCCCCTACAATCCCTCAACTGCCTATTCCTAAATTTAAGAGGCGAGAGAGATAGCCGACTTTTGCGAGTTAATTACTCAAAGACCATTAAAAAAAATGCCTCCAAATGTATCCTAAACAATGTAGAATTAATTCCCGAATTGAATGACACCGGCCGCTTCCCAAAAAACCGCCCCCACGAAAAGCCTTTGATGGATCCAATCCGCAATTTTAGAAGGGCGCAGATCAACACGATAAGTATATAGATAATAATAACTAAACAACATCGAGGCTACTGAGGTCGCCGAGTCTATGCGTATAGTGACGTAGTACCTGGCCACGCCCCATTTTCGCGAAGTGGATGTTTGTAATTGTTTTTAAGGCACTAAACCTGCGAATAAAAGTCTGAATTTTTGCAGATCCATTATTTTATACTTGAACTTTCGATTTATAAAATTTTAAAAAATGCCGAACAAGCCCATTATCCCTCGTTCATATATTTAATTTGATAATACAGACGTCCTATATTCTGGATAAATGGAAATTATTGCGAAGTTGTCCTGTCTTTAAAAGGGCGATAAGAACTACCTGTCCAACTATATATCAATCACTATAATTTGCACCTTTGCCAACATTTTGATAAATATTCTGCACTCTGTATTATGAGGGGCAGATCTGCAGTAACCAATCTCGTTAGTATCACGCAATACATAATTGAAAAACGTGATCTGTCTAGACAGGTTGATGTGATTTGCATAGACTTCTCCAAGACCTTCTACAGACTTGATCACGGTGATCTACTATCAAAGATTACCACATTTGGTTTATCAGTAGATCTAATAAACTTAATTAAAACTTATTTGCAAAATGGATACCAATATGTTCAGCACCGTGGATACAGATCGGTAGAATTCCTGGAAGAACTCGGAGTTCCCCAAGGGTCTATACTGAGTCCGCTTCTTTTTGTTTGTGATACTACGACCGATTTTGATGCCGAAACGTTGCCTTATGTAGACACAAAAATATTTTTTTTGGTTTAAATAGGTTTAGAATGCCATGAAACGTGGAGATTTTAAATTTTGAGCCAAGAAAACAAATTCTGTCTGTCTGTAACTTTTTTTTGTGCGCACGTTTCTCTGAAACGGTTTGAGATATTGACTTGAAATTTTATACACGTATGTATTGTAACGAGAACTGGAACTGTATTGTATTTTGAACTTATGCGGTGAAGGGTTCGGAAATAAATAGGGAAAATAACTGAAGCAAGTTGGTAAAAGTACATAAAGTTGGAATTTCGTGTATATACTACAAATATTTTACATCCCGCCACCACCCCACTCCATTATTAAAGGAGTTGATAAAATAAAATTGAGATATTCACTTGAAATTTGGTACACGTATATATTGTAACGATACCTGTAATTAGATTGTAATTTGAGATAATTCCGTTGAACGGTTGGTGGTTAAATAGTGATAAGCGATGTAAAATAAGTAAAGCAAGCTGGTAAGAGTACAGAAATTTGGAATTGTGTATATACTTGATGCCAAGGCCTCAGTTTTTTTGTAACTTTTTCAACCCCGCCATTATTAAGAGGGTTGATAAAATAAAATTGAGATTTTCACTTGATATTTGGTACCTGAATATATTATAATATCTGTAATTAAACTTCATTTTAAGATGATTCCGTTGGAGGCGTGGGGGTTGAACAGGGGAATATTCGGGATATTTTGAGATGCTTCCGTTGAAGGGGTGGGGGTAAGTAGAGGTAAACAGCGGAAAGTTAGTAAAACAAGCTGGTAAGAGTACAGTAACTTGAGACTTGGTGTATATACTAGAAACCAAAGCCTCAGATATACTTATAATATTTTTCAAAAGCATCTCCACTTATTAAAGGGGTTAATAACACAAAAATTGAGATATTCACTTTGATACACGTATGTACTGTAATAAATAACATTTGATTCAGATGATTTCGTTGAAGAGGGGGGGAGGGGGGCGCAAATTGGGGGAAATAAGAGAGAGTATTTTTGACGCATATGCCTTGAATTTTTGTATGACATCTGCCTTAATTATTATTAAAATTCTGTGACCAATGATTTCCACGTACTAAAGTGCAAATATAATCAAGATCCATTAAAGATATTGGGATGGAAAATCTGGATGTGGAAGTAGTGATTCCTTAGGCAGCGGTTTCTTTAATAACTTCTAATGATATGGTGAACAAAACGCACGTCGAGTTATAGTACTTCAGAACTGGTAAACTAACTAGAATTAGGAAACTACCAGTAAATCTCTCCAGAACTAGTAAACTAACAGAGTTTTCAATTTTATAGGAAAAATGCTCACCTAACACCGTTTAACAAAAAGTTAAAAAATACTTTCTAGGATGAGTTACAATTAAAAGATTTATTGAATATCTTCGATGGCGAGCAAGACCACTAAGAAAAATTACCATCCCTAATGATGTTTGATGTTACATTCGAAAAAAAAATTATCCGCATCATCAATCACGACTTAAATGATTACTCTAATCTCTGCCATTCGGAAGCACACTAACGTATTTTCGTTTGTCATATTTCAGAAGGGCTAAACAAATTTGATGTTGTGCTTTAACAGAATCATCCTCCACATACCCTTTTCATAAATCAATTTAAGGGCCGCATTAAGTAACAATTTCCAGCGAAAAATAAAGTGACTGTTTGCTGAGGTGTGTTCTGGGGACGCTGTTATCCATCATATATGTCAGCGACCTACTAAACGTCCCGAACAGTAAAATATCATGCCTTGTCAACTCCTTTGCGAACCCGCCACGGGTCTGTATTTTTAAATTTAAAATTGAGATGTAAAGGAAGTGCAGCCTGTTCTGATATTCACGTAGGAAGAAGTTACATCAATATTAGATTATTTGATTTTACGAGGGTCGGCCGAGATTCTTCGTCTGTATTTTATTTCGGTAGGTATGGGTAACTTTATAAATAACAAAATTGTAGTTCTGAGAATCATTACATAATGATACAAACTGTTAGATAGATATATTATTTTATTAAATTATATAATATAACATTTTTGGCAAACCAAAAGAGAAACAATATAACAGAGATTTATCGAATTTATCTGCGTAGTGTAACGTGCTAAATGCTCAACAGCATCCTTCGTTACATTTCTAATATTAATTAGAAAATTATTAATTATCGGAAATTTAATTCGCCTCAAACTCACCTCAACCTTTTGTACAATAACGTATTAGACTATATACATGCATCATATATCAGCTGTTGATGCTCACGGGGATAGATAGCGCACCATGTATTATCATACAACTAAAAAACGCCGTGTTAAACTCTTTTTTTTTCTCTTCGAATGCTTGAACAAGTTAGACATATTTAAATTTTGTTTGATCTTTAAAGGGGATATAATAATTTGAAATACCTCGTAGGCGTATAAAGTTTTTTTCATGATAACAAAATTTTTAAATACGGTACCTACATCATATCTGAGATTGTTCTTAGATTGTCTTAATAACAAAATTCTTTTCAACGTCGAAGTATCTCAACGCCACACTTCTTTTTGACTTAAGCAAGATTATCTACGTTCAAATTTGATACCACGTTTTTGTATTAAGAGCCAACTTTTTTAACGTCAAGTTATACTACGTTTTTCCATATGTTTTCTTGATAATAACTTTTTGGTTAAGAATACTGCGTTTTTCCTTATCATGAAATTTTTGGACACAACACATATTTAAAATTTCCTTAATTTTGTCTTGGCGACAAATCATTTTGTGGGAACACGTTTCTACGATTTGATAACATCAAAATGGAATCAAGACGACCACGTGCGAATCATATCTTAATTCAATGTTTTCGATATTTTGTCGTATTGTATATGCACTTTGGATTGGTTAATATAGTAATAGTCGTGGTGCATTTTTGTTGTAACGTGTGTATCTAAAGTTTATGAATCTTGAGATATCTCACGAAACATTTTATAATATAATTACTTTGTCTCTCGTTAAAGTCTCAAGTTTACCTTGAAGTTAGGCGGTACAGCCATGCGTATTTTGTTGTAATATATGATTTTTCAGTATTGAGGTAATCCTACGAGACGTATCTTTTGTAATATATTTATTTTGTCTCTCGTAAATGCCTGAAGTTTATCTTGCTGTTAAGCAAATTGTAATATAGTATATTTTGTAAATATTTCTTTTAATACCGTACCTTTCTCTACAGTATCGTTGATGAGGTCATAGTTATCTTCTGTAATACAATAATTTTTGTAATCCAGTGCTATTGTATATATCTAATATGTCTTTTGTTTGTCTCTAGCTTTCCTATTTCTTGATTACACTAGTTAATCATGGCGCCCATGCTCTCCGTACCGTACCGATATCCCATAAAAATTAAAAACAAGAGTTAGTGCCATATCTCCCAATACGGTACCCCGTCAATCCTTTAATTCTATCATCTATATTGCGCTAGGTGGAAATATTGCGGTGCACATAGGTCCCTATGTACTGACTGCTTTCACTGCCCTATAAATGCACGATGTACGAAGGTACAAAATAATAATATCCTACCTTTGCTGGTCTTGTTTCTCAAATACATTGTTTATGTTACGCTACACTGATGAGGAGCAATAACTCTGAAACAGGTATCCTTAGCTGCACTCTTTATTCTTATTGGACGATATGGCTCTAATCCTTGATTTTATTAATTTTTGGCATCACGGTATTATTTTAATATAATAAAAACGATCGAATGGGTTGCTATTGAGGTACATATTACATAGGATTTCCAACAAGATCTACCTTTTAGCGAAATTCTACCATTAAGATAATTTTTTAGTCACTAGAAACGTAAATAACTTTTGAGGTAATTCTCGGTACATTTTTTGATGCTTCGATTGAAATTGCTTTATTAAGTAAAATGTTTTGTTGATGTCAACATTGCGTGCACTGCGTTTTATTCTAAATTAACAGAATTTTTTTATGAAAATGTGCCCAGGTATATTCACAGACAACCTAAATATCCAAATAGATACACGAATAACATAGTAAGAGATATAAAGAGAAACAGTATTCTGTGTATAAGCAAACAAAAAGTAGTAATATTTATAGGGAATTTAGCAATATAAGAAAATTGGTAACCTATGAGCTAAGAGAACTGCATGAAAATTACTTATTGGATATACAAGAAAACATAACAAAATGATCAAGGGAAATTTTGGGCTTACGTTAACGGTAAAAGAAAAAGCGATTCCATTCCCCATAGTATTGCATATAATAACGTCCAATATACAAATTTGAATTTGTGTTTCTTCCAAATTGCATATTTGAAACCTAATAGTAACGGAGGTAAATATCATTCATATAAGGATAACAGTAACAGCATCAGTTTATCATTTTGCATACATCGTAATCCAATCATGTACAGAGCCCAATTGTAAACAATCAACGTGGGTTTGTTTCTGATAACGCTGCTGAAACCAACCTCATATGTATTACACAACTCAGTGCCAGATATTTAGATGTAAGCAAGCAAATTGATACCATCTTTACAGATTTTTCAAGGCATTCAATCGTCTGGATTAAGAATACCATGATTCTATCAGAAAAAACCGCTGCCTAAGGAATCACTACTTCCACATCCAGATTCTTCATCCAAGTCGTTTTAAAGGAAACATCTTGACGATATTTGCACTCTAGTATGTGGAAATTATTGGTCATAGAATTTTAATAATATTTGGGGCAGATGTCATAGAAAAGTTGGAGGAGTTGGTTTCTACCATATACGCTAAAAATGAAGTTTTTAGTTCACCCTACTTATTTTCTACTATTCACCTCCCACCCCTTCAATGGAGGCATCTCAATCAGATGTCACTACAATACATACGTGTACTAATCTCAAGTGAATATCTCAATTTGATGTTATCAATCCCATTAATAATGAAGCGGAGGTGGTGGAGTTTGAAAAATATTAGAAAGAAATCTGAGGCCTTGGTTTCTAGTATATACACCGAATCCCAAATTTCTGTACTCTTATCACCTTGATTTACTTATTTTCCCCTAGTCACTCCTATTAACCCTAACCCTTCTACGGAATCATCCCAAAATATAATCTAGTTCCAGATGTCGTTATAATATATACGTCTACCAAATTACAAGTGAATATCTCAATTTTATTTTATCAACCCCTTCAATAATGTAGTAAGGGTAGTGGAAGGGTTGAAAAATATTGTTAAAAAATTTGAGGTCTTGGCTTCTAGAACATACACCGAATTTCAAGTTTCTGTAGTCTTACCAGCTTGCTTTACTTATTTTCCCCTATTTATCCCTATTTAACCCCCAACCCTTCAACGGAATCATCTCAAATTATAATCTAGTTCCAGATGTCGTCATAATACATACGTGTACCAAACTTCAAATGAATATCTCAATTTTATTTAATCAACCCTTTTCATATTGGAGTAGGGGTGGTGGGGGTTGAAAAATATTATAAAAAAATCTGACGCCTTGGCTTCTAGTACGTATACCGAATTTCAAGTTTCTGTACTCTTACCAGCTTGTTTTACTTATATTCCCCTATTTACCCCAAATTAACCCCCAACCCTTCAACAGAATCATCTCAAAATATAACCTAATTTCAGACGTCGTTATAATACATACGTGTACGAAATTTCAAATGAAAATTTCAACTTTATTTTATCAACCCCATTAATGGGGTAGGGGTGATGGGGGGTTGAAAGATATTATAAAAAAATCTTAGGCCTTAACTTCTAGTTCTACAATATAGAAGGATAATACACGCAATCATTTTTCTTTACAAAATTATATACAACATTTTTAATTGCCCTCAAATTTTGGAAACTGAGTTTTCACATACCTCGTACAACAAGTAGGAATTGTGAAACATTTTGTTTTCCTACTACTCGAATTAATTTATTCAAATTTTCTCCCTTCTATTTTATGTGAAAAATTATAATCTACTGCAAGATAGGCTTGATAAACTCAATTATAGTTTTCAATCAATTAATCAGCTTGATTTATAATAGAATGTAACCTTTGTTCATATTCTAGTCTAGTGTAGTTCTATTTGATCATAATGTCATATTAGGTCACTATAATGTTTCCCACCCTGTGATTGGTTAATCTGTTCGGTGATGTATCTGAATAAATAAATCACTGTCCAAATGTTATTTGTGGTATTATCTTATTTTTTTCTAATTCTTTGGGACATGTATTTTTTTCTTTTTAACCGGTGCTCGAGGAATCTACAAAATATCACAATTAACCAGTATGCTACTGGTAAATAACCTCTACTCCTGTGACTTTTACGTCGAAGGATCAGTTAGAGGTTGCTTTTTTAACCAAATAACACAAATAAGTATAAAGCAACCTGGTTGCCAATGTTAAAAAAAGAACTTCACAAACTTAACATTGTGTAAAAATTAATAAACTGTTAACTATATCAAGAGTTCTATATAAATAGTAAGTATCTATGGATATTGAATATAACAAATATTCTTAGAGCTGTGTATTTATAATACGCAGCAAAAAATATTTTAAAAAAACCTTGAGAAAGGAAACAGATTAGATTTCCGAAACGTCGGCGAAATATTTAATTTCAAGTTTTTATACTTATTTGCGTTATTTGTTGAAAAAAGCAACCTCTAACTGATCCTTTGACGTAAAAGTCACAGGCGTAGAGGTTATTTGTCAGTAACATACTGGTTAATTGTGATATTTTGTAGATAGATAATATTAAGTAAAGACGAAATTCTACAGTTCATAGTGGAGTTCGAACCACTTCTTAGGAATCATTTCAATTAAAACTGTATTTTTCTAGTCAATGTTATGCCATAATTAAGTTAATAAATTCTTGGTTTACGAGATCAAGTTATAGTTAATTTTAAGGGAAATATTTGCTGGAAGTGCTATAGGAAATTTTTCAACACGCGTAGAGATATAACTGGTTATTTATCACAATTTTACATGTAAATCCTGAAAATACTATCTTAAAAGTTGCATAAATGCATAAACAAATGAGTTGGAGATCGTAAATCCCATATAGTGGCAAAGGAACAATAATACCCTTAAGCTTCGCAGTTGGCTTTATATATTTGATACAATCGCCTCAATATTCGCAACGCAAAATAAATCTTATTTCCATTCTCCACTGTTACAGTCCATTTAGTTTGAGGAAAAAGAAAATGGGTGTTCAAGAGAACTTTTTTACTTATACAATTCCCTTGTATTAATCAATTTATTAAAACTGTCAGAAAGTTCAAGTTTAATACGAGTACTTAATTATGTTTGAATTAGAAATCTCAACCCTAAAAAGTGTATAAAATTTCATTTACCTTCGACGAATTTCTCTTAAGAATTCTGTCAATCCCGATAAAAGTTGTCGTTTTTAATAATGATATTGAAATTGAGAAAATTCCCCTGCCAGTTAAATAACTACCGTTCAGACGTTTGCAAACGCTTCATTTATTCCAACTTTTCACAAAAGCTATCTTTTGATCAGAAAGCAATTAAGCGAGATGAACACAATTTACTTAATTGAATATAAAAATAATGTAGGTAAACAAATGTTGGATCACAATGGAAATGGCCGCGCAGATCCTCCCCTAATTAAAAACGTGAACTCAACTGTGAAATATCTACTTCCATTGCATTTTGAATGTTCGTGTGTGTTTCCTTGTGGAGCGCGGTGAGCTTATATGAGTTGAAAATTAAAAATATATGTCGGCAATTTATTCTACAACAAAAACCACTTTGCTTAATTAGAGACTGTCTCTCCGCGGGCGAAAAATGTACATTGTGCGCGTTTGAAAGGGCTGAAAAGACACCGAAGTACGAAACTCTCTGCCAGCACCCCAGGTAGATTTAGAGAAACTCATCATCCAATAATCCTATTAACCAATAAAAACTTCAAGTTCTCTTTAAGGACGTATTTAATCTAACAAATACTTTTTTCGTGAGTTTAATAATGGTTTAGAAGTTTTTGTAAAGGGGAAGTTTAATGATGTGAGATTTTTTATAGAATTTATTTTGAGATATATCTTTTCACAATTAAGTACGCTTTGATTGGACGCACAATTGCAGAAGATTAATTTGTTACTAATTAAAAGCAATAGAAATTATTACATTACTAGCCAAAATAGTAGTAATAATTTAAACATAATATCTTATTGATGATAAGTTGTATCATCGACAAGTATAAGAGACTTTTTCAGCAACTGCATTGCTGGCTGTATGCTTCGATCAACATTAGATGAAATTTAAAAAACGTACATTACGTACAGCAGGACTGTAGCTATAATTTTATATTAATTATGACTATCCTGTTTAATGAAACAAAAATCTACTAAAATAAAAACACTTACAAAAACTAACGGTAATATCAAACTTGTAAACATTTGCAGACACGTGTTTCGATGTCTATATACACCTCGTCAGTGTGACTTCTTCCAAAGCTTGGAGTTAAGTGAGAAATATATCAGGCAAATACTTTAGCAATAATTATTCATGGTAATAATAAAAATTGGATTTTGGAAGAATACCAATACAGGTATAATACTATTATTCTCCAGTAATATACTGGATATTGATACTATTTTGTAGATTCTTTGGATGTTATTTATAAATAGAAACACATGTGGCAGGAAGTCTCAAAGAGATAATAGAAATCTAGCTATTAGATATAAATTATCCTCCTTGTAACTAAGATATATTAAGATATTGTACAATATTTGCACCCCCTGGGAACCATCCCTACATCCGTTAGTTAGTAAATTATGACACGAAATAATTAGTAACACAATTTTGTTTATTAACTTACTACAAACTATAACCCACAAAACGTTTACTAAACTAGTGTAACCTTAATTGCTGTTTATTACTTGATATTTCACTTTACTGTTCACTTGAGATCGCTTCGGATTTATCTAAGCGAAACTGAACTCAAACTCATTTAACCTTTTGGAAAGAATTTCAAATTTTCTAGTATAGAAACCTTGATTCGCCATTTTCTTCAAAAAGTCACACTACTAGCGTCTTCTCCGATGTGGCAGTTGAATCAGAATATAGACTGGGTGAAGGTATGCCAGTGATGAATGCAGTGGCCAGTCATCTCTGCTTCTTAATTAATTCATGCTACCCACAACTAGGGGGTACAAATGAGTAACAATATTAAAATAATAATATTCCCAGTATTCCCTAGATATATCAGTAGATTGTTGACTGCAATATTGAACAAACAAGGTAAGTTTTAAAACAAATATGACACATGTTTCGACGGGTCAGAATCATCTAATTTATTAAATTTAATACTTTGTTGAGTGTATCAAATGATTTCGAAAAGTCTGTATATATGAAATCCACCTGCATGGAATCGGATGTATTAGCTATATGTATATTATACAGAATAAGATAGTAATTGTGGGTCTCGTGTTCATGGAATCATGTTGCTGTGGTTTGATTTTATGTTTTAGATAGAAAAAGAGTAGTAATATTTCAAGATATAGGCTATTGTCCAAAATTAAGTGGTAGAAATTAACAATTACATTAAAGGGTTTTTATTATTTAATGTTAGTTTAACATCTAAAAACAGTAAAATCACAAAGTGCTACTAAATTCCGTGGTGTGATTTTAAGAGCTATCCGAAGAAGCAGATTTAGTTTTTTCAAAATAACTCAAAAACAAAGCAAATTTGGAGATTTTTACAAGAATACTTTTTTGTAGAAAATTATCTTTTCCACCTGGGTACGTTGTTGAAAAAATTGTTTTTCTATTGTTAGTATTAAAAATAATTAAAGAACAAAGTTAAACATTTACGAAAATTCACTTCTTTTTCTAGTAATTCGTCCACAACTTCTTTTTGGCATCCTAGGTATATATAAGTGTTCAGAGAAAAAAAAGTTCTTGAAGAACAAAGAAATTAGTTTTTCTGCTCCGAACAACCAACGGTGACCGAGATATCGCCATTCAAAGTTGACCATTCTTTGCCATATTTTACCACATGCACGCGAAAATCTTTTTTAACAGATAATGCAGAAGAGGAAAAAATAGGTTGCAGCACCTATTTTTTCCATAAAGTAAATCAATTTCAGCTTTACTATATGATTTGAACACGAACCATAAGTGCCTAGACAAATGTCGCTTACAATTATTTAAACGCTTATCGAAGAATGCGACGTTTACACTATCACAGTTACCTCCAATAACTGATACTGCTAGATTGCATGAACAACGAACATATTTACAGATCCAATAATGGAAGGGAAATATGTTAAATCTCCTTCAAGGAGGTTGGAAGAAAACAAGTAATGGATTGATGCTAATTGCCATGACTCTGTCTCCTGCACCGAAATCTTTACTTGAAAAAATATCATGTTGCTGTTTAAAAGGAAATATAGAAATTGTGGTGGCAGAATGTTTGACATCAAATGCTCTAAATTAATAATGTATAGAATTTTTTTTGATTCACGAATAAAAATGTTATTTTTTGAAATGCGTTTATTGTTCATAATATTTCCTACAATATTTATTTATTTAAAAATCAGCTTATTTTAAATAATGAATAAAATTCGATTGTAATATTATAAAGCTCAACCACAAACATTAATTGTTTGTAATATTACTTTTTCGTAAAAACGTAATATTTATTTTAGAACGTTAAAGAAACATTTGTATTATTAATAAATTATCTTAATATTAATGTTTTATTGCACAAAAATAAATTAATTTACTGAAAATTAAAAGAAAAAATATATGAAAGCATATGCGGTAAAATATGGCAAAGAATGGTCAAGCAAGGTCTTTGTTTTTTCAAGAACTTTCTTTCTCTATCAACACTTATACCGGGTGAGTCACGAATTGCGCTCGCCCCGATATTTCCTAAAATATTTGGAATAGAAAATTGAAATTTGGAGGCCTTATTACACGACTAAAATGCCATCTCTTCAATAAAAAATCAAGTTTGGTGCACATCCGGTTTGACCGGAAATGCCCACAACTTTCGATTTTTAAATGGAACACCCTATATATTTTTACATTTTTGGAATCTAGAGGAAATTTTGAATACAATACATCCATTTTGGTCACTTTTTGATAAACATTAAAAATGTTATTAAAAAATCTAATTCGGAATCCAGAGTGCTGTGGTGCCCAAAATATATTTTAGTTTGGGTGCTACGTTACTATAAAAATAAAATGAGCAATATGATTGCATTACTTAATTCTCCAGAGGCGTTTAAAATTTTTAGATGTGATTTTTATCCACTAACTCGGTTTTTTTAAATGGGAATTTAATCATTCACCAACATTTTTAAATACCTCATTTTCATACGAATCTAATGAGACCAAAATTTTGAAAATCTGCTCAGAAATATTTGGGATTTCAGCCAAAATACAATGGAACCAAGCTTTTAGAAATATGCGGCTAATAGATAATATATTAGTGGGCTTTGAAAACTAAAATGGCACATTTCTGTATAAATCTGGTAACTTAATAACATTGGAAAAGTCATAGTAGCCATTGAATGTAATAAAACAATATCAGCTGTCAGACAGATACAAAATAAAGCGTTGCGGAAATCTCTTTGAGTAAAAATTAAAGAAAATGAATAATTTTAGTAGGAATGAAAAGGTCGGTATGTTACTGATATATGGAAAGCGTCTCAAAAATTCAACTGCAGCTGCAGAACTGTATCAGCAACGATATCCGACCAGACGTCATCCAAGCAGACACTTGTTTGCCAGAGTGGAACAAGAATTAAGAAACGAACCCAATCAACAAGATGACCATCAAACATTTATTGTAAGTGAGGACAAAGGAATTGATGTATTAGGATTTGTGATGGTACACCCAACAACATCAACAAGGGAATTGTCAATGGAATGCGACATTAGTCAGTCTTCGGTTTGCAGAGTTTTAAAGAAACATAAGTTTCGGTCTTATAAATACCAAATACATCAACATCTTTATGGAGATGATAACGACAGGAGGCTAGTATATTGCAACTGGTTCTTAAATGCAGTACAACAAAACCCAGGTTTTCCTTTTCATATTTTATATTCAGATGAAAGTAGATTTACGAACCAAGGTATGTTTAACAGAAATAATACTAGGTACTGGGCTCAAGAAAATCCGAGGTTGGTAGGGCGGGGGAATATTCAGGAAAGATTCGGGTTTAACTGTTGGCTTGGAGAACTTGGAGATCGAATAATTGGACCCATATTTTTTGATGGAACACTTACTGGCGAACGATATTTATTCTTTTTACAAAACCAGACAGCAGAATTTCTTGACTTACTTCCTCTTGCCTATTTACAAAATCTGTTTTTCCAACAAGATGGTGCTCCCCCACATAATTCCAGAAGAGTGATGGAATATTTAAACAACTTGCATGATGAACGCCTTATCGCAAATCAAGGTCATATCCTAGGTCACCTGACTTAACACCCCTCGACGATTATGTATGGGGCACTCCCAAAAATAAAGTTTATAAAACTTCTTCAAATACCCGTGAAAAGCTGCAAAATAAAGTTTTACGGGCTCTTAATGAAATAACGCCGGCTGAATTGCGTAGAGCCATTCAAGCAACTGTACGCAGAGCCGAATTGTGTATAGAAAAAAATGGTGGACATTTTGAACAATATCTATAAATGTCAATTTATGGTTTAATTATATTAATTATTTTAAAGATACCTACTGTTACCTAGTTTAAATTTAATTGTTCAAACGGAATTGATTTTTATTTATTTATAGGCCCGATATTTATGTTCATTTAAATAAAACTCTGAAAACCGAACTGATGTCGCATTCTATTGCAAATGTCCTTGTGGATGTAATTGTGTTTACCTCCACATACCTATGCTAAACTTAATTGTAACGTTCTTTGCGCTCACAATTATTAAATATTTGATAGCTCAAGATTGCCTATAACTGCACGAGTCTGTCTGACAGCTGATATTGTTTTATTACATTCAGTGGCTACTATGATTTTTCCAATGTTATTAGGTTACCAGATTTACACAGAAATGTGCTATTTTAGTTTCCAAAGCCCATTAATCTATTATCTATTAGCCGCATGTTTCTAAAAGCTTGGTTGCATTGTATTTTGGCTGAAATCTCAAATATTTCTGAGTGGATTTTCAAAATGTTGGTATCATTAGATTCGTATGAAAATGAGGTATTTAAAAATGTTGGTGAACGATTAAATTCCCATTAAAAAAAACCGAGTTAGTGGGTAAAAATCACATTTAAAAATTTTAAACGCCTCTAGAGAATTAAGTAATGCAATCATATTGCTCTTTTTATTTTTATAGTAACGTAGCACACAAACTAAAATATATTTTGGGCACCACAGCACTCTGGATTCAGAAATAGATTTTTTAATAAAATTTTTAATGTTTATCAAAAAGTGACCAAAATTGATGTATTTTATTCAAAATTTTCTCTAGATTCCAAAAATGTAAAAATGTATAGAGTGTTCCATTTAAAAATCGAAAGTTGTGGGCATTTCCGGTCAAACCGAATGTGCACCAAACTTGATTTTTCATTAAAAATATGGCATTTTAGTCGTGTAATAAGGCCTCCAAATTTCAATTTTCTATTTCAAATATTTTAGGAAATATCGGGGCGAGCGCGATTCGTGACTCACCCGGTATATACCTAGGATGCCGTAAAAAAGGTATGGACGAATTACTGGAAAAGGAAAAAAAGTGAATTTTCATAAATTTTTAACGTTAATACTCAAAATAGGAAAACAAAATTGAACAACGTACTTGGATAAGAAATATAATTTTCTGCAAAAACTATTCTTGTAAAAATCTCCAGATTTGCCTTATTTTTCAGTTATTTTGAAAAAAATGGGCTTCTTCGGATGGCTCCCAAAAACGCACTATGGAATTTAGTAGCGCTTTATGATTTTATCGTTTTTAGGCGTTAAACTAACATATTAAACAATAAAAAAACCTTTAACGCAATTGTTCCTTACTAAAAGACATATCCAATAGTCTAATAGAATAATTATTGATAATAGTAATAGGTCTGTGATTTTCAATTCGAATCTTACCACCTTTCCTGTATACTTGCTATTTTAGAGATTTTTTAGGGAGAGATATATGTAGATATTTTAATAGAAATACTAAAAATTATATAGTTAGTCTTGTCAGAAGGCGATATGCACAATGGCAAAGCAAAACAAAACGGCAAACATATTTACAGAGAACTTCCCTCTTTATTTGCCACCTTTTCTTTATTAATTATTTTCTCGGTTGGATGACCACCCTGTATATTTTTTGGGAGGTTTACTCCAATTTAGAACGCACAAATATAAGGTCTTTAATGCATCTGCATTATTAACACAATTTTAATTTCTTATAGCAAAACCGAGTGTTTTAACGCAGATTTTGTAATTGAATTAATGTGCGAATTTCAGTCTTTAGTCGAACGGTATACCCAAGTATTTAATATTTTTACAATGAGTTAGGGGGATGTCGCTAAAACTGTATAAATATTCAACCAGATTTACCTTTCGTGAATAAGTGGTAACTTTATATTTTGGTACATTTATAGATAATTTATTCACTAGGCACCAATTCTCTATAGCATTTATTTGTTCTTGTAATCTTGCACAATCCTCTATGGCACTAACTTAACAAAATAATTTTAGATCATCCGCAAGAAGAAGCTTGTTTTAATTCAATCCATCACATAAATCGTTAATAAATACTGAAAATAAGAGTGGTCACAAGTTTGAACCCCGAGGTACGCCAGAGGTTGTGACATATGTATGTAATTTAATACCACTGTACTAAACATAGTGTAATCGGCTTTGTAAGTAGGAGTCCAAAAATTTTGCGAGTGTATAACTAAAACCTTCGCCGAATTTATTATTTAAAATGATAATAAAATGACCAACTTTTACACCAATTGAAAGTGCGTTTGAGTTTCCAATTCCCACCCTTCAGTTAAATCTACCATATAAATATAACTCTCGTCCTTTTTATTGTAGTAGTCTTAATAACCTACTTTAGCATTTTATAAGTTGGATATATTCAAAACATGATTAAATTAAGATACCGCCATACTTGTACAATATGCAGCTTGCAGGATATATAAAAAATGTAAATGTGTAATTAACGTTCAATTTGAGGGTGCGTAATATGGGCCTAAATCTAAAGTTAATATAAAGTTAGACAGAAAGAGGGTGAAGTATCTCTCTGAATAATAAAGCATTATTATTCAGAGAAATAAGTCCCATTGACAAAGTTTAATTAATATAACACAAACAATAGAAAACTTTACAACATGCAAGACAAAAGTATATGTATATTTTAGAAACAATATAGAGCAATAAATAATGAACACATTAAAAGTTGTCATCATAGTGCTGCTGCGAATTACATTTATATTATAGGGTATATTTATTGAAAATTTGTTATAGCCTTTCTTATTTGGTATTGGAAGACACATTTCTAAAAGTTATCAAACAATTGCAAAAGACTATGACTGAACACCATATTTTCAAGATTTGTAAAAATATCATTTGGAATTCTGTCCTGTAGATATTTGGAATAAATAAATAAGTAAATTTCGACAAAAAAATATACACACAACTTTAGTACAAATATACCAGTAGACAGAGCTTTTTATATGCAATTTTGATCTGGGAGCAATATATTTATTGATTCTTATGATTTTTTTGCCGCTAACCACGATTATAACTATGCGTACTTCGTGAACCGTTTGCTTATCTTTTAAATTAACAATTTAAAAAACACACTTTTTTTCACGTTTTGCTTTATATCTCCTCCCCTGCGCATTTTTCGACATATGTATCTTATTCGTTTTTTGTTCCTCATTGAATTTCTGAAGGTTTCAGACTTCTAGGTGTTTCAGTTTCCGATTTAATGTCGAAAAAAGGCACTTTTTCAACTTTGAACACTATTTTCAAATTTAAAAAAACACTTTGGTCTAATTTTTTTAGATCATTCGGTGAGGAACAAAAAACTGATAAAGTACATATGGCAAGAAATACGCAGGAAAGGAGATAAAGTAAAACGTGGAAAAAAGTAGTTTTTTTGTTAATTTATAAACTCTGCCTAAGGAATCTCTACTTCCACATCCAGATTTTCCATCCTAGTCTCTTTAAAAGAGAACATGTTGACCATATTTGCACTCTAGTATGTGGAAATGAATAGAATTTTAGGTGAGGCAGATGTCATAAAAAAACTTGAGGCACTGGTTTGATATACGCTAAAAATGAAGTTTCTTTCTGTACTCCCATCTACTTATTTTCCCAATTTACATCCCTTCCACCCACTTCCTCAATGGAATGATCTTAATCGGATGTCATTAGAATACATATAATCCAGGTAATAGAGACCATATCTTGCAAAATTCATGGTAGTTCTGGAAATAGGCTTACTTTATGTTTTTTGGATCGCTGATTCCAAATTTTTAACATCCCACCAAAAATTCCACCCGCAACCCCGCCAAATTTTGAAAAAAAAATATATCGTTTTTTGGAAAACAATAGATTTTTTTGGTTTTGTAATTAAATACCTACAAATTTGAAATGGACAAAATATGCATAAAAAACTTCCTAAAATATTTTGATGTAGGACTAACGTAGGAGGCGCTGGCGTGCCTTGAAGCATGCTTATCGGCGACTCAGGGTATCATACGCCGAGTTACGCACTTGGCTTAACAACCCACGTCGTTTACTTTCGCTCTCCCTTCACCCCCTTTATATTTTGTTTTAACCCCCCTCCTTTAGTCTTTCTTATTTTTCAACATCTGGAAGTCCCCCAACCCTCAACCCCCAACTTTTCCTCACCTATTTTCAGGCAAGTTGAAAATTAAGAACACATCTACATATTTAAAGAATATAGACTTTTATAACTAACGAAAATTTTTGACAAAAGAAGCGAAATATAGATAAATATTATAACAGATCTGAGCGATAAGTTTAAATTATTCTTCTCCGCTTAACTGCAGCTGAGGGCCCAGGTTCATCTATGTCACTTTAGCCACTACTATTATATCCGTCATCTGTCACTCCGTGAGATCGATACAAGACTGAAACAAAGAAACATTTGTCAGTCAAGCTGAAAATTAAGTTCTTGCGCGAAAAAGATATAATTTGTTTCAAAGTCCCGTTTTTAAAGTAGATTGATTGATCCATTGTAGGAAGGAACACAAAAAAGGAAGGCACAATTCTTCCGTGTTTTCGGACTCTAGAAAAGCTGGACCATCAGCTTTACGTGATTTCTCCAAAAAAATCTCATCAGCTTGATCGACATTTTCAAACTGCTGGTGGATCCTCTTCATCCAAATCCTCGACGATATCTTTAAGTCTATTATCGCATGAATTGTTGCAGTCGAAGCATATTATTCAACATTTCAACCCACTTTTCTTGCATCCACATTCGCCACGGCAGCCTTTTTTACACCTGCAGGAGATATGCTTTAGAAGTTTTGGTGACGCGGGAGGTTTAAAGGTAGTGACAGGAGATAGTCCGCAGCTAGTTTTTTTCCCAGACCCATTTTTGTGGTTCCATGACATTTCCTTGTCAAAGTTGAACTTGGTGGTACGTCCTGAATGAGTGTTGCTCAGCGGCATCTTCAGTTGGAGGCAAAGAGGCTATATTCTGTTTACTGTTGTACGGAGTACGGAGTCTTAATGAAACACTGATGTCTAAAACTGTTTAAAGTCATGTTTTCATCCTTGCAACCATACAAACAAAGTAGAAATTGATTCCCTGCTTTTGCGATAGCCTGTGCGTCTTCATTTGGCGTCTGAAACAGCTGAGCTAGGGAAAGCAAATCTGGGTTTTGGACAAGGACTTTAATAAATTTGGTTTTACCGTGACCAAAAATCGCAGAACTATAGTCACAGCCGCTGAAAGCGTGTAAAAATAGTATATCTTCAGCCGCTGTGTTTTCTTCAAGACCAGAAGATGCGTAGATCTGTTGTGGAACTTTGCCTTTGCCCGGCTTCATGAAGTAAACATTGTCGGATTGAGAAAATGCAGTTAATAGAACTAATCATTCTAAATCTTCGCCGACAATAACCACCGATGGATGAATTGCTGCCATTTCAATTGCTGTATTAACGATGATACAGTCTGCGTCTTCGTCAGCTTGTCGCACTGACAAATTTTCCATCTCAAACTTCCTTTTAATCATTTCAATGAAGCGATGTTTATTTCTGCTGCTGCTGATATCCCGGTGCGCGTACGGCACTGAGGTGCATGATCTGAGACGCGCTAACGCCTTACCCGTTCGCCCTACGTCAAAATATCATATGATCTTATTTGTCGCAACTTTTGTCTACTTTCCGAATTTTCAGACAGTATTTCTCTAAAATACACAAAATAACGATTTTTCTTTCCAAAAAACGATATTATTTTTTTAACAAAATTTGGGGGGTTGCGGGGGGAATTTTTGGTGGGAAGTTGAAAATTTGGATTCAAAAATATAAAACGAGCCTATGTCCAGAACTGCCATGAATGTCGCAACCCAAAATTTTGTATTTCCCGGACTAATAGGTACATGTACCAAATTTCAAGTGAATATCTTAATTTTATTTTATCAACCCCTTCAATAATGGAGTGGGGGTGGTGTGAGACGCTGGAAAATATTTAAAAAAATCTGAGGCCTTGGCTTTTAGTATATACACCAAATCCTAAATTATTGTACTCATGTCAGCTTGCTTTGTATATTCTCCCCTATTTACCCGTCAACCCTCCACCGGATAAGTTCAAAAAACAATCCAGCTTCAGACCTCATTGTGGTACATACGTGTACAAAATTTCATGTCAATATCTTAAACCGTTCCAGAGAACACGGGCGAAAAAGGAAAGTTACAGAGAGACAGACCCACAGACAGATTTTTTTTCGCTCAAATTTAAAATCTCGACTTTTCATGACATTCTAAACCTATTTCAACAAAGTGAAAGAAAATGCATAAAAATCAATTGCTCTTGGCTCAAAATGCACTTTTTAATACTTTTTTGTACCTGCCTACTGGTCTAAAATAGTATGAATTTAATCACGCCTTCCCCAAGGTTCCAGCTTTTAGCTAAACAGAATGAAACATAACGTGGTGCCCGTGAGTTTTGGCGTGCTACAGAGATCAGTGATATTCCTGAGGTACATAAATAATCAGGGTCGTACTGATCCTAGCACTGATATTACTCTGTTTCCAGATAATACACCTTCTGCTAGAACAAACAATAATCTGTTTATTTTACTGTTGAAGCTGGAGGGGTTAGAGTCCAGCGTAACTGACTGGTTCACAGCCAACCAGTTTAAGTTAAATAACGAAAAAACAAAAAATTTGATTCTCCTTAAGAGACATAAATTCAGTTAATAATCCTTACTCATTTATTTGGTGTATACTTCGATCCAAAAATGGCATGGTTTCACTATGCAAACTATATGGCTAAAAAATTAACCACGATTATGTACCTATCAACATATGTTTCACAGTCCGTACTTATGACAGCTTAGCATGCAGTGATACAATCATTAATTTCACATGCATTGCTTACATGGAGACATGCAGCTCTACTGCAAGAACATTCACATTGCAAAGAGGAGCTGTACGAATAAATGATGGTCTAAAATAGTGGGAAGGGGACGACCTAGTCCCATTAAATTTAACATTTTAACGATGCCTTCTTTGTATTTATATCAGTGTCTTGTCAATGGAAAAGCTAATGGAAATAACTATACAACAACGAGTAAAATGTTAAAGCTTAAAAATTCAAAATAACGCATTTATGTTTACTTTGTAGATGTAATAGTCCACTAAAAATGATGGAAGAAAATGTTGAGAAAATTTGAAACACTTTCTAAGAAACGATTAGATACTAAAAATTATTTTTAGTGGTCGTTTTTAAGGTAATTCTTTTTTTTTTTTTACTAATTACTTACGTTTAGTTCGGGAAAGATGGAAGACTTAATTCTATCCACAAAACACTAAGAAACAAGTTAAGAGTTCCCAACATTCATTCATATTTTTCGCTTTGCGTTTTGCATTGCTGACTAGGGTATAATATTGTATAATGATTTTCCAAATATTATTTCCCACAATTCTTGTTACCAATATTGAAACAATGACACCTACAACATTTCTATTTACGGGACACTAAAAAGATAAAATAATTAACAAAACGGTTCTTCACTGGATTATAAAGCTTTGAACTTTACGCAACATTCCTGAAACGCCCGGAAGTTTCTAAAAACAGGCGCTGCCTCTACCTCAATTTACAGCGGTTACTGGACAATTGCTATACAATATTTAGGTTTGCATTAATCTTTATTTGATTCCTTATTTTATGTTTATTTTTATTAAGTAGGCAGGCCATTATTTCAAGGAAATTTCACAAAGGAAATATTACTTGCAAATATCTCAATAAATATTGATTTAGGGAAAAAATGGCAGAAAACAAAAACAACTAACTAATATCCATTAATACTTATTATTTACGCAGAACTGTTAGTAGAACGGCAGACCGGTATAGTTTTATTTTAAACAATGTTTTTGTTAAGTTCTATTTTTAAAATTGGCATGTGTAGTAACATCCACGAAACAATTCGGTTCACTTGTGTGTTTATTCAGCAATATTATTGCAAATTCTTCAATATTCTTTTTTGCTATCAGGTTTTGTTAAAATATTGTCGAGTTTTATTTTATTATATGTTCTTTCTACCAAACATGTTCACAAGAATGAAAATTTGTTGAAAGAAAACCTTCTTAAGTTCAACATTATTTAAAATAAAACCATCAACTGTATCAACAGTTATATACAGTGCGAGCCTAAAGAAATGCTACATTTTGTCACTATACCAAAGTTTATGACGTCATCGGTTCTTGAGTTATGACGTCATCATACTTTTTTTTTATGGAAACAGACATTTTTGTTTACTGTCTTTGGTGGTATATTCCATCTACTAAAACAGCATTGTACTAAAAAATATTATTTAACAATAAGCTGTTTTTGGCAAATTGGGCGATGTTATTAAACTGAAAATAGGTGTAAGTTGTACATAAATATATCCTACAGGATTGTTGAAGAATATTTTTTGTTAAAATTGGCTTATTAGGGAGATCTCTCTTCACTTGGTGTGTTACCCCCTGTTCCCACTTAATATTGGTATAAGGATGTGAACTGACAACAGTTGCCGATGCGGCCTCTATTCATCCTGCCAGGTTAATATTAAGGCAGCAACATGGAAATCAAGTTTAACCTCCATCTATCGTTATTCACCACAAGTAATTTTGAAATCCTCAATTATGATGATCAGACATTCAGCCAACAAAATATACAAAAATGTTTAAGACTATAAGATTTCTTATTAAAATTTAACAACTGTTTAAACAAACGCAACAAGAGCTTGTTCCACAGCGTTGTACAAGATTATCCAAAGCAATTTCTCTCTGCGTAAACTAATTAATTACATTTCCGACGGATGTAAAATAGTTTGCAATAAAATTCAATATCTTATGAAATACAGAGACTCTGAATTAATTCATTGCACACGTGCCACAGTTTCTGGTAAATTAAATAGCACTCCTTTACCTTTATTATTGTTAAAACACCTAGATATTTTGTAAAGCTTTTCATTACTGCTATGACGATTTATTTGACAATTAAACTTTGAAATTTATTTTATTGCACTCGAGTTTTACTATTTACTTCTCCAACTTGATGAGGTCTATTCGTAGAGATTATGGCCCTTTATAAATCAGTTTTATGAAAGTAGTTTTATAAACTATAAAGATATAATAGGGTTGCATTAAGTCTTGCTACGACAATTCTGCTGGATTTATGACCACTCGATATTGAAGAACACCGCAGGCAATATTATACTTTTAGATTTTGTATGAAAGTATATTGGAAAGGCACGTGTAACTCTGATTATTTGACAATGTAGTTTAATTGCCTCGGTGTATGCCCAGATACATCCACCGCTTACTTTTATGTTTAATTTCTGGAAAGGGGTGACTGTGGTTATACGAACTATATTTGTTTGTTCTGAAATTTAATTGGATATGGACAGTAATATGGTAAAACACTTATGTTATCAAACATGTAAAATGTGTTGCTGCTGTTAGATGCCACATCGTGAAAATTAATAACTATTATACTATGTTTGGAAAAGACAGAGAAAGATTAACCATTGGCGTACTTCTATTTTGTTTCAAATTTATGAAAATTATAACGAAATATTAATAATTATTAAAGTAACTGATTCAATTATTTCCAGTTCATAGTTCACGAATTAAAAACGAAACGGTACTCGACAATTGTATTGACATTACTATAGAACTTATCATTATTATAACAAGAGCCGCAGGAAGTTCGTCAGAATATTCAGAGGAAGAATTTCAAAATATTTTGGTATGTTACATATTTATACAACTCTAGAATAATAGGTTATAGATTAATAATAGTTAATAGACACGTCCCTTCCCGGAAGGTACGCCATTGTCATTTGTTATTATATATAATAACTAATAACAAAGGCGTGCCTTCCAGGAAAAGATAACCACTATAGGTGTCTATTAATTATTCGTTCTCTGCAACCAAAGATTCTAGCTCAACTCCGTACAACTCACATGGGCATGGCCAAAAGAAAAAGTTTTCCACGATCTTATGTTTGATGGTCTCAAGTAAATATTGACAAAATGATTAAATCTTATAATAATTGTTTAGTAACGCGCAGTTCACCTCCCAAGGCAGAGTTAACGCCTCTTTTCTTGACTATAGTCTTCGATCTCGGATGATTAGGAGTCGAGCTTGAGCTCTTTGCCCCAAACGTCGCTATAGACCTGGACCGGCCTCGTAAGGAGTGGGCCTGCTGTTTTCGTCAACTCCCCCCAAAAATGCGGACGGTGTTGGCGAAATTAGCAAACCTCCCCTGGTCCCGGCTATTTGACCCTGCCAGCACATCCCAAACATCCCGAACCTCCTTCCAATCTCCGAGAGGTCTCGGTAACAGCCAATTCCTCTCACGACAGACGAGAGCCGCTCCCGGGAGCCGACATGCCAGCGAAGAAAGAAAACCAAGACAGAAGAGCGCCAGGAGTTCGTCGGAGAGAAAGGTTGGGCTGTGTTGCTCAAGGATTATGTTCGGCCAAAGACGCGTTCTTAGCGTTTGAGGCCGGCACGGGCTAAGGGTAAGAGTACCAAGCTGGTTGTTTGCTAGGTACCCCCGGGATCGGGTAATTGGTTGTTTTGGTCATTGTCTCCTTGCGGCGGGGCTTGAAGATCGGGCTAAGACAGATAAAGCGTTAACTATACTTACCCATTATCCAGGATCTAGAGCTTAGGCCTCTTGTGCCTCGGAACATCGTTTCTGACAAACCATGGTGCATCCACGGCACACTTAAGTGTGACGTTTTCTTCCGACGTTTCCGACTTTCCACTTGTCGCACCACTCTTCCAGAAAGGATGCTGCTTCCTGGAAGTTGAGAATGGCAAGTCTTGCACTTTATGATCTTGCGATTATGGCCGTGTCGTCTGCGTCCTTGCGGTTCTTGGCATGTCGGAGGTGTAAATGATGAACAGGTGAGGAGAGAGTACCGATCCCTGCGGTACCCCTGCTTCCATCGACCTGTAGTTCGATAGTTTGTCAGCAATCTTCACACGGAGTTGCCTCCGATGAAAGGAGGATTTCACCAGCTCGACGATGCGAACAGAATAACCCATCGACAGCATCATCGCTAGGAGACCTTCATGCCAAACCCTATCTAAGGCCTTGGCTACGTCTAAAAATATCGCTCCTCTGACTTGTCGATGGTTGCAACCTTCCGTGATGTACTCCGTTAGACGAAGTACTTGGAACTCGGTGAAATGTTTTATTCGGTAGACGAAGTGCTCATCTGAGATGGTCTCGTTCAGGGTTTTAAGTCTCTTCAGGATGATCCTCTTTGCCACTTTACTCATCGCCGGTGATGGGCCTATAACTAGAAGGAAATATTAGATTCTTACCCGGCTTGGGAATCGTGATGACGTCTGCTTCCTTCCACTTGGCGGGGAAATAACGCAGTCTCAAGATGGCGTTGATGATGTTCACCATTGTTGCTACTCCTTTGAGGTGTAGCTTCTTGAGTACCATGTTTCTTATTCCGTCGCATCCCGGCGCTTTGATGGGCTTGAGGCTTCTCAGGATTTCCCTGACTTCTTCAGGAGAAGTCTGGGGAATTATTTATTCATCCGGCATGCGTCGCAGCCTTCTGACCTTATGACTCGGCTTTTTCCTTTTTAGTGTAGACAATACCATTCTCTCCGTGGATGGGCAGGACTGGTTTCCGCTTGACACGCAGAGTCTTCTAGGTAGTCCACATGCTTCTGTCCTGAAGGTCTAGCTACTCTAGGTGACGTTGCCATCTTTTCTGCCTGTATCCTTGCAGGGCTTCTTTAACTCCTCGAGTTAATTAGTTGTATTCCCGTCGGTGTTCACTGAGTCTTGTCCTCTGCACTAGTTTCTTAACCCTCCTTCTGTCTCGAATGAGCTGCATGGTATCTTCAGGGAGTTCTCCCTCTCTCCATTGCAACTCTTCCCGTTACAGTTTCCGTCGTGCGTTCCGTTAGCGCTGCCTGGATGTGGTTTTCCAGGGAGATGATAGCCTCTTCTACTTCTTTCTCACTATCGATTCTGAGAACGTGTGCAATGTACCTTTGCAGAATTTCTTGGAAGTGTTCCCAATTCAAGAGTTAACGCCATGGCAATTTCCAGAAAAACCTTCGGAAAGAATTCATATAGATTATTTAGGTCCAAATTTTAATAAATATTATGTGTTGGTAGTATTTGATGCTAATTGGAAATAACTGGAGGCAATAATTACAACAAATATTATCGACTACAGCTGTAAATATTTTGAGAATATTTGCCCGATTTGGTTTACCAACCTGTTTAGTTTCAGAGATCGCTAGCAATCTTATATCTGTCGAATTTCAAACCTTTCGAAGTAAAAATAAAACTAAATTTAACTCCTCTTCACCTCTTCATCCCGCGACAAATAATCAAGGTGAAATTGATGTTAAAATGTCAAACAAGCCTTACTAAGAGCCGTAGGTAAAGGAAAAAAGATTCAAAAGTGTTACTCAATAATTTTTTCCCGTATAGAACTACGCCACATTGTACAACTGAGGTAACACCCTCTGAATTAATGTTTGGTAGGAAAATTAGAATTGTATTAGATTTTATTATAAATGATATATCGGATGTAATGGAAGTGTAAATGATGGATTAACCTTAGACGTAAGCGATAATTTGGAAAAGGCTCAACAAAAACAGATAAAATATTATAAAGATTAAAACACTAGGACATTTACAGCCAGTGAGACATTATAGAAAGGTAAATAAAGTTGGTTAGGTAGAAGGCATCATTAAAAAAAATTGGTCCTAACTTATTTTGTATGTATACTTAGCATAGATAAGACGGCGTAGGCATGAAATTCAAATAGTTAAATGATCATGATTTTTCTTTAAATAATTGTGATGAGTTAGGTAATATTAATAAGGACTTAGACATAGAAGTAAGTGAAAGTAATTAAAATGTTAACACAGTAAAGGAGCCTGTAATCACCGATAGTAATAAAAATTCTAATATTGTCATTCGTATGGATGAAGAACCTCAAGTCAGCTCAAGTCGTTTATCAGCGGCAACAGGGGTGAGTAAACAATCTGTTCTAAGATTCTTACGTAAGGAACACTTCTACCCATATCACTTCTCTCCTGTACAAACCTTACTTCGAAGGGATCTTCCACAAAGTGAATTTGTTGTAAATAAACACGACAGGGATCGAAATTTTGTATAGAACATTTTGTTTACCTAATAAAGCAACTTTTACCCTCCGAGGGGCGTTTTTAACTGGAGAAATTACTGGGAAGTAAAGAATCCTCATGCCGTCAAAGAAAGACATTTTCAGCACGAATTTAAGATTAACGTTTGGTGTGGTATTATCTGCGATCAGTTATTGGGAGCATTTGTCCATACGGAACAGAATGTGGTTTACGCAAAATGGAGCTCGCCCTCATCTCTCCATTGAAGTTATGAATTATCTTGATGAGACTTTCCCACGCAGATGGATCGGTCGAGGAAGTGAGTTTGTTTGGCCACCAAGGAGTCCTGACTATAATCCTTTGGATTATTATGTGTGGGGACATGAAGTCCTTAGTTTATGCAATTACTATCAATTCAAGAGAAGAACTGCGGGACAAAGTACAAAACGCAGCCAATTTTATTAGAGGACAGGAAAATGTATTTTTCAATGTAAGAAAATCTTTTATGAAAAGAATTAGAAAAGGCATAGAAGAAGGTGGAGAACATATCGAAAATTTACTCTTACTTGCAGCAGTGGGGTTTTTTCATGGGGGGGAAGTTTACTCAATAAATAATAATGTCATAAAGTCAACTTTTATGTTATGTTTTGGTCTTGTAATAAGATTAGATCCTTATTTTACACAATATTTTGATTTATGTATGTATCTCAATACCATGAAAATACTCCATTAGTTCATGAGAAAGTAAGAAAAAGTTTACGCTGTTATTATGATTTTGTTTTCAATTACATTTTGTACTTTTTTCAATAAATACACTTTGTTTCATTAAATTTGAATTTGTCTTTCAAAAAAATGTTCAAATGTTTAACGCAATTTCCTCGAAACGGTTGGAGTGAAAAAGAATATGCAATCAGTTTTTTGAAAAAAAAATCGCTAATATGAATGACCGATTTTTGACCTTGAAAATATCTCGCAGTAGGCCACGTTTTGCGTTGCAGAAATCATTTGTGTTATTCAACAATAGGGTTTATGTAGCACTATATTACTAAAAAAAAAGTTCACATAGGTCAGTAAACAAAGGAGTTATAAGCTTGTTTCACATTTAAGCGAGACACCCTGTATATTTTTAGGTGTGAGACTTTTTGAAACAGTCATGTACTCAAGAACCAACCTCTGTCAGATCCGTTTGGCGCAGAGGTTTTTACAGTAAAATTTTTAAATGTTTTTCAGTGGCAAAATACCCAATAAAAAGTAAGAAAATCTGAATATGCCACAAATAAACAATTACAGACAATATTTGAATAGAAGCTTGTAAAACTTCATTCTAATTTAACCTCTGGATCTGATGGTATCCCCACATTCGTATTAAGTACGTCATTATGCTACTATTTTTGGTAACATGTAAATTAACACTAAAGTTCTCCTTTCCATTGCAGTGAAAATTATGAAAATAAGAATTCTTTTCTTAAAGAAGCTGATAGATACGAAATTCTAACTACCGCCCTATAGTAATAATAAACAATTTTCCTGATACGTTTGGAATTCTCCTTCACTATTTTATCTTCAACCATAAAGCACCAGATATCAATAGCTTCTTAACACCGATTAGTCAAAAGCCACTTACTGATTTAATTAATAATTTATGAGTTTATAAATTTATTTATGAGTTTAAACATTAAAATTTGTTGCAAAAATATTACTCTCTGGAAATAGATCTCATTATTTATTACAAAATTCACCTTTGAAACTGCCTCCCAATTTAATTTCTCATCGCGTTAATCTCAAAAGAAAATCAACAGATTACTAAAAAGTTACCGATATCATAATTATCTCCTAATAGCCCATCTTCACAATAAACAAGCTGATAGAAAGCGGTTTAGCGTAAAGAGAGTACTAAAGATATTTTCACTGGGTGCAATTGGGCTTGTTCAATTCAATTCCCCGTCTACATTTTTATGTAAATGGGGCATTGATCATTTTGTCGAAGCCGCTTCACTGAACAGCTTTAAGCACCAAAAATTTACAATACATCGATTTCATATCGGTGCTATTTAACTTCGATTCGGTGCTTGAATGCAAAGTAGACATTCAATCCTTACTGCATATCATTATAGCTTTATGAAAAAATTTCTGCCAGAGGAGAATAATTATAATTTTATGTAAATATCAAAGTTGGTAGGAGAGAACCCGGACTTGTAAACTAAGTTTTGTTCCTAATTGTTTCAGAAATTCTTTATGAATATTTAACAGGGGAAAACTCACAAGCACACCTTAACAATAATAATAACTATTTGGCTCTTATTTTATCACGTAATCAGGAGGTATTTTAAGAATATTTTCAACAGAAAGTGGAAAAGAGAACTGGCATCTTTTCTTACTGACTACTGCCTCTGATAGCACTTGTTTATTTATAATTAGATCCCAGTGGCTCAAATAAAATTTTAATCCATGTGAATAAAAGTGCGATACTTTAGTTTTCAAAAAAACTGAGTGGAACTTTTTGAATACTGAAGTATCACATTTTGAAGCTCGAATAATTAAATGGTAAAACAACGTACTATAATACACCATTACCTTAGCTACTAAAACAAATTCCATTACATTTTTAAATCAGAAGTTAGAGAACGCCACACCAGAACCATAAATACTGAATGTTTGTGAGATAAATTTTAAAGATGTTATCTGGGTAGGTTTATATTTAAATGAAAAATTGTTCAAAGTGAATCAGTTATTATCTGCTTTATGGGTTTCATAGAGCAATTTACGCAGGCACAAGTATGAAAATAATACAATTTGTGTAATATAATAACGGCAATCCAGTAAAATTGATAGTATTATACCACTGCATCGCCTAGATCTGCATTTTATTTATGCAAATTATGTAACTTGAATGTACAGGGTGTTGCATCATGAGAGGGACTTGGTTTAATAGGAAGTAATCAGGGCCTCCCACAGAAATTGCTCATTGGGCCTTCATTACGAAGTTTTGTCTTTTTTGGCAGAAACTACTTTTTGTCATTACTTTGACAGGGAATAGAATAATGGATTTATTGTTACATATTTTTTATTTATTGATTTATGTGGTGTGGCAAATAGTGAATGAGGAAATTAAATTTGTTTTAAAATTGAAATTTTACTTGCCCGGCGCCAAATTGTTTGAAACAATTAATGAAGTACTACACCTACACGAAAATATATAACTTCCCCTTGTTCGTATAGACTCTTTCAGGGTCAAAAAGCAAGTTCAAAGATCTGAAATAAAAAACATTCACCCTGTCCAGCACAACCTCAATGAAACACCTACGTTGGTTATGAATCAAACTTTTAATTTTATTAAATTACTCGTATGGTTTTCCTGTGGAGTAAATATTTATAAGACAATAAAAAGTATTTAAAAACTAATAGGCCTTTTATTTTACGTTGATCAACTTATGCTAGAGCTCTAGTTTTGGGACTTCTGATTTTAGTCAACCTAGTGTTGAAAAATGGTAATTGTATCGACCGGTCTATCGCGTTTGCGTGCGCCTCTTCGTTCAGCTGGCAGACAAGAATTTGGACACCTCTTCTTCTTCTTACGATTTGATTGGTTTGGTATAATCGTCGTATCACTTTGTTTTATATTTTCGGAACATTTATTTATTTATTACGGTAAGTTAAAACTATTTCCCGCACTATAAGTTTAAAATTTACAATTTGAATGCTCTTGATAATTGTATAACAACAAAACTTTATAAATTTGTCAGAAAGCGTTTGTATAAAATAATTTACTCGAGGTTTGTTCCACTTGGAACTTAAAATTTTAATATTTTTCTCACTTGTGATGGGATGAACTGATTTCTTTTGGATATTTACTCATACACTGAGTTTCAATCAAACTAAACTGGTAAACAACTCTAGTTTTATACTTTTGAAATTGTGAGGTTATAACATTTTGGTAAACCTCTAATATTCAAACAAGACTGAATTTAAAATATGCCTTTTTTTATTGGCTCGTTTTGACATTTCTCTGGATTTCATGTCACTCGATTTTATCTAAATAAATTTTGAAATTTTCTTTTTCTTTTTTCTGTTTTCTTTATGAATTTAGCAATGATTTTCCTTTTGTATAATGATATAGAGATGCTTGGCTTTCTTTTGGTATGCCATAACCAAGTCTTTCTTGAAAATTAAAAATGTTCTTGTTTCAACAATTTTTAACAATTTCTCGCTTATTTCTAATAAAAACCTAATAAAACACATACCAGTGTATAACTTATAAACTAAAGAACAATTAGCTAATAATTTTTATAGCCATAAAACATTTTACACAAAATTTATAAATATTATGTCGTTTCAGGAGTGCCTAAGCATCATTTGCTGGAACTGTTGCTAATTTGCAAAATATCCTAAAATCAACTGACAGAAGACGATCAATGGACATTTGTCCTTTAATATAAAAAGAAAAACTTCAAAGAACATCTTTATTTTGGAACAAATTAACATATTTGTCAAGATTTTACATCTCCCTTGGCCTAATTTTGCATTTTCTATTGTTACCAATGCCTGTAGTTTGAGGCTGTAGCATTTTATCTGCTCATAAGGTGCTCTTTCACTTTTGTAAAGTTTTATTTATAGACGATGCACTAAATTATTAGAATTGGGTAGATTCTCAGTTCTCGGGACTGTTAACGCTACTCAAAATATGAAATTACTTTATAACAAATTTTCCATAGTGTTCATGTTAGCTATCTTGTTTATAGCTTTCTTAAGACTAAATTTAACATATTTGTGTACAACAAATTTAATAGATTCAAATACTAACAATAAATTTGTTCCTTTTTTAGGTTTTACATTGTCTTTGATACCTGTTGTGACCCTGTATTTTGGATCTGTATCGTTAAATTTGCTCACAAGGTGAGTCTTTTACACTTTTATAAAGTTTCATTTATAGACGATGCACTATAATGTTGGAAATGATTAGATTCTCAGTTCTCGGGACTGTTTACGCTACTCAAATTATGAATATAGCTTGTAGCACTTTTCTCACAGTGTTTATGTTAGCTATCTTATTCATAACCTTTCTTATGACTAAATTTAACATAATTATTTATAACAGAGTTTATAACTTATTAATAACAATAAATATTTCCCTTTTTTAGGTTTTTCCATTGGTTTTGGTACATGTTATGCACTTGTGATTTGGATCTAGCTACCATACTATACACAAAGGTTCATCTAAAACTTAATTTTGTATCAACAATGCTTTTTAACTTAACAATAACAAATTAACATTTATTTACCACACGGTAGGTACTTATATCTAACGTTTAATAAAATTCAAAGTTATATCATATCCAATATAAATTTTATTTAATAAAGTATTTCCATTGACATTATGCCTTCACAGAGCTCAATATTCACCATTTCAGCTCTATAGTTTGTCTCAAAGTTATATATAATCATTTCCAGTTACTTTTACCATTCTATTTTGCATTCTTACCTAATTTTATACTTCAGTACTCAGTTCACTAAACGTGTAAGGTTTTGGTCATCGCATTATATTTACAGCTAATACAGTAACGATCGTTCAGAGGTACATGTGAGACATGAAAATAATTCCAGGTCCGGAGTCACCAAAATTTACCTTTCCTCTTTACCTCTAAAAAACATAACCCTCTATATATATTTTTTTGAATTTCTTACGATATTCGAAAAGAACACAAAAAATAAGCAAAACGGCCTAGTTCACTTTTTCTTACACCTTTGTAGTTATTTAAATACTGTTACAGTCTATTTTCGTATCTGCACATTTACAATTTGGATATCGAAATATGTTAATATAGTATAACTGGTTGCCTACCGTTCGTGCTCCATGTGAGCCACGCACAATGATGTTAGCAGCGAGTTGCTGGCAACGCATTGCTAGCAACGCACTGTAACTGTACCTAATGAGGAAGCGAGTTTCGAACGTCTCGATTATAACCTTTTCAAGACCGTTATTATCAATTAAACCTATTGTATTGTTAATGGCATTATGAAATACTGTATTATGTGTGGAATATAAACGTCATTAAGGGAGATTTATCAGATTTGTGGGTTATGTTGTATGGTGTTCATTCGGAACGTACCCATGGACAAAGTTTTAGTCATTCTCAGATTTTGACAGAGGTTTCCGTCTGGGCCATTTTTGGGGATTTTTTTCTGTTTGCCGGCTCGAAGAGAAGTTGTGCCACTGAGCACGTGGATAGCATTTTGTTAATTTGCTCCTTTAATGGGATTTAGTGCTGTAGTGACAAATTAGCAGTATATTTTGATATTTTGATTATTTTCTGTTGGGAAGTACTGCTACGGAATTTTCCGGATAAATCAACTTGCTGGAAGCACGTGGCAAATGAATTCTGAAAGCCCACTCAACATCTAAGGGCTTTTTGTTCTTTTTGGACTTTTTTGGATTTTTTGGGTTTTGTTCTTTTTGGTTTTCTTGTTCTTGTACCTTTTGTTCTTTTGGTTTCGTTTTATCTTGGACTTGGGATGTTTGACCCCACATCTTACCTGTTGGATTTGTACATCTGTATGTGAATTTGGTTTTACTGCAACTTGGTTGGCAAGATATTGGTGAATTTGGAATCCTGAGTGTACCGGTGAGACTCTCCTGCCTGATTCCCTTGGAAGCTACGCTCCCCTGGTAGGCCTAGTAATTACATTTTGAAACCTGCTGGAGGTAAGCGTCTTTGTATAACCTAACGAGGGACCTTATATCGCCTTCCACCTTCTACGTGAGGCATAGAGAGCCCGTCAGCTTTCTTACGGTACATATTAAATGTAAATTATCAGTACATACTTGCCTATAACCAATTAAATTTTATAGTTTTGAACACCACGCTTGAACCTATCGTCACTTATTCAATTCACATTATTTTGTTCATTTCATGTTAAATTTCAGTATTTTAATGTAATCGTGTAAGCTAATATATTTTGGAGGGGTCATATTTTGCCTATTATTAGTTAATATTTTATTAGTTTTAAGTTATATGTTTTGTGTTAGGTTAAGTGTGGGCCACACATAAGTATAACGATTGTATGTAATATTAAAGTATATCGATTGTGTGTAATGTGATTTCTGGAAATTTGGCTGTAATCGTGCCTAAGTATAATTATTAAACCTGTTATAGTAAGAAGCTTATTTGTTTTCACCAGCGTACATTTAAAGCCCCAATTTAGTCGAAGCCACTCCCCAGGTACTTGTCTAGTCGGCCGTGTGAGCCTCTTTCGCCACCAATTAAATGCAGAGAGGGGACTGCACGTAAAACATAAAAATTTTGTTCAGGGCACAGGGTGACCACCCTACCCTGCTGTATTGCTGATATATCAGCCTCTAAAGTTAATTTTTTCATATTCCCCTTTTATCTGGGAGCCCTGCAACAATACGGTGTTAAATTTACAAAAATATGAATTTCAGAACGGTATTACATGATAGTCACGTGAAACAAATAACTTTGTAACTAAAATTTGCAAAAATTTTATTTAATGTGGGTGATTTCTAATTCCAGGACATCTTAAAGATCAATTTTAGTAAAAAATTTAGCCCTAATCAGTAATTGGGTATAAATTAACAATATTTAATCAATCATAGTAGGCTTATTCAGAGTGACAGATAATAAAACTATTTAGGCCTAAGCAACAAGTTACTTTAATCAAATTTTTCACATCTAATAAAAATTGGAAATCAGTACAAACTAAAACCACGAAATTAATAAAATAGTGGCCCAATGAATAGTAATCGCAAAGGTTACAATCAGGAGACCTTAAATTTTCACAATTTAATGTACTTCACAAACTACTGTGCGATAAATTACATTATTACGGTTTTGATGAAAGAGCCACAAGCTTTTTTAAGTCGTATTTATACGATCGCTATCAACGAGTAACCGTCGCTCATCAAACATCCACCGCAAAACATGTTATTTCGGGCGTACCACAAGGCTCAATTCTCGGTCCACTACTATTTTTATTGTACACTGCAAATATTTTAAGACAAATTCAGCATTCACATTTTCAATCGTATGCAGACGATACACAGATGTTATACTCCTTTCATCCGTCTGAAACCCAATCTGCATCTCGTACAATTAATGAGGACCTTCAATCAATCAATACGTATGCTGCAGAACACAATTTAAAATTAAATCCAAATAAAAGTGTAGCTATTTTGTTCTGACAATAAGCTGATAAATATAAAAAATGAGCTAAATGTAATGATAAATAACACCGTACTGCAATTTTCCCAAGAATCAAAAATACTAGGTATTATATTTGATGAAAAACTCAGATTTTATTCACACGTGTCTAAGCTAATTCAAAGGGCCTACGTCAAACTCAAAGTTTTATATTCGGACAGATATATAATGAATTATAAACTAAGGAAAATCTTTGTGAGTCACTGGTAATACCTATTTTTCATTATTGTGACATTGTATATTTTCCATTCCTGGATAAATTTACGCAAAATCCCATTCAAAGAGTACAAAATCTTTACTGTCGGTTTCTATGCAATCTGAGGAAATTTGATCACGTATCTGACAAATTCTCACAACTTAAATGGTTAAAAATGACGGAACAAACAAACTATCACTATTTAACTTTTATTCACAAACTTTTACTGACCTCCGTTCCAGTTTATCTTAGACAAAAGCTTATACCAAGAAATTCTATACACAATATTAGTACTAGATTTCACACCAAACTTACAGTGCCCCAACATACTACAACCATCTTTCAAAGGTCGTTTTCTTATAACGCTGTAAAATTGTACAATGGTATACCCGAAAATTTCAAATCGATGTCACAGCATCAGTTTCGTATATCTATAGAAAACATGTATTTTAATAGATAAGTAAATATCAATTGTAGATGCATATCAAATTAATTTAAGTACTAACTTCGTATAAATTTCACATTAAATCTACCTAATTAATGTTTTTTTTCTATTTTCCTTCAGTTATAAGATTAGTATATGTACTTAGACATCTTACTTTTAGTTTAATTTAGAATTAGTTTATTACTTACATTGTCTTTAAAATGCTCGGTTAAGTGTAAGAGTAGCCTTTGGCTAAACTTCGCCGAGCACCCCCAACATCTCTAACATATTGTAAATATATTTTCTTTGTATTTCACTTACAAAAATAAAGACGATTTATTATTATTATTTTTCGCGTTAGCGATGCTGGACAGTTCTCCCGTGTCTCCGATATTCTCACAGGGGAAGCGCCAGCGAATTATCTACAACCACTCCCCACATCCCGCAGGGTTAGTGGTTGTAGATTCCAGAATCGTGTGCCCTAAGTAGACGCAGGGACCCTAAGACGACTGCCTTCTGCATTTGGCCTGCCAACCATTCGGCTGATTTTTGGCAGGCCGGTATGGTCTTCAATGCTGAGAGCAGCGTAGGCCTCATCCCACCGAGAACGCCGATTATCAGGACGACCATCTTGACCGAGTAGTCTGGGTATAGCGCTCGGAGCTCATACCGGAGATCTCGGTATTTGGTCCGTTTCTCCTCCTCCTTCAAGGCGATGTTTGTCTCGGCAGGTGCCGAGAACTCGATGACATACATCACCTTGGTCTGGTGGTCGAGGAGGACTATGTCAGGCTTGTTGGCTTGAATCAGCCTGACGGTCGGGAACGAGTAGTTCCAATAAATTCCAATTATTATTATTATTATTATTATTATTATTATTATTATTATTATTATTAAATGCGGATTATTGACACATTAAATTACAAACAATTAATTATTCAACTGCGTAGAAGATTTCTTGTTATTATCTGTTACTTTGATTAACCCTACTATGATTGATTAAATATTTCGTTAAGTTATACCCAATTACTGATTAGGGCTAAATTTTTTACTAAAATTGATCTTTAAGACCTCTTTGCATTTCTAAACATAATTTCAAATTTGTGCCTGCACAAATTGCTCATATTTTATTGTTATTAATTCAAATTTTTATACCATTAAGAAGCTGAAACATCGTATGTTCAGTTGAGATTCCCCTCTCAAACAAAAATTGTTTTTGAGATATAGTGTTATTTTCTTCCAGGAAAGCTTTAAATCTTTATTTTATAATGTCCTCAATAACCATAGCTAAATTGCTAATTAAAGATACGGGCCTATAATTACTTACATATTGTGGGCTTACAGATTTGTAAACCGATAATACATTAGATTTTGTCCACGAATTTGGCATGATACCGTTCATAAAAGCTAAATTTATTATGTTATTGTGTTTATTATTATTACTATTGAATCTATATTGACGTATTATATAAATCGTAAACAAAGACCGCTACAGTTGTTAATCTTGCCTATCTAAATGTAGTATCCAAAACGGATATTAATTCATCCAGTAATATAAATTTATCATCATCTATTTATATTTACTTAAAAGGTGAGTCCCCTACTTTGGTAAAATGTGGTCTGCAGGTCTATCCCAACAACACCTGCTAAAGCATATTGATTCTAATATCTTTAGTCCGCCAACGTGAATTATGTGATAAAGTTTGTTTAGTTTATGTAGCTTTACCACAATCCTTGGCTAATGCCGGATTCTACACGCTTCCGCTTCACAAAACATTGTTTACTTCAATCATGAAATAGCCAGTTGAATCGACAGATAATATAATGTAAATATTTCACATATTACAGACAACGTGTATAACATATAAATCTTTACAATAATTCACTAAACTGAATTTTTGGTAGGTTCCTTGTGAAACATCTTGAAAATAATTGGTTATTTAAAGGAAATAAACACTGCTTCCAGATGTATCAAACAATGTATTAAAAATATTCTACATATGTTTCGGCTTATTAGGCCTTTGCCAAAAATACTACAAAATTAATATTCCATAAGTTCCAAAGGTGGTTGTTATAAATAGGTGGCACACGTAATTAACAAACATAAGATAACATAGACATCACACATAGTAGACAACCCCCAAATCCAAAGCCTCTCATAGGTTGTCCGGAAAGGGTTTACACATTTGAAAAAAATGCAGACAACATCCATTACCCACCAGCATTGCCAGTGCCGTTGATGGGGATTGAACGCGTACCAAATGTCAAGTCGGTATCTTAATTTTATTTTGTTCACTATTTCAATACTAGTAGGCAATTGAATAGGTCTTTTGGTAAGGAACAATTGCGTTAAAGGGTTTTTATTGCTTAAGATGTTAGTTTGATACTTAAAAACAATAAAATCACAAAGTGCTACTAAATTCCGTGCCCATTTTGTGGTTTCTTCAAAATAACTTGGAAATAATTCAAATTTGGAGACTTTTACAAGAATGCTTTTTGTAGAAAATTAAATTCGAAAATTCAAAGGTTTTTAACTTCCAGTCGCGGTAATTCTGCAGGGAAAGTATTAAATCAATTTTTACTTCCCTCGCATACCGAAGGGAAGTATTGTATTCGAGAAAAAATCACCCTCCGAGATTTTTTAGGATTCTGACGTTTCAGATCACGGAGATTACGAAAATATAGGTTTTTTAATTCCGTCAGTCTGTCTGTCTATCTGTCTGTCTGTCTGTCGGTCTGTCTGTCTGTCTGTCTGTCTGTCTGTTTGTCTGTCTGTCTGTCTATTTGTCTGTCTGTCTGTCTGTCTGTCTGTCTGTCTGTCTGTCTGTTGGTGCATTTACAAAAAATCTACTTGACGGAGAGCAGTCAAATTTGGTAGGTAGTTGACGCTACTGTCAGCGCAGAAATGGTAGAAATTTCAACGGAAAATATACAGGGTGGACCGTCTAAACGGAATAAATAGTGAGAAAATTTTTTTTTGCTCAAATTTAAAATTTCTACGTTTCATGACATGCTTAACCCATTTCAGGAAAAAAAAATTGAAAATTTTTTTCACCAATATTTTTGAAAAATTTTTTACCAAGATGAAAAAATCGGTAAAGGTATTTACACAGAACTTCCCTCGTTATTTGTGCATGGCGGTCACTCTAAAAAATTAATAATTACGAAATGACATTGAGAATAATAATCGGAATAGAGTTATTGCTATTATTACAAAGAAAACTTGATAAGTTTTGGTCAAAAAAATATACAGATTGCTCATCCAACAGCAAAAGTTCAATACTAAATAGCAGGTGCCACATATGGCAGGCTTGCGCAAATACCTTTACAAATGTCCACCATGACTGAATTATTTCTTGGGATGACCACCCTGCACATTTTACAATAAAAGTATAATAGGTGCATATGCCAGATATTATTGCCATCTGTCACATTTTCAATCCAACATTCACGTAATGGAGTGGAAGTATAGTGGTGGTTAAAAAATTTCATTTTTTTTTTTATTTTTCAAAAGATGTTGGTAAAATAATTTTCAAATTTTTTTCTTCTGAAATAGGTTTAAAATGTCAAACGTAGAAATTTTAAATTTGAGCAAAAAGGAAAGTTTCCTTATATTCTATAGTAATGCTAAAAAAAGTTTAAAAATTAAAAATTATATATTTTTTAAAATAGGTTTAGAATGCTATGAAACGTGAAAATTTTAAATTTGAGCAAATAAAAAAAAATTCGATCTATTTTAGTGGTAAAAACTTTTTGAAAAATGTTGCTGGAAAAAATTTTCAAATTTTTTTTTCTGAAATACCTAGGTTTAGAATGTCATTTAAATTTGAGCATTCTAGTGTTAAATTTTTTTCCAAACTGGTAACGAAATGATGCAATTTTTTTTCCGAAATTGGTTTGGAATATCATGAAACGTGGAAATTTTAAATTTGAGCAAAAACATTTTTTCGTCTGTTCTATAGTAGTGATACATAAATGGATTAAAAATGTTTTCAAATTTTTTAAAAAATTCTTCAAAAACATTTTTAAATTTGTTTGAATAATTTTAGAATGTCATGGAAACGTGGATAGTTAAAATCTGAACAAAAAAAAAATAAATCTATCTTAGTGGTAAAATTTTTTAAAAATAGTAAGAAAAATTTCTAATTTATCTTTTAAATAGATTTAGAACGCTATGAAACATGGAAATTTGAAATTTGAAGAAACAAAAAAAATTCTATCTATTTTAGTAAATAAATTTTCAAAAATGGTAAAAAAAATTTTCAAAATTTTTTTTTTTGCATCGGGCTTAGAATGCCATGAAACGTGGAAATTTTAAATTTGAAGAAAGAAAAAAAAAATTATTTCATTTTAGTAGTAAAAATTTCTTCAAAAATATTGGTGAATAAATTTTTTTTCCTGAAATAGGTTAAGCGTGTCATGAAACGTAGAAATTTTAAATTTGAGCAAAAAAAAATTTTTTCATCTTGGTAAAAATTTTTTCAAAAATGAAAAAAATTTTCAAAATTTTTTTTTCTGAAATTGGTTAAGCGTGTCATGAAACGTAGAAATTTTAAATTTGAGTAAAAAAAATTTTTTTTCATCTTGGTAAAAATTTTTTCAAAAATGTTTGAAAAAAATTTTCAAAAATTTTTTTTTTCTGAAATTGGTTAAGCGTGTCATGAAACGTAGAAATTTTAAATTTGAGTAAAAAAAATTTTTTTTCATCTTGGTAAAAATTTTTTCAAAAATGAAACGTGGAAATTTTAAATTTGAGCAAAAAAAAAAAATTTGTTCACTATTTATTCCGTTTAGACGGTCCACCCTGTATATTTTTCAGTGAAAATTCTACCAGTTCTTCGCTGACAGTAGCGTCAACTACCTACCAAATTTGACTGCTCTCCGTCAAGTAGTTTTTTAGTAAATGCACCAACAGACAGACAGACAGACAGACAGACAGACTGACGGAATTGAAAAACCTATATTTTCGGAATCTACGTGTTCTGAAACGTCAGAATCCGAAAAAATCTCGGAGGGTGATTTTTTCTCGAATACAATACTTCCCTTCGGTATGCGAGGGAAGTAAAAATATTTCGTCTATTCTATAATGGTGATAAATAGATTACATAAACATGTTTTCATTTTTTTTAAATTTTTCTAAAACATTTTTAAATTTGTTTTAATAAATTTGGAATGCCATGGAAACGTGGAAATTTTAAATCTTAAAAAAAAATTCCATCTATTTGTGGTAAAATTTTTTCAAAAATTTTAAATTTTTTTTTATTTTTCTTTAAATAGATTTAGAACGCTATGAAACGTGGAAATTTTAAATTTTGAGAAAAAAAAAATTCATCTATTTTGGTGGTAAAAATTTTTTCAAAAATGTTGGTAAAAAATTTTCACAATTTTTTTTTTTTTTAAATAGGTTTAGAATGCCATGAAACGTGGAAATTTTAAATTTAAACAAAGAAAAAAATTTTTTTTAGTGGTAAAAATTTTTTCAAAAATGATTTTTTTAGTTAATGCACCAACAGACAGACAGACAGACAGACAGACAGACAGACAGACCGACAGCCAGACAGACAGACAGACTGACGGAATTGAAAAACCTATATTTTCGGAATCTACGTGTTCTGAAACGTCAGAATCCGAAAAAATCTCGGAGGGTGATTTTTTCTCGAATACAATACTTCCCTTCGGTATGCGAGGGAAGTAAAAACAAATTATTTCTTCAAATTTAAAATTTCCACGATTCATGGCATTCTAAACTTATTTAAAAAAAAAAGAATAATAATTTTTTTTACCAACATTTTTGAAAAATTTTTTACCACTAAAATAAATGGAACATTTTTTTTCTTTGTTCAAATTTAAAATTACCACGTTTCCAGGGCATTCTAAACCTATTGAACAAAAACAAATTTAAATATATTTTTGAAAAATTTTTAAAAAATTTTGAAAAATTTTAATCTACTTATTTATCACTAATATAGAATGAACATTCCAAACCTATTTCGGAAAAAAATATTGCAACATTTTTTTACCATCTTGGAAAAATATTTTACCACTAGAATAGATGGTCAAAATTTCTCTTTGCCCAAATTTAAAATTTCCACCTTTCATGATATTCCAAACATATTTCAGAAGAACAAAATTATGAAATTTTTTTTACCAAAATTTTTGAAAAATTTTATACAAAAAAAATTTTGTAACCACCGCTATACTTCCACTCCACGTGAATGAGGAATTGAAAATGTGACAGATGGCAATAATATTTGGCATATGCACCTATTATATTTTTATTGAAAAATGTACAGGGTGGCCATTCCAAGAAATAATACAACTGTGGTGGACACTTGTAAAGGTATTTGCGCAACCCTTCCATATTTGGCACCTGTCATTTAGTATTGAACTTTTGTTGTTGGATGAGTACTCTGTATATTTTTTTGACCAAAACTTATCAGGTTTTCTTTGTAATAAGAGTGATAACTGTATTCCGATTATTATTTTGAGTATCATTTCGTAATCATTCATTTTTTAGAGTGACCGCCATCTACAAATAAAGAGGGAAGTTCTGTGTAAACACCTTTACCGATTTTTTCACATGGCATTTTTTGTTCCCAAAAATTGGAGAAAATTCCACCGAAATAATTCGTCTCATGCTAACGGTGCGAACTCCTTTAAAATCTCGACCTGTCATAATATTCTAAACCTATTTCGGCAACAACAACAAAACATTTTTTACGATTACTATACTTCCACTCCAGTATGTGAATGTGGAAGTATAGTAAGAAGACGAAAGTAATAGGAAGGTGTGGCGTGTGGCGTTTCCATTATATCTCACCGCCACATCATTTGGCCCACTAAATATATATACGAGCGGCCATGTTGAGTTCGTTGGGAAAGCGTATAAGGCAGTGGCTACTCCAGCACTACTGACGAGTTCACGAAGTAGCCACGGAACGAAACGCTAATATTTTAAAGCTCCACATTAGTGAGCCCGACGTGACTTGAACACGCAACTTGATTTACGACGTACTCTACACCTACTTTACACCCTACGGAGACACGCGCACAAGCATGTTCGAGTTTATGAGTTATTTCCTCCTCGAGCATTGCGTTGCTTAGCCCCTCTCCTAGGATTATGCTGATTCTGGCAAAGTGCGTCAAGTAAAGAGTAGGGTACTCGCTTCGTTCCTGTCCATTTTATCCATCGTTCTTCTTCTTCTACCATCAGGTTTCTCGTGACATTGTCACTGGTGGGGGAATGGTGTGGGGTGTGGTGTTTCCATTATATCTCACCGCCACATCATTTGGCCCACTAAGTATATATACGAGTGGCCATGTTGAGTTCGTTGGAAAAGCGTATAAGACAGTGGCTACTCCAGCCATACTGACGTTCTACCAAAACTTCTCACTACCACACACTTTTCACCACCATATATTTTAATCTAAACCTATCCCTTTCCTATTCCTAATTGTTTGTACTCTGTTTGTATTTTTGTAATTTTTGTCATTTTGTCATTTTTTGTTAATAAATCCCCTTTCGACCGAAAAATTTGCAAAATTAAAACCTATTAAAAATCTAAACTTCCTTTCCCAAACCAAAACTTCCCAATGGCAAGTAGACTGTTGGGTGAAAAATTGCCTCGAACGGGTTTTTTCGTTAAGCCTTTTCCCGTCTCACCAAATCAAAATTTAAAAAGTGAACTACTCGAACGAACGCTAAACAAGTGATAATTTTAAGTATTTTAAGCCACCAACAGGCCGAACAGCCAAAACGCTGAATTTAAGCCGCCACAGGCGGCAGGAGTTTTAGCTTTTTAGAAGTAAGTTTTATTGAGCTGAACCGGTCGCGATCCGCCCAACCGCACTAACACCATGGCGCTGCGCGACGTGGTTGTACGGTTGGCTACTGGTCTCGATCCGGGGAGGCAATGATTGTAAACATAAAATTTGAATAAATTTGTTATGATGATGAGCCATACTGACGAGTTCATGGAGTAGCCACGGAACGAAACGCTAATATTTTCACGCTCCACAGAAGGCTTATTACCGATGACAAAACAAACATTTTTAACGAACAAACTGGGACAGTTAACTGACATCAATTCAATCTAATTATTGGTATAGAAATGTTTTTAAATATAGTAAAGAGATCTTCGAAGATACATATCCCACAAAAAATGCATAACTGACATATTGAAGAAAATAGAATTTGAGTAAATGAGGAAGTAAGAATAAGAAGCCAAAGAGAGAAGTATCTTTATGATGAAATGTTAAAGAGAACTGCAACAAAAGAAGTTTGTCAGTTAATTGTAAATATTTTAAGAAGTTCGTTAATGAAATGAAGACAACATCAATAGCTTCTAATCTATGCAATGTCATATTTCTATGTTTGTTGTAATGTGTTTCACAATTATATAGAAAAATTCATCGTTTTAAACCTTAAGGAAAAAATATTACTAAAATTTTAAGAAAATATATGAAATACGTTAGAGGGTAAACATGTACGTTTGAGCTATTTATGAATTTTTAAAGAGAAAGCATAGTAAGTACAATTCAAAATAGCAAAATAAATTACAAATATTAAACTTACTTAATACAAATGTCAACAAGCCTTAGTTATCAGAGAGGATCACATAAAATAAGAGTGCAGTTTCGTCTCTTGTTATGAAAATATTAATTTTGTAATGTTGGAAATATCCTACAATTTACGCTTTTAAGCTGCTGACAGTTATTGTGTAAGAAAAAAGATATGAAACCATTTAAGTGTTAAAGACAAAATCCGCAACAGTTGCTGCAACAGATTTCGTTACCAGGGTCGGTCAGGTCGTAGTGCGGGAGATTAATAGAACTTTTATATTACATTATATTAAATTTATCCCACGATGAGTTCATTTTTTTGAATTTTAAATTATGAAATTTCATAAAAAATACAAAAACTGTATTTTTTAACATATTACGTTGCTTACTATAGGAAGAAAATTATAAAGTTTTCGAGAACTCCTCGTTGATCTCAGGCGCTCTCATTAGTTCTCGTATGTCGCCAACAAAGTAGTCTTCTCAACTAATCAACTTGTACTGAGACCTTGCAGCGATAAATTCCAGAGGCGGACTTTACGGAGCAATAATAATATAATATAAAAATACTACATTAAAATATAGTTCTTCGTAATATATTGTAAATACTTAACGGAACAATCTCAAGCAATATAAAAAAACCAACTGAAGAAACATTAGTATAGTATATTTCGCTCACATATGTCATTTTGTCCACCTTGCTCTACTTGCTTTAAGTAGAATATTTTGTGGATATTTTTAGATGCACACTTTTTACAGGTTTTTTCAGTTATGGTCATTTCGACTTTAAAAATCAAGCGTTGCTGTTGAGGTTGAATATTTGTGTAGAAATCTTAAATGATCAGCTATATTTACTTACCTATTACGCTAATGAATAGTATTGTTAAATATTTTACCAGTTCCCTGTAAGGAAACAGGGAATAGGCTAGAGTTTTAAAGAGTTGTGTTGTGCTGCGTAGGACATAATTGCCTGCTAATGGTCGAGTCAGAGGCTACAATGTAATCAGTCATATTGTAATGAAGCATTTTTTAATATGGAAATTGCAACGCAAACCGCCGTTTATTTTTATATTTAGAACATTAAGATTTTATACTGTAGGTAGCGCTAGTTATGCACTATTGACTCGATTTGATTCCACGGAGACAAGCCAATGGCATTGGCCTCCTGGAGTCATATCGCTCAGTTGTATCTACCTCGTAGATATGATTAGAAGTAGGCAGGAAACCGCTTGTCCACCAGACCGTTTGTGAGGAACTAAGGCGTCCGCCGCTTTGCAACGTCCCCAAACTTTCTTAGTTATTTAGTTAGTTGAGGGGAAGTTGAATGTGGCAAACATTTTCCGCCCACAACTAAGCTACTTTTACCAATGAAGTGGACCGTTGTCACCGAGTCATAGGACTCGGGAGGTAGCTGGATTCGTCTAGAGGGGTATTTTGGAAAGGGAAGCATTACCTGTGTACCAGTCGCTATTACTGGGAGTTTTTGGATAAAAGGTGGGTCCCTTGATTTCCCCTCTGGCCTAGTTATTCGACCAGTCAGTCACGTCGGCCCTCTGAACACCCGAAACACCGTGCGTACTGCCGACCAGTGTATTTTGTTATGTTAGTACGTTGAGTGTTGGGGCACTGAACACTAGCCAGGTTACGAATAAAGTATTCTTGTATAAGTTGTAGTGCATGAACTGTTGAATATTGCTTCCTCCCGCCTGGTAGCCGTACCTTACCGACCGTATTATTACCAGTGCACTTCTGCCCCCCTTCGCTCATCGCCTCATTAATTTTAATAACAGTTTAACCCTGAATCACCGCCTGTGTCACAGTAGTCAGATTCGCATCACCGTAGCCTAGCTTCCCGTTTTACCCTCTTGGTTGTCTGTATAGTTTAAGGTATAAATAGTATTGTAAATAGTAGGTGAAGGACAATAAGGATTTTTCTATATCTAAACTAAACCATGCTTTTTAATGTGTGTGTGTGTGTGTGTGTGAAGTCTACTATCCCTAGACCCTCTGGACATACCGTTTCTTCACTGTAGCTATCCCAGCCCTACTGCAACAGGCTGCATTAGGAGGTTAGTGTGGGACCTTTACACCACGTAAAAAAACTGTAAAGGTGGCGCCCGAGCTTACCGTTCACCGACAGCACCAAGCTCGAGTGTCAAGGTGTGACGGGTGAATAAAACGTCACAATATATTTTGTTGTATTGTTTGTTATGTTCTTTCTAGTTGCCTAATTATTATTTTTTGTAGCTTAAACTATTTTTTCTAATTTTTTCGTGGGATGAAGATGTAGAAATTGGTAGCGCCTTACTTTCATTCATGTTGAATTACCTTACCGTTCGTCTCGTTTAGTTAATGAGGCCATAACTAATCATTTCTCCGATCCCCTCAATTTCTCTTGGTCGGGCTGTATCAAATTAAACAGATATGTATCGATTCTAACCTGAAAACACTAGTGAACTTTAAGCTTATTTCAAAAAGTATACATATGTGGTAGATAATCTTGGAAAGAAACACAGAAAAATACAAAATTTCAATTATTATTTGCTCTATATACATTAAATTAAAAAATCCATTAAAACATGTCGTTCTAAAAGTAATAGACTCAGAGCTGGGCTACGAAAACTAAAAATGATAAGGTGCAGTGGAAATTTTTATGTAAAAACCCTCCTTACTAGCTGACAAACACGTAGCTCTGCAGCCAGAAGTCGCTCCTGGGGCGGGAAGCGTGGGTGGACAGTAAATTGAGGGACCCAAAATATTAGGGATATTTTCTTACTAGTTTCTCGGTTGATAACGTGCCAGTGGCGTTAGTGAAACAGAAAATAAATCGATTTCGCTAATGCAATTAACAATGCCGTTAAAATGCCAATTTCGCCCTTTCGATATCGACAATAGGAAGCCTTCCCGCTGATGTATTTATTTAGTTATGAACATTTAAAAATTTCATGTTTTGAATTTGAAATTCCCACCCCGATGTTAGCACATCGCGTTAAGTGACGACTTTCACAGCGGATTTCTCGGTTCGAGTCCTGCACACCCGTGCTTTTTTAATTCATTTTAAACTTTTTGGCTGACAGTTCTTATTCTAAAATTACGTCGCATTTATTTTTAACAGTTAAAGATCTTATACTAAATAACGAAGAATCTGAAGGTAATTTATTCAACTATTACATGATATATAACTTTCGTTGTAGAACAGTTTTTATATATGATGAAACAAATATTGATTATACCAGCGACAAGGATGTAGATGATCAGTCAGATTGTGAATGTTAATAAAATCCTATTTTACCCTGTAGTGCAAATAAACAATGTTTTAAGTAGAGTTAGAGATTTTAGCTGGAGGAGCTGACGATTGGCTTTGCCTGCTGCGACCAGTATAGGTCTATTCTAGTACTCTTTTTACCTTAGTGCTCCTTATCCAGACATGGCCCTTACAATACTTCGAGCCTGTTCATAAGGACGAGTTAACGCAAGATTCTAATTAATGTAGTTATTTAAACTTCTGTGTTATTTATACTTATTCTTCGTTTTGTTTACTCGTAATTTATTTATAATTCATTAAAAGTTTAAATAATGCAAAGACAAGTTACCAAACCTGCATAAAATTATTTTAAATGAAAAACATTTGTTTTGCCGCCTCAGCAACTTCTGGCGATATTATCATTTCTTATACAGGGTGTAATCAGTTTCATGTCATTAAAAAAACTGATAATGGGGACCGACTAGACAAACAAAAAAGCTTTATGACTTTTCCCACTAGGGTCACTTTGAAAAACACTGATCTAGGTTAACATATTTAATATTATGGTAGACAACTATTGAGAACCACTGCTTTTCTTGGTCGATGGACTTGTACTTCCCAATTACACTACTTTTAAATTGTCATAAAAAAGTACTGGCCGGCACACTCGGTGTCAAAGGATCATCGACCGCCTTTGATGTACCGCCTCAACTGAACTGAGGCAAGTATAAAGAGGTAAATAATTCGTTCTATTTCGTGCACAATTGCAATCAAATAATGGCCATAGAGGTTTAAACAGAGCATTTCTTTACATGTGTTTTTTAATTTGGAACAAAATATTAGATTGTTTATAATTTATAAAATTTAAATGTGGTTTATTAACATTTGTAACATAAATGAGTGTCCTGGGTTAAAAGCTTACTACCTGCCTAAATGATTCAAGATCTCTGCATCTGTATTAATACGCAGTTCGGTACGTCGAATTAAGTACATACGCACTTCGTTCAACACTAAACACTAAACTATCAACTACCGTTGTCAATAAAGAAAAATAAAATAAAAGCTTGGTACAAAAGCCAAAAAGGAATACAAAAAGAACGAACAAGTAAGTTGTGTCTGTACGTAATCAAGAATTTGACGACTTGAAAGGTAAGTCAATAAAATAAATCTTAACTATAAATACACAATGACGCGAAATTCAAAAATAACAAAAACAACGAACGTGTATACATAAAGAAACACCGACATGACAGTAACTAAAATATTGCACAAGGGAGAGTTAGAGTATAGTTTTCTTCACATCAGATCTAGATCTAAATCTACCTCAATATTCCAGCAGTTCTCAAAAAAATTTATTGAAAATTTGCGTCATATAAGATTTTTTTGTTTGTCTTGTCGTTCCCTACCACCAGCTTTTTTAATGACATGAAACTAATTACACCCTGTATAATTGGTCATCATTTTGCCTTCTGGCGATTTATGTACAGCTTTTTAAGCCATAAATAATATAAAAACAAAATCGTCAGAACCTCACCTTGACATTCAAATTTCAACAATTTTCTTACAATTTTACCGACTTCTGGCAACGTGTAATCCCCGACCTAGAGTTCTGGCAATAATTTTACGCAATTTCTACAGTTAAAAACTGAAACTACACAAACTCTCCTAGCTGCAGTGAAAGATTTTATTTTGATTAAAAATTTACGCGTTTGTCCCCCCCCCTCTGGCTGCAGAGCTATGTACTTTTCAGATTTTTAATTTTCGCAACCAGCTCTCCATCTATAAACAACCCTTCCAAATTTTAATACACAAAAGACTGTATCTTGACAGTATATTTTAAAATAGATGTCCATACGAATTCTGCTGCTTGTTTTGCTTTTGATTTCTGAAACCGCATCAAGAGAAAGACCACACGCCACGTGTTAAAGATGCCTTGGTATTTATTTTCATCGAGTGCAAGGTTAGAGCGCTGGTAGCTATTAGCCCAAAACTATTATATTTAAAAATATATCCAATCATCCATATTACTAGGTGCATATAAAAAGAACGCTGTTAATACTAATTTTATATCCCTAGTTAGTTTGCTACACTCTTCCCGATAAGGAGAGAATATTCTTCCAGGCTCAAGTACTAAACGTTGTGTGTAATTTAGCTCAGTTATTATCATTCCCTCATAACCTTTTTATGATGCTACTGGCAAATGGCAACCGGCGACGTTATAATTTTTTAGATACAAAAGTTGCAGGTTTCCTAAAATAAGCACATCCATAGTTCTTAAATTTGCAATAGTCTAAGAGCTGGACAATATATAATAGCACACTTTTGGTGTAAATCTATCTTTATTTGAATATGTTTAGGTAGCTTAAATAAATAAATATTATCACTATATTATGTTTCGTTTTAAAGCGGATATCGTAAAGGTGGAGTTATTGTTATCGCAGTAGAGAGATGGCCAATGAGACAAATTGCACTGCGTTATAACATTAACAATAGTTCGGTATTTAATATTTTAAAAGAGTGGAGAATAAACGGTACAATTAGTAGAAATCCTGGAACAGGCCGACGAAGAATATCAATTAAGCAATAAGTTTTGCTGGGGAATATATTAAGAGAACATTCAGTATACTCAATTGTTCAAACTGGTGAAGTTTTCCAGGATTGAGTCGTACTAATCGCCTGTGAGTAATAAAGAATTTTCTTTCGCTCAAAGGACTCCGCATCATTAGCATTGGAGAAGTCATGTCGTTGGAATTTTTTTCAAACTTTGGGAATAGGTAGTTCAGGGCTTCCGAACAAAAAATGTCACATGATAAAATTGATTTAATGCCCTCCCTGAATTACAGTGACTGGAAGTTAAAAATCTTTGAAAAATTATGTTGCGAATATATGCATATGCATAACTCAATTCAATTCAAAAAGTTCTAAACTGAAAAATCATTTTTGGCCACCCTGTATATTTTTAGAAAGTAAGATGATTCAAAAAGGGTTACTAGAGTTACTAGAAATTCTTTACATCCAAGTGGTTGAAAGATATGCAATAATAATATAGCAGTGAGAGAAGTCTAGAAAGAGGGTTTAAAAAATATACTGATATGTGTAGGCATCCCATTTAAAAAAAAGACACGTGATCCTGTAATATTGTCTTGGCTCGCCCTGTATATTCGAGAATAATTTCCAGTTATATAGTTTTTTATCTAGTTTACTTGTGTGTTTTTTTACTATCTAGCTATCGTGGAACTCGAGATATCGGAGTCCGACACACTATTACCCCACCCCATTTATCAAGAACTAAGTTTCACCGGCGCATCCGCCAGATTTGCAAATAAGCCAGTAATGTGATAACGTATTTACAATTTTTGCTCACCTTTCACTGGACATATCTAGTGCATCTACAATGGGACCAGCATCGCACCATACAGTGTGTAAGATATGCCATAGAAATCGCTTTGGCTAATACAGAGTAATAACTGAACAAACATAGAAAACATAGACATGAGTCAAACTGAAAACCTCCTCTTGTAAATTTTCTGGTGTCTGCTAAAAAGGCCCAAAATGTCTATAGATCATATCCAATACTATTTTCGATTTTCTAGATTGATTTTGGTACTCTTTAACTGTTTTGATTCTTACGTTTGATACTCAAGAGCAACAGTGTTTATCACGTAAGGTATATCACGTAAACTCTAGCAGTGATATAATATTCTAGGATGACCTGCACGCTCTCATGACATTGCCCAGTTGATTATTTTTGTGGTGACGCCTAAAGCATGGTCTCCACGACAACGTACACTCTTCAAAATTACAGGAGAAAATCTTCTCAAAAAACTTGTACTTTATCCTTAGCATCTTGACACAATTTCACGTTTCATTATTTCTTAGTCACCCTTCAATTATTTCAATTCCTACTACGGGTAGGATCTTTATCCCACAAAAAATATTGTAAAGATGGCGCTCGAGATAACCGAATTTAACAGAAATATAGCTCAGCGGTAAAGTGACGAGTTGAAGTTGTCTATGCGCTAGGCGACCGGAAGAAAGCACGTCGCAATAGCCATAGGGATGTACTTATAAATAATGTTCATTTTTACATCACTTTGTCGAAAAATATACAGGGTGTTCCATTTGAATTGAAAAAGTTCAATTAAAAAGTTCTAAATTAAGAAATCATCTTTAGTTACCCTGTATATTTCTAGGAAGTGACAATGACTCAGAAACATTAAATAAATGTCTCGTTACTGGTATTCACGTATTTTCTTCTTATTATTTCATAATTGTGACTTTAGTAATTTTTTCAATGTGCATCTGCAGATAGCATTATGTCAGCAAAGAATTTATTACGTCCAAGTGGTTGGAAGATAGTCAGCAATAATATAGTAGTGTAAAAAGTATAGAAAGATGATTCAAAAAATGCACTGATATGTATAGCATTCCATTTAAAAAATAAAGGGAATTTTTCCTGTAATATTAACTTGGCTCGCCCTGTATATGTATTCTAAAATAATTTCCAGCTAGACTTTTTTATCTAGTTTAGTTGTATGTTTTTGTTCATTTCTAGCTATCATGAAGTAGAGCTATCGAAATCCGACGCACTATTAGCCCTTATGAAGAACTAGATTTCACCGGCGCATCCACCAAATTTGCAAATATAAAGTTGTGTCCAAAATATAACATTCAAAGTGGCATGCCTTAAGAATTACATCGCAGAGAGCCGCACGCTTGCAAACGAACACCTGCTTAATGCGTTCAGAATCGGATTCAAGATTTGTATGACTACATTCGTATTTTACTTGTCGTATGACAACTCTCCATTTAAATATTTATTACCACAAAAAACACTACTGGGCAAATTTTCCAATTTAATCTCATTAAAATACTAGTACTACACTACAGTTTTTTTTTTCTTCGTATCCGCAGTTTCAACAGAAAGGGCACGCACTACAAAAATAACAAAACATTAGGTTCATATTTATTCAGCGAATAAAAAATTGCCGTCAAAGGAGTCATCGTATGTGCTTTATAAATATGAACTCAGTTTTTTAGCATTTCTTTTATTACTGTCAAATATGTTTGTTTTTAAATGTTTTACTTCCCTCGCATACCAAAGGGAAGTATTGTATTCGATAAAAAATCACCCTCCGACATTTTTCCGGATTTTCACGTTTCAGATCACGTAGATTACGAAAATATAGGTTTTTCAATTCCGTCAGTCTGTCTGTCTGTCGGTGTATTATCTAAAAAACTACTTGACGTAGAGCAGTCAAATTTGGTAGGTAGCTGACGCTGCTGTCAGCGATGAAATGGTTAAACTTTCACTGGAAAATATATAGGGTGGACCGTCTAAATGGAATAAATAATGAGAAAATTTTGTTTACTCAAATTTAAAATTTCCACGTTCCATGGCATTCTAAACCTATTTCAGAAAAAAAAATTCAAAACTGTTTTGGTCGGATGACACTTTAAAATATTCTCCAAATGTACCTTCCTCGAGAGGTAAACGTATAATAATAGTACACGCGGGTAATGAAGATGGATGTGTAAAAGGGTGTTTAATGCTTTCCGCAAAAAAACAGCGATTACCACCAAGATATGAATGCCACTTTGAAAAATGGTTTGCAGAAAACCTATTGCGTAACATAAAGCCAAATTCGGTCATAGTGTTAGATAATGCCTCTTACCATTCGCGACAAGCTGAGAAAATACCAACTACTTCGATGCGAAAGTTTGAATTAATTGAATTTAAAAAAAAGTGAAAAATGCAAACATTAAAAAAACATTTGTAATAGACGAACTTGCAGAACAACATGGTCATACAGTTTTAAGACTGTGAGTTAAATCCTATTGAAAAAATTTGGAGTGCATTAAAAAATTACGTTAGAAACACAAGTCCCCGACTTAGTCATAATCTGATACAACTTATAAGACAGTGAGAAGCCCATAGAAAAGCAATGGACGGGATGCGTGAACCATATTAAACAAAATTGAAAATCAATATTTTGCCACAGTTCCTCAACAACAACCGATTATAATAAATCCCAATGATTCCTCATCATCATCATCTTCGGGGATGAAGAATAATGTAATTATTGGCGCATGCATTTCAGTAAGTAGGTTTAATGTAGATACCAATAATAATGTTGTCTCATACAATATACAAAAAGAAAGATTTTTTTGTCACATACCTATACCGAAAAAAGAAACAACAATGTATTTTAGCTACACGTGCTTTGGCAATACACATGTATATATTAGAACTATACAACCATTGTTAGGTAGGTTCAATATAATGCTAGAATTAAATCCTAAATAAAACGAATGTAGGATTGTTGTATTTTTATTTAATAATAGGTAGAACTGTGAAATCCAACATTTATGAAAGCAGGGAATATTTTACTTTCATTGTTTCATTACTTGCCAAACTCTGAAATTCTAACTCCGGCTCTGCAAGTCAACGTGGACTCTACATACTAGACCAATACGCATAATAAAATTCGACCAATCAGTAGATCTGTAGCAGAATTTGCCATCAATCAGATTTAGTGGGCGTAACTTATTTACTTAACTCGGCGGTAGTTTATAAAAAAACTACTTAATTTAATTTGTGGTCATTTTTTGTCACACCTCCAGACAATAGTAAAAAAAGAATAAAGGAAGCCGCAAATGCTCCTTATATTTTGGATTTTAGTTTTTTTTTTACCAGTAATATGAAAACCTATTTCCAAAATTTGCTCACCTTTCACAAGACATAACTTGTGCATATAGAATGAGACCAGCGTCGAACCAAACAGTGTGCAAAATATTCCACAGAAATCGCTTAAGTCAATGCAGAGTAATAATTGAACAAACATAGAAAACACACATGATTCGAATTGAAGACCTCCTCTTTTAAATTTTCTGGAGTCTGCTAAAAGGACCCAAAATGTCTATAGATCGTGTATAATACTATTTTTGATTTTGTAGATTGATTTTGATATCTTTCTTCAAATTCCTAAATTCGTTGTAACATATTACAACGCCGGGATTAATATTCTTTTAGTCATTATACCTTCTGTTTGATATCCTTTATTATATTCGGTGTAATTCATAGAAGATACTCTTTAACTGTTTTGATTCTTACGTTTGATATATGGTCCAGTCCAGTGTTGCAAATACTATTGTTTTTTCAGTAGATCTACTGTTTTTTGGTTTCTTTCCCTGTTTTTTGTTCGAACTGTTAAATCCACTGTTTTTTTGCATATCATATAGATCAATTGTTTTATTAAGGTATTACCTGAATGTTTGAAAGTCCACCGAAAAGGGAAAATGCTGCACCTAGTAGAATAATTGGGTCAGTTAGTCAAATTTTATATATAGCTCATTAGACGAGGTATTCGCCGAATAATTGTAGAGAATACCCCCCGCCGCTCTTCGAAATTTTTTTAGAGATAGATAGTTTATTATTAAGAATGCCACCCCCCGTTCTTCGAAATTTATTTTGAAGATTGGTGGGAGTCGTATGTTGCGATCCTCCGGGTCCCGATTTTCTCTCGACGGCCCTATGTTTCATTACAATAAATTCCCTGTTTTCTACTATTTTTTTTATTATCTACAGTTTCTTGGCCTAACGGAGTTGGCAACACTGGTCCAGTCAGCGGAGCGCTAAAATGACTAAAATCTCTAACTTGAGTGCTAGTGAATGGATTTTGATAAAACCTTGTGCAATATATTTATAATGAATTTAATAAAGAAGTTTAAATAAGATTAGAGTAGGAAATCATCGGAAGGGGTAGAAAACACCCCTTTTATCCCGGATTCCGTAACTTGTAGATTTGGGTCAAAAGTGAAAAATAAACAATATGTCTTTCTTTTGGGCCCAAAGTAAGATGTCATATTCGTCTTTCGAAAATTCCTAAAAGTGGGGGAAGAGAAATGTAAAAGTTGAAAAATAAATCTGACAAAATGCAGGTGAATGTATCATCGAAATACAAGACTTTTTCATTTGAAACTTGTCTGTAAAATGCGTTTTCACTGAGTTTTTCCGGAAAGCATGGAAAACTACTTTCTTTGAAATTGAAAATTCAGATGTATGCATTGAGTTCTTCTAAACATTTCTTATCTCTTGGAATATTTTTGTAACTTGCTAATTTTCCGAGTTACAGGCAGTTTTTCACAATGAATAATGTACTACATTTTTTGCAAAATCTTCAATTAAAAGATACACGAAAATTCAAAAAATAAGGGTGATTTATATAGTGTCATAGAAAAATATGAAGCCTAATATAGTTATACCATTTTTAAAGGTTCAATATAATTTTTAAATTGAAATGTGCAAAAAATGTAGTACATTATTTATGTGAAAAATTGCCTGTAACTCGGAAAATTAGCAAATTATAAAAAAATTCCAAGAGACAGAAAATGTTTAGGAGGCCTCAGTGCATACGTCATTTTTACAAATTTTTAAATTACATGTTTATAAATCGTTACAATTTCAAAGATAGGGGTAGTTTTTCATGTTTTTCCGGAAGAACTCGGTGAAGACGCACGTTTCAGAAAAGTTGCAAATAAGGAAAGTTTTGTATTTCAATGATACATTCACCTAAAATTTTTCAGATTTTTTTTTGAACTTTTAAATGTCCCTTCCCCCACTATTAGGAATATTCGAATGGCCATATCTCGAAAAATAAGCATTTCTCGAAAAAATTCACCAGAGTAAAAACATCTTATTTAGGGCCAAAAAAGGTAACCACATTGTTTATTTTTAATTTTACACCTAATTCTACCAGTTACGGAACTCATGATAAAAGGGGTGTTTTCTGCACCTTCCGAACATTTCCTTCTCTAATCTTTGTTTCAACTTTTTTATTAAGTTCATTACAAACACATTGCACAAGATTTCATCAAAATCCATTTACTAACTGGGCTAATACAAGAGCTAAAGAGTTATCATTATTACAAGTCGAAAATAAAATTTCACCGGCGCATTCGCCAAATTTGCAAGTACACCGAGATTCTGACTTTGTTCGAATTCTTGCTCACCTTGTACTATATGTAGTAGAAGACCTAGCGGTCATTCGAGTGTTTAAACAAGCTCAGGGATTTGTAGATTGATGACTCAATGCCAGTTAAATAAGAAACCAATGACCTGGGTGTCTTGAATCTCTATGACCAAAAGTCGCATAACATTTAGGGAAAATGTGTACCAAAATTTGCACAACCCTAGAAATATCCATTCTGGAATGTGGCATTCTACAATATTCAGTAAAATGATCAACGAGTGGGTAAATACCACAGGACATTGTATATCGCATGCGAGTTAATTACAGCTGTGGCTAATTTCAATGACGCAAATTCGTTTACTACAGTTAAAAGGTTACAATTTCTAAAAAATACAGTACAACATAGAAGGTATTACAGGAAATTTAATTCGTTTCACCTCTCAAGTTAGAGGTGAAAGTGGACTGGACTAATACAAGAGCTAAAGAGTTATCATTATTACAAGTCGAAGACAGAATTTCGCCGGCGCATCCACCAAATTTCCTAGTATGCCGGGATTCTGACTTTGTTCGAATTCTTGGTCACCTTGTACTATATGTAGTAGGAGACCTAGCGGTCATTCGAGTGTTTAAACAAGCTTAGGAATTTGTAGATTGATGACTCAATACCAGTTAAATAAGAAACCAATGACCTGGGTGTCTTGAATCTCTATGACCAAAAGTCGCATAACATTTAGGGAAAATGTGTACCAAAATTTGCACAACCCTAGAAATATCCATTCTGGAATGTGGCATTCTACAATATTCAGTAAAATGGTCAACGATTGGGTAAATACCACACGACATTGTATATCGCATGCGAGTTAAATGATCAACGAGTGGGTAAATACCACACGACATTGTATATCACATGAGAGTTAACTACAGCTGTGGCTAATTTCAATGGCGCAAATTTGTTTACTACAGTTAAAAGGTTACAATTTCAAAAAAATACAGTACAACGTAGAAGAAGGTATTACAGGAAATACAATTCGTTTCAACTTAACGATTGGCAGTTTACTGTTTAGGTTAAGTAAGTTTAGGTTAAGTAATAAATCTAATATTTGAACCGTTTATACAACAACAAATACGAGCAACATGTGGAGCACTTACTATAATTTTCTCTGTTGAATTGTTTGAAGGAACCCCTATTTTTAAGTTTATTATCGAATTTTGTACTTATTGCTCAGTAAATTGAGAAGGGGCACAAATAGCCATAGGGATGTACTATAAAAACATGTTCATTTTTCATTTCTACATCACATCGTCGAGAAATATACAGGGTGTTTCATTTGAAAAAAATTGAGAAAATTTGATTAAAATTACTAAATTGAGAACTCATTTTTAACCGCCCTGTGTATTTCTAGGAAGTGACAATAATTTAGAAACATTAAATAGAAGTCTCTTTACTCGCATTCACATCTTCTTTTATTATTATTTTATCATTGTGACTGTAGTCATTTTTTCAATGTGCATCTGCAAATTGCATTATTTCAGCAAAAATATGTATTACTTCCAAGTAGTTGGGAGACAGTCAATAACATACAGCAATGAAAAAAGTGAAGAAAGAGGGTTCAAAAAATGTATAGCATTCCATTTTAAAAAAATACACTTATTCTTGTAATATTGTCTTGGCTCGCCCTGTATAGGTATTCGAAAATAATTTCCAGTTAGCCCTTTTTATCTAGTTTACTTGCATTTTTTTGTTTATTTCTAGCTATCATAAAACTGAAGTTATCAAAATCCGACGCACTATAGCTCACCCCATTTAACAAGAACTATGTTTCACCGGCGCATCCGCCAAATTTACAAATTTACCAGTAATATTAAACCCTATTTCCAAAATTTGCTCTCCTGGACAAACATAGAAAACATACACATGAGTCGAATTCAAAATCTCCTCTATTCAATATTCTGGAGTCTGCTAAAGGGACCCAAAATGTCTGTAGATCGTATTCAACACTATTTTCGATTTTCTAGATTGATTTTGATATCGTTCCTCAAATTCCTAAATGCGTTGTAATATACCGCCGCTCTTAATATTCTTTTAGTTGTTGTACCCTCTGTTTGATATTCTTTGTTATAGTCGGAGTAATTCACAGAGGATATTCTATAACTGTATTGATTGTTACGTTTTATGTACAAGAGCTAAAATGTTTGTTAAGTATATCGAGTACATTCAAGCAGACATTATCCACGTTATTATAATTTTTAAATCCACATCAGTTGATTCCTAAAGCAATAAATATAATATTTGGTTAATAATAAATAATGCAGAAATAAATTCATTTAATATTTTTGTAGTCAACACATTTTTACATAATATTTTGCTGAGCACTTATTGCTTCAATTAAGGTATTACTTTTACATTTATAATTCTCTTCTGAAGATCGTTATAAAAACTTTAAGTAATTATCACAGAAGGACACAAAAAACGTTAACATTCCGAAAGAGTCACCCACCTTCTGTGTTATTAGCTTCTACATTAGAGAATGTTATGATATAATATGCAAAATGTTTCACCAAACCTTACTTACATACCTGGGTATGAAAGTTCTCGTCTCAAAGTTGATGCAATTAGAGTTAGTGGCTAGTCAGACAAGCATTTCCATAATAAGTGGATCAAGTGATTTTATCTTATAGGACGGTCTGCTCGCTCTCATGACATTACCCAGTTTGTTATTTTTCAATGGGGGACACCTAAACCAAAAAGTTCATAAGCAGGATCTCCACGACAACGTACACTTTGATAATTACAGGAGAAACATCTTCTCAAAACACTTGTATTTTATTCCTAGCATATCATTACAATTTCACGTTTCCTTATCTCCTAGTCACCCTTTAATTATTTCAATTCTTACCACTTCTAAGAATTTAGACAGAATACGCAAGACAATTATACCCTATTGGTTTTAAAGAATTATCATTATTACAAAGTCAAAACAAAGTTTCACCGGCGAATCCGCCAAATTTGCAATTTTCCTGGTAGTCTGACTTGGTTCCATTTGGTCACCTTGTATTATAGTAGGATACGTCATTCGAGTGTTTTAGCAAACTTAGAAATTTGCAGATTGATGACTCAATACCAGTTAAATAAGAAATCAACGACATGGGGGTCTTGAATCTCTATGACCAAAAGTCACATAGTATTTAGGGAAAATGTCTACCAAAATTGGTACAACCCTAAAAATATCCATTCTGAAATGTGGCATTCTACAATTTTCAGTAGAATGATCAGCGAGTGAATTATTTAAAGGAATTCCTATTTTTGAAGTTAATTATAGAATTTTGTACTTATTGCTCAGTAAATCGAGAATGGGTACAAATAACCATATAAAAAAAATTTTCATTTTTCATTTCTACGTCACATCGTCGAGAAATATACAGGGTGTTCAATTTGAAAAAAATTGAGAAAATTCAATTAAAATGTACTGAATTCTTAACCACCCTGTATATTTCAAGGAAATGACAGTGGTTCAAAAACATTAAATAGATGTCTTGTTACTGGTATTCGCATATTTTTTTGTTATTATTTCAGAATTGTGACAGTAGTCATTTCCCATACAGCACAAGGACATCCTCAGAACATACTGGGGACAACTTTTCAGGACATATGGGATATCCTGGGAAGATCCCATTATCACCTTAGGATGTCCGTAGGATATCCAAATGGGACAGTTCGGGCTTTGCTGATGACGTCCTCAGGACATCAGTACGGGTGTGTACAGGACATCAATTTTAAGATAAATACTTGAATTTTTGATATGTTACTTTGAAGTATTTGAACACAATTAATGAAAGAAAAATTTTTTTCAACCCCGAGAAGAGGTGAAAAAAATATAAGTGTTTTTTCAAAAGTACTCAAAATGTGTAAAAGATAGTAAAAGAGGTTTCAAATAAAAATTGTAAGAGCATGAAATATTACATAAAAATTGATCTCTTGCCTTTTTTGGCTTTATTAAAAATCAACAGAGTTTAGGGTGGTTAGAAGTTGTAAGGGATGATATGTACAACTTTAAAAAATCATAGCGTGCTGAAAAGTTATAATGAATTTAAAAAAGAATTCTATTCACTCAGAAAAATATTGTTGCGAATTTTCCACCTTTTAGGAAACACCCTGTATGAATCCGTGGGTTCTAAATAATTTTAACAAGAGATTAAACACTACTAACACTTTATTTAACAATTTACTGACTGTACAATACTTGTACAGGATATTCCTACAGTGGATATTTTGTTAGGCTTTTAATATCTTTGCGGGATATTACTAGGACATCCTGCCAGGATTTGTCTAGGATATCCCAATTTGTGATATTCTCAGGTTGTATATATTTTATTGGGATATCCTAAGGATATCCTGAGGAATGTTGTCCTCGATTAGGACATACAGGACCAAATGAGGATATCCTAGGGATGTCATGTGCTGTGTGGGTTCTTCAACGTACATCTGCAGATGGCATTATTATTTCAGCAAAAAAGTTTATTACATGCAAATGGTTGGGAGACAGTCAATAATAATATAGCACTGAAAAGAGCATAGAAAAAGGTTTCAAAAAATGTACTGATGTGTATAGCAGTTCATTTAAAAATAAGACACTTGATCCTGTAATATTGTCTTTACTCGCCCTGTATATTCGAAAATAATTTCCTGTTATGGTCTTTTTATCTAGTTTACTTGCATTTTTTAAAAAAATTTTGCTACCAGAGAACACGAGCTATCGAAGTCCGACGATCTATTACCCCACCCCACGTATCAAGAACTAATTTTCACCGGCGCATCCGCCAAATTTGCAAATGTGCCAGTAGTATGAAAACCAATTTCCACCTTCCATTAGGCATAGCTTGTGCATCTTTAAAGTCTATTATTAAGGGCCAAAATTTCTTTAGATCGCCTCCAATATTATTTTCGATTTTCTATATTGACTTTGATATCTTTCCTCAAATTCCTTGTAACGATCCATTTGGTCATTACAACAGCATACCGTACTCAGCAAACAACTAGGTCCGCCGTTTGTAAATTGGGTTGCTTATTTATCGATGAGTCTCTCTCTCTCTCTCCAATATAGTTCAGATTAAATTAAAATAATTCCAAATCTCATTAAGCGTAGCATAGTTAATTTGGTTGCCTATGTGGGACATAAATCAAACTCGTAGCGCTCCACCTTTATATTTACCGACTGATATGAGCCTTTTTTTTAATGGGAATTTGTATCAGGATGGAGGAGGAAGAAAATATCTTCTATCGGACATCCTAGAATGCGAAGGTGATAAGGATAAAAGAGTGTAGGCCATTTTTAATTATTGGAGTGACCTAGTAAAGCCTTGACGTGTATACGCAATTTGTTAAATTGTACCATATCGTTGGGATTTTCTCGTCAGGGCTAAATAAGCCAGTTTCCGTTGTTTTGGAGTTGCCGTGTGGCGTATTGTGGAGTGAGTTTTGGAAACTTGTATCTCTTTTATAGAGGAGTTATATTGCTAGGCCACATTCCCTACTTCGTTGAGCCATAACACCATCGGCCCGGTTGAATCATACGGGTTCATTTGTTTTGTGAACCAAACCCTCGAAAGAGGGTTTTTTAGGTTCGAGTATTTTGCGCTGGAGTAATTTAAGTTATAGTCCTGATAAGTTCTAGAAACTATTGGTATTGAGTTCCGTAATCGTAGAGTTACGTATGCTTGGGCGTACCTGGTTACCACATGGTTATCTTTGCATAGTTACGACGACCTACTTCAACAACGTGGTATGGTTTCTAGATATCGAACGAAGTCGAGGTATTCTTATAATTTGGGAGAGACGAAAGGATTCAGATAAGGTTGCATACTTATATTTTTATTTACATAATTAATTCGATTATTTAGATTTTTTTTTTTGTTACGTAATATTCAGTAGAGATGTTTTTGAATCAGTATTGATTTTATAAGTTCTGATCGAATGTAACGTTGATTCTGAATATCTACGTAAGATCAATTTTTATATTCATTTAGTGAAAGAATTTTATTTCCTTATCTCAAAAAAAAGGCATAGCATATTTGCTGCTCCGCCCTTGTGTGAAGTCGTATATTAAAATATTGTAAAATAATTTGTAAACCTTGCGTGCTCACGTCCGGTAATTTTCATGATTTGTTTAAGAACATTTGTTATACACTGCTTATAAGAATAATAGGTAATACACTGCCCGTCTACAATAAAGGGTATACACATTAGTTTTCACCAAACTTTTATTGCTTTTGTCACTACTCAGGAAATAAACAATTTTTAAATTTAAATGTTCATTTATTCAAGTCAGTATGCAATGTTATAGTATAGAATCTTGATCTGGGGAGCCTAGATACCAAGGTAAAGACTTGTTGATGTGTTACAAATACTAATATTGTTATTTTTTTCTTTTGGGAACGGATTCCTTTTACAACAGGGGCTTTTCTAGCTTAGGGCCGAACATATAAGCTAGTGGCGCCCTCACATGTTTTTTTTAACCCACCCTACTCTCTATTGAGCTCGGGTAATATTTTTTTTGCCGCGCTATCATCAATCCGTGTCCAAATTAAGTACTATTGTAGGAAAAGCGCGTCGCATCCTAAGTTCGTTGTAATGTATGACACCGTGGGTCTTAATATTCTTTTAGTTATTGTATCTGCTGAATGTTGTCCATTGTTACATTCTTAGTTATCCACAGAGGGTGCTCTTTAACTGTTTTGAGTCTTAAGTTTCATATGCAAGAGCCAAAATATTTGTTAAATATATCACGTAAGCTCAAGCATATGATATTCACGTTATTGTATTTAAATCCAGATCAATTTAGTCTTAACGCAGTAAATATTTGGTTAATAGTAGATAATGCAGAAAGAAAATCGTATATTATTTTTCTAGTCAACGCATTTTTACATAATATTTTGTTGAGCATTTATTGTTTCAACTAAGGAATTATTATTTTTACTAAATATTTATAATTTTCTTCTGAACACCGATAATTTTACTGAACGTTGTTTTATTATTCACCTATTTGATTTAACCTAATAGGCATATTACAACTGATCAAAAATGTTAAGTAATTATCACAGAGGAACGCATAAAACTATAAATATGCTGAAAGATTCACCGACCTTCTACAGTAGAAAATAATGCGACATAGTATGCAAAAGGTTTCATCAGTAAACCTTAGTTACATACTTAGACATGAAAGTTCTCGTATCTCAAAGGTGATGCAATTAGAGTTAGAAGCTGGTCAGACAGGCATTTCGATAATAAGTGCGTTAAATGATTTAATCTTGACATTAATTAACTGGCCCAGTCCCAGTCCAGACTTTAACCCTATGGAAGATATATGAGGACTACTTGTATGCGAAATGTTAAACCACTGGATGTAAAAGAATTACTGGAATTAATAATGCATGGGACAATATTACCGATGATTATTGCATGAGTTTATTGAATTCTATCCAAACAAACTAATAGAAGTTATAAATAGAAATTGGGCAATAACCAAATATAGTCCTATTTTTTTATAATATTTCTTATAAATTAATTAAACTGATATTTCTCCTTTTTGTTATTCTTGACTAAAGATGACGGTCTCGGATGATTAGGGGCTGAGCTTGAGCTCCTTGCCCCAATCATCGCTGTAGATCTGGACCGACCTCGTATGGGGTAGGCCTCCTTTTTCGCCTATCCCCCCCGCAAATTCGGGCGGTGTAAGCGCCAGCTTGGTCGTTTGTTTCTTCTGGCAATATATTTCTCCACTTTTTTAAATGTTAAATACCAAATTCCTGCAGATGTTATAACGCAGTGCAATTTGTCTCATTGACCATGCATCCATCTTCCAGCCTTACCATATACGCTTTAAAATAAAAAATAAAATAGTGATATCTGTTTTATTTCGACTAGTCATCACATATTCAAATAATGATATACTTACACTATTGTTCACAACAGTACCCGTGTTGACATGACATTTGAAATTTAACATGAAAAATAACTACATTGCATAAAACAATTTCAAAGAGATTACTGAAATTATACAAAATAGCTATTGGTTTGTAGTTCTCAATAACTGCAATTTTTATTACTTATGCATATTTCTAGACTTATTAACATGTAAAATGTAGTTGTGTAAATATGAAAACTAACCCCGTATAAAACAATTAAAATACACTGGCTTTCACCAAATTTTTTGTTCTCGCTTTAATCTAAATACTCCATTCCAAATCTCTTTACAGCCAATGCGAATCCTCAGCCTAAAAATATTCCGCTGTCCTTAAATACAAACACGTTTAACGACAGTGTACAATATTGGCGCTACTTGAAAACGAAATAAAGCCAGTTAAGTGAAACTTACGGAGCATAAGGGTGCAAAATACGCGACCGGGGCACGTCCTCTCTCCTCCAATTCCGACTAATGTAGGCCGGCCCCGTTCTTCCTTAGTTGACAGCTTATTGTCTCAATTCGTGACTTCGCCTTTCTAACTTTAAATTTACGATGTTTTATCTTAATTGTTTAATCTAACTGGTATTTTTGCCGGGGGCGACGAAGAGCCTCCACAATATAACGAATTTGTGATTCGTACGTAAAAACGTCTTAAACTATTATTGTTTCGAGGGGGAGTGTTTTCCAGTTTCACAATAACATAATTTGAATCGTTAAATAATTTGAAACAAATTATGGGGGTCCTGAGAATTAGCATAATTGCCCGGTTTGACTTGGCTGTTGTATTTATTTGTCGTTGCTAGGCAAATGGAATTAATTGGGTACAAGGCAACCCACGAAATATTATAGGTGGTAATTAAATGTATTCTATTTAAACGCATATTTGCCAAGTAAAAATAAAAAATGCATAAGAGGAATAATAGACGTTCAGCAATAATTTTAAATGCGTAGTAATAGTGATTTATTAAAACACTTATGTTTCTAGCACTGGATTTTATTGTAACTTAAATGAATTCATTTACTTGAGTCGCTTCGAAGATGATACGTTGAAGTATTGAAACTATAGTAGCGTTAAGTTACAATAAAATACAATGGTAGACACAAAATGAGTGCTTTAATAAATCATTGTGATCGACTACCACAAGGTAACGGCTAAATACATCAATTTCTTGTATAGTAATATAGTAGATGTCTAGTAAAATAATAAATAGTGAAACGGGTAGAAGTTACGCAATTTCAACCATAGCATCCATGAAAATCGAAATCCTGTTAAATTTTACGTTTCTTTTTGTTTTCTTGTGTCTTTTAAACTTAACGACCGAAAATACATAGGAATACATGGGTATGGTTCGCTGGTCTGAACATTTCTTTTGTGGGGCTGTGTAATTAATTTAAAAAAGTTAAAGAACATACGTTATTAAAATCCAACTGATATTACGTTTAATTGTTAAATAATAATTAATTAGTAGGTTTTTTAAATACGCTGTATAAGAAAAACCACGTACGTTACAAATTACTAATACATTTTTTAACAAAATTACCACAGAATTAAAAAATTGGCCTAATAACGCCGTAAAAGCCTACAATTTTTCACTTCTGCCAACACCAGCAAAGTTTTAATAACTTCCACCTCCTTAAAGGCACCTCCCAAATTGAACACCAGTTAAATTTAATAGAGGTTTAGATCTAAAGCAGTAAAGGGATCTACCAGCTATGTATAATTTGTCTGGAAGTAGTTCTTACAACATTAAGTTGGAATTATGACAGTTACCTATAAAGGGGTTTATACCAGACCGGTGAATGAAAGGTAATCATGGAATAATTGCTGCGTTGGAAGTTGTCGGGAACTGCCGTTTATTTCTTGTATATATCCCCAAAAGGACTGGAATGCTTTGGCAAACGCCAGACTTTGTTACTTATGAAAATTAAACACATTGTTTTAATGGGACTGTAATTTAAGTCAGTAAATTTTAATAGTATCCATAATCTAGTTGTTAAATCCCTCATTCATGGACAAGACTTGTAATAATTATGTTTATGTAATGGCTTTCGTTCCCGGTGAAGGGTGGTTCGAGATATAAAGAAGTTTGTGTAAGGAGGAGTTGTGCACGAAAAAGTCATGTATCGTGAAGTAGGAGTTTTATTTTTGGATAAAGGATCAAACTATAAATGCAGAAGTGCCAGGAATTATTTTTGTTGAAAAATTGTTTAACGTGGTATTAAAAGATGTTGAACGCACTTATTGTACTCTTCGCAAATACAAAACGAAGAGTATATTGCACATTTCTAAAACCGGTAGTATTTCCCGTAGAGAAAAAAAATTCATATCACTGTGTTGGTAATAGAGTTTTGAACAACTTTCAAAATGTCCGTCCATCGCCCAGTGGAAAAACGCCTTTTTTTGGACAGAAGTCTGCCTGGAAGTCAAATCTTAATCAATTTTGATCTATCTTGGCTTAAAATGTAGGTAATTGGCTACACTTTCAGCGTATACTACCTAAATTGCAAACCCAGATTTACTAACCTCAAAAAATGTATCAAATATCACTTTTTTCTATTTCTACAAGTCAAATCTTAATCAATTTTGATCTACCTTGGCTTAAAATGTAGGTTATTGGCTACTATTTCAGAGTATACTGCCTAAATTGCAAACCCCGTTTTCCTAAATTCAACAAAACATAATGGGCTTGTTCCATGAGATTCTTTTTATACGGTTTTTATGCTTTTTCATATAGTACTCGATATTCTCATTATGCACTTAAAATTTCGTGTTATTAACTTTTTCCGTTCTCGAGATATAAGGAGTTGAAATTAGTAATAGTTGAAAAATCGAGCGCTCGTTTGTGACGTCACTATACGTAAGTGACCTAAAAAAAGTGGCTTTCTGGCATCGTTTAAATTTAACCTGAAAAGTAAAAAAACATGGAATTTTCAAACGCTGGTAAGTAAATAAATACGTCGAGTAGAAGTTCGTTCTATGTCTCTACGGAAAGGAGAAGATCGACGATGAATCCTAATCGTAAATTGCAGGGTCAAAATCAAAAATTCGTCCGGACAGGAACGAGAGAAAATTGTAATTTTTTGACAATTCACCAAATTGTACTCCCCTACTGTCAAGAAGTAAGCAAAACAAACAATTTTTCGAAAACAATTATAATTGTAACAACTAAGGAGCACCAAGTCTATTGAGATCGCCGAGTCTATGCGTATAGTGACGTAGCGCCTGGCCACGCCCCATTTTCGCGAGGTGGAGGTTTGTAATAGTTTTTAAGATACCAAAAAAATGCCGAACAAGCCCATTACCCTACTCGAAATTTTATTAACAATGTTCATGACTATAATATTAGAGAAAGGAAAAACTTATGTCTAGAAAGTGTGCGCCTCAGTAGGACGAGTACTTCCTTTTTGAACTTGTCAAAAAAAATGTTTAATGCTTTACCGCAAGAGTTAAAAAAAGAGGTTGTAAGTATCAAATGTTTCAAAAAAAAGGTCAGGGTATTATTAATTGAAAATAGTTTTTATACTTTTTGCATGTTTAAAAGTGAATTATTTATTATTTGTTTGCTTATAGTAATGAAACATTTTCTTTATAGGATTTTGCAAACAGTGGAAAGAAAAGCTATCTATTAGAACTAAAGGAAAAACTATATATAAAAATATTAATGAAATCTTTGCATTCTTTCGTAGGGGATCATGTAGATACTAGTTTAGCCTGCTTAGCCGTAGGGGACTAGGTTGGATGCTAGTGTTAAAATGAGAATGACAAATCAGAATTTTACTTGTTAGCATAACCAGAAGTCAGGTTATCGAAAGAATGCAAAGATTTCATTAATATTTTTATATATAGTTTTTCCTTTAGTTCTAATAGATAGCTTTTCTTTCCACTGTTTGCAAAATCCTATAAAGAAAATGTTTCAGTTTTTATACTATTGATGAATATTTTTCAGTACTTCAGTACACTATCTACCTGATATTCTTTCTGCTGTAACAAAAGTCAAATTAAGGGAAGCCAAGTCCGACCCTGTCGCTCAGAATCACCGTATTTAGGACAATAACATAAGATACTGGCCATAGAAACATCTGTTTTATCTTGCAAACTTTAGAGTCCGGGAAACGTGCTTTGTTAACTTTACTCTTTATTAGGTAGTCGACGTTAGCCACTTGGAAACAATAAATAACCATCCAAATTATTTTATGTCCAATTCTCTTTTATTAGTCGAGCTTGTTAAATAAGGCCTCGCCGGGTGGTCTAGTGAGATTTTCAGGACTAAAGCAGTTGATAGAGGCTTCCAGGAACCTATGTAATAGACCATAAGATAGATAGACCACTTAAGGCAGATTTTTTCCCCCATACAAAAGCAAAGTAAGGAACAAAAGGGGTTTTTTTCATCTGTTTTAGTGGTAATAAACATGTTCAAGTTAGGCCATATGATAAATACCATGGTCCGTTAGGTAATTTCAAATGCGTACGGTTTAAAGTAAAGAAGATCCTAATTGGTCGAGGATTTAAAGTTTACTGCCCACTTTGGAAACGTATTATTTCGATGTAGAGATTATCGCCACTCTTGGTTTAACTTCGGTTCGGTCATCTATCTACGGGGTATAGTGAATTCTCATTTTGCGAACCTTTTTCAATTTTAAAGTTTAAGTACATTTGTTTCGTATTTTGCCGGTTTTAATAAGTAGAAAATTAATGTGTTGTAATTATTGATCTAGTATTCGGTCGCGATTTAGCTAAAAGATTTGAAATTGCCGCGGACCATTTTATTTCTTGATATAGAGTAATTATCGTTTGTTAATTTATTTAATCCTCTTTAAGTGTTTGTGATTGTCAATTTCATTTGTTTTCATTTTCTTATGGAAATATAGTGGTTTAAGTGTTTTGAGAAATCACGTGTTTTATTTGCTTGTCAGGAAATTAAGTTCATTTTACATTCAGTAAAGTTTGTTGGTGAAGTAACCTGGTTGATGGACACCAAAAAGGATAAAACCACCTAGAAGGAAAAGGGTAAGCACAGTTTTGATTTCGATGGATATACTATAATATCGACGGAGTCCCCAAAAGTAATTGGGCCACTCCGTACTCTGCCAATGGTAATGTCTGATTAAATCATATAATTAGGGGAATAAAACCCCAGTTATTACAGTGGCGCAGTCGGTAGGATGTTTTTAAGGAAAAAAATTGCATAGCCAATTAATATTCAAGTTAATTAATTGAGTCACTGCATTTTAAAAGACGAATTTTGAAAATTCTAAAAAATGCAGTGACTCAATTAATTAACTTGAATATTAATTGGCTATGTAAATTTTTTCCTTAAAAACATCCTTTTTAGACTGCGCCACTGTAATAACTGGGGTTTTATTCCCCTAATTATATGATTTAATCAGACATTACCATTGGCAGAGTACGGAGTGGCCCAATTACTTTTGGGGACTCCGTCGATATTATAGTATATCCATCGAAATCAAAACTGTGCTTACCCTTTTCCTTCTAGGTGGTTTTATCCTTTTTGGTGTCCATCAACCAGGTTACTTCACCAACAAACTTTACATTCAGTAAAGTTTGTTGGTGAAGTAACAAGAACATGTCAGTTTTCGTTGTTGATTTTGTATTAAAATTACCTAAGAGAGTTTAAATTAGTGATTCCAAAAAGTAAAAGTTTTTTTTTAACTCGCAAAATTATACCAATACGTTGAGAATTTCATAGAATTAATTTATTTTGCTAGAGTAATGATTCGTGAATGTGTCAAGTAAAGTAAATTAAAAGTAGAGGTGAAAAATAGGATATTATCATTGGTGGGGCATATTATATAGTATATGTAAGAACGGCTTGTGTTTAATTCCTAGATAGCAAAGTAAAAATACCCTGAAACTTAACTACAATAGGCAATTCATAAGGTTATATGTGTATAAAAGAATTAAGGTTGCGTCAAAGCAATAAACTAAGTATATGTAGAAATTAGTGCTCCTATATAGCGAGTGCTGAGAATAAGAAGGGAATTTTACTGATCTGTTGTGAAGTGGGGTATTTAGAGAAACGATATTTAGAAATATATTGTCGAGTAAAATTTAAAAATACGGACCTAGCGTTAAATTATTGCAGTAGACGAGGTTATTGCACCCTCGTTCGGACAAAACCCCAGTTATTACACTGCTTATTTTTTCTTTTTTGTCTGTTTATGTACTACTTGTCTTTCTGTTTTTTTTTAATCTTTATGTATTTATTATTATGACGACTGTATACACTATTGTGTAAAATTGAGAAATATATTATTATTATTATTATTATTATTATTATTATTATTATATTATAATTATAAATTACTTTGCGTTATTACCACATTTCGTTATAAAAAAAAAAAATTCGAGCCAATGAATTAAAATTTTACCTACAAGTAAAAGAGGTTTGTGAATTATTAAAATAAAAGAATATGTACTATAAATAACAAAACTGGAATCTTTTATTGACAATAATTCTGGAGATATATCGAAGACACTAATTAAATATTAGTATATCTACCTAATATCTAATATCTATTTAAAAGATCCAGTAGAATATTTTATTGTTACAAATTATCTTGAAGATGTATTGGAGAGGTTAACTAGATATTGATAATATCATCAGTCTACCAAATTTATTTATTATGGATTAAAGTGCAAGCTTTATCATATTAAGCAGGGATTTGAATAATTGTATTTTATAAGTGAATATATTCTAATTTTGTGCAAATATCAAAAATTATGGATGCGATATTATTCTCACTTTTCACTAAATTAACTATGTCTATAAAATTGTTAATATTGACATTGTATTGATTTATAGAAAAAGATTTGAAGAAAAAATCTTTAAATTTCAATTTTAAATTATTTTGTATAAATTAAACATTGTTACAAAAATAAAATAAAAATATAAAATCAAGAAAAAAAGTTGTATGAAATTGTTTGGAATGGTGATAAACAAAAATATACAAAAAAAGATTTAATATTAAATAACATTAGAGATACACCTAAATTTGATGAAAATAAATTAAAGATGATACAGAAAGAATTGATCAATTTGACTTGCAGAAATAGAAAAAAGTGATTACTCTCATATTCGATACATTTTTTGAGGTTAGAAATCGGGCTTTGCAATTTAGGCAAAAAGTCCAGTAAATCAGCGAAGAGTATAACGGTTAGCTTCTTTTATATTTTCTCATATCTCCATTTGTTCCTGATTTCAGAAATATACAGTGTGTCTCGAATTGACTTTACAAGCAGAGAAACTTTTCTCATTATAGAAATACAGACACGATTATATAACGAATTACTTCTCACATGTGATTAACTTACATTAGACATTTTTTAATTTCGATTTTACAACCAAAAGTTATTCTTCATAAATACATCTATTTAGTTGACAGAATGATTGAAATTATCAGTAGTAATATGGGATGCGCAAGGACTTCGAAAGTTTACCAAGTATTAAAAAAACAAGGGTAAATTACCCGTATTTTTATTTTATAACTAAAACACAAAGTTGTTTAAAATTAGAAAATTGTCGTTTTTGGTCTATACTTTCAAGAATTATCTTCTGTTCTCTGAATAATTACTTCCATATGCCCGAAGTGGAGTGGAAGTATAATAGTCGTAAAAAAAATCAAATTTTTATATATTTGGCACAATGAGCTACAAATATTTGACATTTTCCGAATTTCAATATGCATCATTTGAACATAGACCACCTTTAAGAGGTCCTGTGTCGGTGGTTAGATCGAATTCACTCCATATTTCTTCCCCCTGCCTAAAACTACAAAAGCCTGATTTTTTTCCTCTTTTTGAAACCAATGAGATTCCTTTTTCGGTGGCGGCGGGGGATAGTTTTAACCCTCCATAGGAGTGTCTCAACCATTTGAGAATAATAGCTGGTTGTCGCATCGGTGTCAGATATTTGCACTAGGAGATACAAAAATTTGACCTTTGTATATGTTATTCACACTCACCTGCGGCTTTTGAGTTTTAGGAGTAGTTTTCACTCCCCATATGGGTGGATTTTGCTTTAATTCATAGAAATAGCTTATTGTGGTTCAAATTTATATTCTCTCTCTTAGACTACAAAACATGTACCAATTTTCACACTTCATTGAGAGTTGCTACATTATTTCTATGATTTTACACCATTTACAAGGATGCCTTTGTCTAAAAAAAAAAAAATAACTAACACGATAGATCCTTTTTTGGTCTACGAATTCGGATTCAATGTCGAATAATGTACAAAATCCATATATTTTGGTTTGCTGCACAGAACTTATTTGTGGCTGTGAATCAAAGATCGCTTTAAAACGTATCGTATTGTTTTCAAAGGTCTTGAAAGTTGCCTAGCCCTTACTTTCTGCAGTGATCGTATCATATCCTTGGTTATACCCCTGCAAAAAAACTTTGGAAACATCGGCACAGCTTTCTGTCTAATCATATTGATCCTCCATAGTTTGGTTTTGCACCTTGGGCATAAGCGTATCCCTCAGCTGCTGGTCTTCTTCATCCAGTGAAGTAACAACGAATGTGAGGAAAACCTATTTTTGAACATCGGTACCTCAATTTACATTGTTATTTTCGAAGCTAATTTTAACATATCCTAAGTAGGTATGACTTCATTCATTTTAAATCATTGATCTGTATCCGTATCAACTTAATTTAACGCATTCAATTGAGTCATATACTTTAAATAAACTTGAACACATTCTTCATTGTTTTTTGTAACTATTTTAGCTATAAACAGATGCCAATCAAACTCCAGCGACCATTCCAAGGCTGTGTCTGGAGATAGTTCGGAGGTAAGTAAAAAATATTCCGAATATGTAGAGTACTGGTGTGTTCGGACTCGACGGAAATTCAAATGGTATTATTTTGGCTATTTTGACAAAATAGGTTAGAACGTGGATAGATACTTAAAAACCCTTTCAAATGAGCTATCACACGCACCCTCATTCCATTTAAAGAATTTAAAGTGTAGCAACCCTACCCCTAGTACTCCGAGCGCCCACCAGACTAGCGCCATCGTCGCTCCACCGTCAACCCTGCTATGCACCCCCACGCACTCCCACCCTTACAGCGCATCCCCGACTCAGGGAGAGTCTGTATAAATTCAGACGCACCACTCAGGAACAACACAGTTCGATCCTTCGCTCTGACCAGCAGCTCCCTTGGGGACTCTACCTAGACGAAGGGTTAAACCGCGCTTACAACTGTGATAGCTCATTGCTTAATCGCTGCTCTGCTTAGGGCGCTCCCTGTGGGACCCCTTATCCGGACCGATTAACGGCGTCTATCACTCGTCTCTTCGTATAATCTTTGTACATATATTAAGTAACATAGTTTTGTATCATTTTCGAGTGAATAAACGAATCCAAAAATAGAACTTGTGAGTGTTTATGCTGACCACCTACAAAAATATATCAAGACATCTTACAGAATTAAGAATTTACGTGTTTTAGGATTTTACTCGTATATTGTGAATTACATCGATACTGAATTTATCTGTTACGTATGGTCCTCACTGTATAATAACCAGTCTTTTTATTTTCCTGGTCAACTATGATAAAATACTGTTATGCCATCGAGTGCAGTGGGGGTATTAATAGGGAATTATTGGACGCGCAATAAGGACAAGCAGTATTAAAGTGAGCGTTATTTTGACATGTACGCCTGCGCAGTTTGAACCGCAAATAAGGGATCCCTTATTAAGGATAGTGCTTGTCCTTATTTGTGAAGGAATACTGCAATGCGTTAAATTTACAGTATTTTGACATTTGGCAACTTTCAATGATACATAGATAATATAACCTATAAGTATCTGATTCGATTCCATATCGAATTTTAATAAAACAGTACACACGCACCAGACCACAGAGGATAGAAAAAAATATATATAAACATTATTTATTTATTAATTTTGTAAGGTTAGGGAATGAGGGCGCAAGCGTCGAATTGCACAGAAATGATGACACGAAAAACGAAGCAGGTGTTCCAATAACTAACATTTCGTTGATAAAATAAGGATGATGCACTAATAAAATAAGGTAGCCCCTTAATACTGCGTGGCGGTATTTGAAATTTCCAATAATTCCCTATTATTTAGAGGCAGCCTGCCACTACTAATTGCAAACTTGTATTCTGCTGCACTGGAGTTCAACGACCGCTTCAGAGGTGGCGCTTCCAACAAAAAAATTCTAAGCAGAATCTTCGAGAGGCCATTTTGTGGGGTATGTAAGGATCAAGCTACTAGCGGGGACATCAGTTTTAATTCAGTTTCAATTCAATTTTAGTTAGGTTAAGTTCAGATAAGTCCGAAGTGAAGTATAAAGTAATAAATAGTGGTTAATATTATATTATTATAATAATACGTGTTGCAAGTTGCAATAAATTACTAAATAGTGTTAGTCGTATCGTGCATTATAGTTTCCGAGCCCACAGATTGGGGGTATTTACAAAGGGGTGTAAACTCGTAGCAATATATAAAACATAGGATTCATCTGGCAAAACATATATTAGATTGATGAAGGTATTTTTATTGTACTTCAACCTAATTAAGAGTACTCCTATAAAAGCATGAAACAATATAAACACGAACGTTATGTTGTAATTTTAGAGCATTATGATCTATTATTGGAGTAACGAACATGATAATGCTATTATTATATTTAAATGTGATTGCGTCTGTGATTTATGCATGCATCGAATAATTACCATTTGCTGATTATGAATACTTCTATTTAATTTTGTGAATACTCCTGTAATTGCCTCTCAACAAAGCCGTTTCATTTTGTTTAAAAATTGAATTACATCGTTTAATTAAATGGATTTTTTTCTAATCCAGTAGCGATTTTGCCTTTGTATTTGATATTAAATAACCATCAACGTATTTTACAACAACATTAATCAGCTAGAGCCTACTACCACCTAAAATAATAAACTCTACAAGTTTTTCATTATATATTCAAAGCTAATAGCAGACAAAGCGCAAAGCGCATATTCAGATAAAGAGGTGATCTGATCTACTGAGAATCGTGATCGTTACTATAATTGTAGTAATAAAATTGAACTATGACAATAATAAAATCTTTAATAGGATCTTCGATTATGGCAGTTATCAAACTTAAATAATTAAGTAAATTTTACTTGTGACGTAGTTTTCACTATCTTACAGTATAGAAAGAAACGCCTCTAAGTGGTCCACAAAATAGTTTTTCGTTCTAAATTGTCTAGAGCTCTTATTTTGCAACCGATTCGGATATGTTTTTTTGTTAATATTCGTTATTTAATAGGGAACTTTCACTTTTTTACTGCATCAAAATCTTCTAGTATACTAAAAAATAAGATATGCAAAATATGACGCCTTAATTCCTAATAATAAATTTGTTATAAATTATTAAAGTTTTGCGCGCGAACGAACCGTTTCAAACAGGTCGTGACGTCATACCCTACAATATGCAAGCGACGACGGAGATCCCAGCACTCGGCCGCTTGATTTCATAGTTCATTTAGCCGTAAATACTCTTCGCAAATACAAAACGAAGAGTATTGTGTATAAAAGATGCCTCCATAAACATATCCACTTTCGGCAAATTATCAGATTGGCCCCTTGACAAACCTTCATCAGTCATTTTAAAATATCTGTACAACTACAATAAGCGATACTATAAAACACAATTATATATTTATTATTTATATCAGAACAGTCACTAACAAATCCCAGTCTAATAACATCGGTAAACATCTGATTGTGTTGCTTCCGGCGCGACAACTACCCAATATTGTAGGGTGTGACGTCACAGCTCGTTTCGAGCCACTTCAATTTTATCGCTGTTTAGATCCTTCATAATGATCGCGAGGAATTATAAATCTTATTTGTTGTGAAGTACACGTTTTATTACAATATTACGCTATGTTTTTACTTCCCTCGCATACCGAAGGGAAGTATTGTATTCGAGAAAAAATCACCCTCCCAGATTTTTTCGGATTCTGACGTTTCAGATCACGTAGATTACGAAAACATAGGTTTCTCAATTCCGTCTGTCTGTCTGTCTGTCTGTCTGTCTGTCTGTCTGTCTGTCTGTCCGTCCGTCCGGCCGTCCGTCCGTCCGTCTACCTGTCTGTCTGTCGGTTCGTCTGTCTGTCTGTCTGTCTGTCTGTCTGTCTGTTGGTGCATTAACTAAAAAACTACTTGACGGAGAGCAGTCAACTTTGGTAGGTAATTGACCCTACTAACAGCGAAGAAATGGTAAAATTTTCACTGGAAAATATACAGGGTGGACCGTCTAAACGGAATAAATACAGAAAAAAAAATTTTTTGTTCAAATTTAAAATTTCCACGTTTCATGACACGCTAAACCTATTTCAGAAAAAAAAAATTCAAAATTTTTTTCACCATTTTTGAAAAAATTTTGACCACTAAAACAGATGAAGAAAAAAATTTTTTTTGTTCAAATTTAAAATTTTCACGTTTCATGGCATTCCAAACCTATTTAAAAAGAAAATCCTTGTTCAAATTTAAAATTTCCACGTCACGTGACACGCTAAACGTATTTCAGAAAAAAAAAAATTTTTTCACCAACATTTTTGAAATAATTTTTACCAGTAAAAAAGAAAAATTTTTTTTGTTCAAATTTAAAATTTCCACGTTTCATGGCATTTTAAACCTATTTAAAAAAAAAAAATTTAATTTGTTTTACCAACATTTTTGAAAAATTTTTTACCATTAAAATAGATATAGTTTTTTCCCTTGTTCAAATTTAAAATTTCCACATTTCCATGGTACTCTAGTCGTATTAAAAAAAAATTAAATTTTTTTTGAAAAATTTAAAATGTTTTTTGAAAAATTTAAATTTTTTTTGCAAAAATCACTAAGTACTTACTATGGAATAGACGAAATATTTTTTTTTAATCAAATTTAAAAATTCCACGTGACATTCCAAACCTATTTAGGAAGAAAAAAATTTGTAACATTTTTTTACCATTTTGGAAAAAAAATTACCGGTAAAATAGACGGAAATTTTTTTTTTTGCTCAAATTTAAAATATACACGTTTCATGACATTCTAAACCTAATTCAGAAGAAAAAAAATTTGAAAATTGTTTAACCATTTTGGAAAAATTTCAAAATAATGAATTTTTTTTTCTTGGTTCAAATTTAAAATTTCCACGTTTCCATGGCATTCTAAACCTATTCAAACAAATTTAAAAAAATCTTTGATCTATTTCACTACTTTCTATAGAATAGATGAAACATTTTTTTTTGCTCAAATTTAAAATTTCCACGTTTCATGACATTCCAAACCTATTTCGGAAAAAATATTTTAATCATTTTTTTACCATTTTGGAAACTAATTTTACCACTAAAATAGACGGAATTTGGTTTTTCTTGCTGAAAATTAAAATTTTCACATTTCATAACATTCTAAACCTGTTTCAGAAGAAAAAAGATTTTGAAAATTTTTAACCAACATTTTTGAAGAATTCCAAAAAAAAATTAAATTTTTTAACCACCATTATACTTCCACTCCACTACGTGAGTGTGGAATTGAAAATGTGTCAGATGGCAATAACATTTGACGTATGCTATTTTACTTTTATTGAAAAATATAAAGGGTGGTCATTCCAAGAAATAATTCATGGTGGACATTTGTTAAGGTATTTGCGCAAGCCTTCCATATTTGGCACCTGTTATTTAGTATTGAATTTTTGCTGTTGGATGAGTACTCTGTATATTTTTTTGACGAAAACTTACTAGGTCTTGTTTGTAATAATAGTGATAACTATATTCCGATTATTATTTTCAATGTCATTTCGTAATTATTAATTATTTAGAGTGACCCGCGCACAAATAAAGAGGGAAGTTCTGTGTAAATTCCTTTACCGATTTTTTAGTATTATTGTAATTTTTTAAATTATAGGCAAGTTCCCTATTACGAAAAAAATTTTCATGCCCGATTTTTTAAATACAAAAACCTGAAGACTTTTCTAAATTTTTTATTGAAATCTTACAGAAACATTTTTTTAACCAATTTACATAAATCTTGCTACTCGGGGGTTTTAGAGGTCGCTGATCACGTATCTGACATCCAAGTTGTCGTGATTGGACCTGCAAGATGGTGTAATCAACATGACGGCTATAAAATGCTAAGAAACAATAAAAAAAAATATTTTCGTTAAAGTTAATTTTGACAAGTTTCAAATATTACTGATTACTATTTTAAATTCAAGATGGTAGATCCAAAATAGGAACCAAAGAATTTATTAAACACATTATTCTAAATAGGCTACTTTTAGGCATGATTGTAAAATTTGAAAACCGAAAATTGCTGCTATTTATTAATTATTGTCGATCATAAATATACGATTAAGTCCTCCATTAATTTTGTGTATTACATAACCTTATATGGGTAATGTTAGAAAATTTTCATCAGCTAATAACACAATGAATTTCTAACAAAAAACGTTAAACCTTTATGCCTTTACTATTGCCAATTGAAAATTCACAAAATCTACTAGATATAAAAATATATAAAATGGTGTTTCCATGTTTAATTTCTGGTTAGTGATACATATCATTAAATTACGCAATTTGCTTTTTAACGCTTAACGTTTCGATGAATTTATTAATTCAGGTTATCGAAAGAATGCAAAGATTTCATTAATATTTTTACACAAAGTTTTTCTTTTAGTTATAGATGGTTATTTTTTCTGCTGTTTGCAAAATCCTATAAAGGACATGTTTCAATTTATTAATTTCTTTAAATATTTAAAGTTTAAAATATAAACATGAAAAATCGTATATAGATAATAAAATTGTAAATTTAAAATCCATAAATTGAATCTTATTATTAAAAAAAAAGTTAAACATGTTAAATTAAATAAAAATAAGCAAAGTATTCATATGTAACAAAACAAAAGAGTTTTCTCTCTATTTTAAAGAAGTACAACTAATTACCGCTTAATCCACAACATTTCAAAAAAAATATCATTAGTCAAAATATGCACAAATGAAAGTACTTCATTGTTTCTAGCTTTTCACATTTTTGCAAATATTTGGTACCCTACACATAAAGTTTAGAAAATAGTATCATTTTCGGACTTTTCATAGAAAGCTTTTTAGTAAAGATAGACTTTTCATCGCGTAAATAAAAAGTTTTCCCTCTTCCAAACTTGATCCGTAAACACATCGTAGATCTAAGGAACCATGGACCATTAAAATGTAACAAAATTAAGGCCAAACTTTTTATTTAGGACATAATAGAATTTTTATCTGTATAGGGGATTAGTGTGAGTATAAATTTCGGGTTTCGAGGTTGAAAGCACTTCCATTTGGCCGCCATCTTGAAAGAGGGAGTGTAAACAGTTTTTTTGAGTTGAGAATAATTTTCTTTTGCCGGGCAATGCCCGCTGAAATGAATTTGAAGGAAAAAGGAGAAAAGAAATATGATTTACCAATTTACCAAATAGGGGTGGTTTTAACCCTGTGGTTATCCCTAATCATATAATTTTGCTATAGGGGATTGTAACAAAAATCAAATTAAGAAAGCCAAGTCCGACCTTGTCGCATATAGAATCACCGTATTTAATACAATAACGTAAAATACTGGTCATAGAAACATCTGTTTTAACTGATTTATTTTAGAGCCCAGGAAACATGCTTTGTTAACTTTACTCTTTATTAGGTAGTCGACGTTAGCCACTTGAACGCGGTAAATAACCATCTCAATTATTTTATGTCCAATTCGCTTTTCTCACTTGAAGTTAAGGACACTTGTTTAAATTCTACCCACCGGGGGATCTAGTTAAATTTTCGTTACTAATGCAGTTGAGAGAGGATTCCAGAAAACATATGTATAGACAATAAGATAGATAGACCAAATAAGGTAGATTTTTTCCCCCATACAAAAGCAAAGCAAGGAACAAAAGGGGTGTGTTTCATCTATCTTAATGGCATAAAATGTTAAAATAGGTCATATGATAAATACCATGGTCCATTCGGTAATTTCAAATAGGGATACGGTTTAAAGTAGAGAAGATTTTAATTGGTCGAGGGTTTAAAGTTTACTGCCCACTTTTGAAACGTCTTATTTCGATTGAGATAATACACTCTTGGCTTAACGTCTAATCGGTCGTCATCTACCTACAGGTTATAGTAAATTCTCATTTTACGAACCTTTTTCAATTTTAAAGGTTAAGTACATTTGTTCAGTAGTTTGCCGGTTATAATAAGCATAAATTAATGTGTTGTAATTGAACTAAGAGCATTCGGCCGCGATTCAGTTAAAGATTTGAACTTGCCGCGGACCATTTCATTTCTTGATATAGTGTAATTACTGTTGCTTAATTTATTTAATCGTTAAATGTTTGTGATTGTCATTTTCATTTGTTTTCATTTTCTTCTGTAAATATAGTGGTTTAAGTGTTTTGAGAAATCACGTGTTTTATTTGCTTGTTATGCAATTGAGTTCATTCTATATTCAGTAAAGTTTGTTTGTGAAGTAACCTGATTGAGGGACACCCAAAAGGATATAATCACCTAGTTCAAAAAGGGTAAGCACAGTTTTGATTTCGATAGATATACTATGATATCGACGGAGTCTACAAAAGTAATTGGGACACTCCATATTCTGCCAATGGTAATGTCTGATTAATTCATATAATTAGGGGAATGAAACCCCAGTTATTACAGGATTCGCGAAAAAACCTCTCAGAGGGGTGTTTTTGGCGTCTTTAGGGGTGTTTTCCAACATTTAGGATCACGGGACGTCGATTTTCGTAATCAGTACCCCCAAGAATGTATAGTCAAAGTTGTTCTTTCGTCCATCATTTCGCATGTTTTGAATGGAGTACTTGGTTTGATCCTTTTGCAGCATCCTAACATCTCTCCGAAGAAAAGGAATATAAAAAATGAGTAGAGAAAATTGTTCGTAAAATCTACAAGAGATATTTGGTTTGTTTCTTCAATAAAATCAATAGAAAAAAATTATGCCCGTAAATGATGTTTTTCTTGAAAATTTTAGTCTATTTTTAATTTTACGGTAAGAAGTATCCACCAAGATTCAATGCTCTACGAAGAATGTATAAGACATTTTTTGTGAGACTTACGGTTTTCAAGATATCGCGGAAAAACTATTTACCCCCTTTTTCAAGATGGAGGCCATATGGAGGGGGCTTTCAACCCTGAAAACGGAATTTTATACTCACACTAAACCTCAAAAAGAAAAATTCTTGTCCTTTCCAAAATGCAGGGTCAATGTAACATTTCAATGGACTACCAACCAATTATTATTATTACTATTATTATTATATAATAATCATATTTTTTTGTTAATAATATCAAAACAAAAATACATAATAAATACGCACAAGAAAGTAGCGATGCATATTTTCTACAACATCGCAGATCCTTCAGTGTAACTTCCAAGGCACAGTAATCAAATTTAGAGCTGAACACGTTTAATATATTTAAATGAAATTATTCCGGGCCGCCTTCTCTATTCCCAATACGTTGTACTTCCTTCTCGCGTGAATTCCGCAGCTTACTTTTGCAATTCAAAACAATGCCAACGAAAATAGCGGAACTGCGCTAATTACAAAAGAAAATTTTATTTATAAGGTACGTGTTAACGGAAACGAACAAAGTAGCAAAGCACCAAATAGTAAATCCTCAACGTAGAGTTGTGCTGGGGCTTGGGCTGGATTAAAACAATACATTTGTTGTAATGAGGCCGTGGTTTGACTATGGCATTACCGTCTAAGCGTATAAGCACCTGACCATAGGCGTGCGATCCGAATCGCGGTAAGCGATAACGGCTTATGCGGAATTATTGCCCTCCTCCCGGCGACTTCGCCAAAATCTGCGTTTCGTTAACAACTTAAATAGTGGCGTAAAACTAAGGGTCTTACTGTATAAATTTTTTGCTGGAATTTGTTGCAAATGTTACAAAAAGTGTAGCAAAAGGTTTGGATTAAGAAAATAATGTTCAGTACTGTTTTTTCGCAATTTTGCTTTCACATCCACGTAGTGAATAGGACTTTCGTTAATGGTAAAAAAAAGTTGTTTTTTTTTGTTGAAATAGGTTTAAATGTCATGAAATGTGGAGATTTGAAATTTGAGCGAAAAGAAATGTTCTGTCTGTTTGTCAGTTGGTCGGTCTAACTTTTATTGTGCACACATCTTCTCTGGAACGTTTTAAGATATTGACTTGAAATTTAATCCACGTATGTATCGAAACTTGGGATTGGCGTATCTACTAGAAACCAAGGCCTCAAAATTTTTAACTTTTGTCTCCCCCCACCACCACCACCACCATCCCCACTTCATTATTAAAGGAGTTAATAGAATAAACTGTATACATTCGCTTGATAGACGACATAAGATTAGAGTTGAGGGTGAAATAGAGGTAAATAGGGGTAAATAAGGAAAGCAAGCCAGTGATTGACCAGAAACTTGAGATTTGATGTATACACTAAAAGCAAAGTTCTCTAATTCTTTTATGACATTTTGCACCCCGCCACCACCCACTCCATTATTAACGGGGTTAGCAATATGCAGATATTGACTTGAACTTTGGTATAGGTATATATTATAACGGCATCTGAGATTAGATTACATTTTGAGCGTATTCCGTTAAAGGGTTGGGGGTGATACAGGGGTAAATGAGTAAAGTAAACTACTAACAGTTCAGAAACATGAAATTTGGTATATATGCTACAAACAAAGGTCTCAATTTTTTTTATAACATTTTTCACCACCACCCCAACTCCATTATAAATTTTAACTGGCAGTAGCGTCAACTACCTGCCAAATTTGACTGTTCTTCGTCGTGTAGTTGTTTATATATAACAGACAGACAACAGACCGATAGACACCCAGACTGTTGGAAATGAGAGACCTTCATTTTCGTAACCTCCAAGACGTGAAAATCCGCAGAAATCTCGGAGGGTAACTTTTCACGAATACGATACTTCTCTTCGGTAAACGAAAATATCGGCGAAGATTCATTAAGAATCAGTAATGTGAAAAAGAAAGTAGCACTACTTGATGAAGTTGAACAATCCACAATTCAATTTTCGAATTTACAATTGTCTTTTAGGCATTATAAACATTCTCCGAAAAGATTTCAACTTGAAACTTGGCACGATGATTTAGCTTCATTAGTGGCATATTCCTAAAGTAATTTCGTTAATTTATATGCATTATTCTTCAAGTTATTATAAATTGTCTGAAAACGATCAGTCTCAGTAATTGTTCTTGTGCTTTGCAACTTGAGAAATGTATTAAGAAGATTCAGACAAATCTTCACAGTTGCATTATGAATACTTCGCTATTTTTTCATTGTAATATGAGATAAAGAACCACAGGTGTTTTTAAAAAACAGTGAATACCATAGTTTTCAGCATCCTTCCTTAAAAAGAGCTTTCCGGCACTCATATTTAATCTAACACTTTTTGCTTCAAGTTTCAGAAAATATTTGTTTGTAACAAGACAATTTTAACAGACTTTAACAAATTTCTAAAAAGAGGAGATTCTCAATCCGACCTGTATGTATCTTGTATTTTTCATGTTTGTCCATTAATTTCTCCGGGGTAGCTTCAGCAATTTCTACGAAATCTACTGCAAACTTTAGGGTATGATTCTACGGTAATTCTACATTAATTTCATGAGCCTATGTCTAGCATACGGCGATCAAAAATAGGAAAGAATTGCATTTTATTCGAGACTATTCGAGGTTGTGGCGGATGCGCCGATTGGTCTTAATTTGTTTGATATTTTGGTAGTAGTTTTGTTTCTAGAAGGAAGGAAAATTTTGCATAAGACACCCGGGAGGGTGTTGGATTCCTACCGACTAAAATCCTTCCTTCATTGAACTCGCTCTTTAGACCGGAAACCACTCCTACATTACTTCAGTGTAAACATCATCTTTTTTAATCTTTACAGTAATTTTCAATATCTACAGTCCTTTTATTTTCTTTTTATCATCTGTCGGACCACTTCATATGCTTGTACATATGTCTCCTCTGACTCTAGAGGCTTGCCATCATATTGCTTGCATTGAAGACGTTTTTGGTTGTCTCTTAGTACACATTTCTTTCTACGCTCCATCTGTGACAAATAAGGAGTGTGTGCTTTGCGCCATCTACTTCTTTACAATGGTTGCAGTCGCTAGATCGGGCTCGTAAAGGTATTTTGACGCACTCGTGCCCTGAACAGTGCCTGCCTACATGTGGTATCCCTGCGAGCATACCACTAGTTTCTACTGATATTGTCCTATAGTAACTGCAAATTCTAGTGGACATCATCCTGTGTGTTCTGGAAAGTCTCCCACACAGCACATGACATCCCTAGGATGTCCTCATTTGGTCCCCTATATATCCCAATCGAGGACAATATTCCTCAGGATATCCTTAGGATATCCCAATAAAATATATTCAACCTGAGAATATCTCAAATGGGGATATCCTAAACAAATCCTAGCAGGATGTCCTAGTAATATCCTGCAAAGATATTAAAAGCCTAACAAAATATCCACTGTGGGAATATCCTGCGCAAGTTCTAGAGTCGTCCTATTATAGGTATTATTATTTGGGAGATTTCAACAACAAAAATAATGAAAAGTATATAAAATTTTATTATTTATATATATTTATTTATAGTATCTTTTATTGGTTTGTAAAATTTGCTTCTAAAAACTTATTTGTTTGTTGTATTTGATAATCCCCTCCAGTACAAATAATTCATTAAAATGTATTAAAAATGTATATCTTATTTAAATAGCAGTTATTTATAATTTGGTTTTAACACATTTAATATGTTTTGAATTAGCCGGCTTTTTGTGACAAGTTGAAAGTTCTAAGAAATCCGCTGGGGGTCGATGTCTTTTCCACGTTCATTTTAAAGTTCTTTCGACAAATAAGATTACGTTAAATATTTCATAATATAATGCTACTATGTTATATCTTTGTATTTATTATATTATCAAAAAGGGGAAAATGTGATTGGTTATTGTCCACAGATGTTATTGTCAGATACGTAATCCTTTATATTTTTCTGAGCGAATACAATTTTTTTTAAATTAATTAAGTTTAACTTTTCAGCACGCTATGATTTTTTAAAGTTATACATATCATCTTTTATAACTTCTAGCCACCCTAAACTCTATTGATTTTAATAATACCAAAAAAAGGCAAGAGATCATTTCTATGTAATATTATTATTATATCATGGTTTTACAATTTATATTTGAAACTTTTTTTACTGTTTTTTACACATTTTGAGTAATTTTGAAAAAACACTGTGTTATAATTTTTTACACCGCTTCTCGGGGTTGAAAAAAAAAATTCTTTCATTAATCGTTTTCAAATACTTCAAAGTAACATCAAAAATTCAAGTATTTACTTTAAAATTTTGATTTGTCGACCTATTTCATTGGACTATATATAACCTATGTTAGTTTGGTAGATTTACTTTTAAAGTGATATAAGCCAATTGATAGATACAAATATGTGTATGGAGTTGTACATATATGTATCACATTTTTATTAGTCATTTTACCTCTGCCATTATATAAACTTGTATTCCTTTGTCTTTGCTTATTGGCTGAGTTTAAAAGTAATGATATAACAAAATAATATGTATATTTTGCTGTCTTTAGAAATATCCAATAAACCCTAAAAGAACTGGGGATGTCCTATATAGAGTCCGATCAGTGTCCTCAGGTTGTTCATAGTAAAGCCCAGGCATAACCCACATAAGAGCTGATGATGTCCTATACACACCCGTACTGATGTCCTGAGGACGTCATCAGCAAAGCCCGAACTGTCCCATTTGGATATCCTACGGACATCCTTAGGTGATAATGGGATCTTCCCAGGATATCCCATATGTCCTGAAAAGTTGTCCCCAGTATGTTCTGAGGATGTCCTTGTGCTGTATGGGCTTTGAGTGAGCTTTTTGTTTGCAATTACCGTATGCCAGACCGGTGCGGCGTACAGTAGCTGCGAGTGTACTACACTGCCGATAACTCTTCTTTATGCCCTAGGGCCTCCAATGTTTGAATAAGGCAAGAGAGCGCTGTTATGGAGTAGCTGGTACTGAATCTGTTATCTTACGTCAAAATGGCGACTCCAATAAGGCTGCCATAAATGAATAACTTTTGTATATTTCCACGATATTGGGTCAGTAAGAAGGAAGAGAAAATATTGTTTTTAAATTGAACCGCCTTTAATAAAATAGTCACAAATATTAATTAAACCTTCTTACCTATTACAGATTTTGTTATCAGTGTAAGAATGGACAAATAACAAAATCATACAAATTTGTACCCGGCCTCAAAACCGATATGATACCGTTCAGTTAATTTCGTTCCATATTTTTTAATGGCTATTTTCTAAACTCGGCTCAAGTTTTTTCAAAAAATATTTAGAAAATTTAAGTTAGTTACTTTTACTTTACCAAAAATCAAGTACAATTTACTTAGATTTGAATATTACTAATGGTTCCTCTACTATGTACAGTTCAAGCAAAGGTTACAAAGGTTATTGGTATACATGCAGGCTAGACCAACTATCCGGGATTACTTTCTTGTGCCTTTATTTGTGCTATTATTTCATATTATTAACTAAACAATATTTTAACCATAGGCGCACGAAACTGAATAGGGCTACAAATTCTGCAATTATTATTTGTTTAGTATTTAATTTAATGCTAAAGTATGATTCTACATGAATTAGAAGTTGATGTCTTGCATTTTTTTAAAAAAGAAATTGGGGAAATTTGTAGTAAAGTCACGTGTTTCCACCCCTAGGAAGCCACCCTTTAAGATCCGTGGGGTTTGAAGAATTATAACAAGAGATAAACACTAACACATTTATTGGATAACTTAGTGAATACTTCACAATACTTTTATTAACTAAAATACACTCTTACTGACTAAAATAGCCTTTAACTATGTTTACTACTTCATATTTACACTTTACTGTTCACTTTGTATCACTTCGGATTTCCTAACCTTTAATTCATTAAAGACTTCCTTCCTTACATTCGGCTTATATACTCTACAAAGTACCTCTAGAACTATTCAGCGAAGACCATAACCTTATCGCACGGCAATCTAGAATAATGTAGAAGTCTCGACCCTCTTCTATAAATTTCCAGCTTCTAGAAAACGTACTACCAGTGTCACAGAGATGACGCAAGCTACAGGATTTGGTGGTACTGCAGTTACAGTTGTCTGCCACCATTACTACTTAATTTCGGCTATTTCTCATGAACTACCAGTCCCCAGAGGGCGCAAGCGCATAACAATATGTTTGCCTTTTTACAAGTTTCACTTATACGCAAATGGCTCATTCTAAAACTGTAATCATAGCAGTAATTTTGTAGCTAGTGATCTAAGTTAGGTTCTTCTTCGACCCGTCACTATCCTCTTTTAGCTGCCTTCTTCGTCAGCCTCATCTTCTACCCACTACTTGTTTTTACAAATGCTTGAATGTATTAAAAGTAACACAGGTCTATAAAAGAACATGGTTTTGTTTGATGTACCGATGGGGTATATACGTATGTTTTTTGGACCGCTAAAATCAAATATAGTGTTAGTTTTGACTCTTCAGGTCACCATTCCTCGCTAACCTCAACAAATTGGTCAAAAGTAAATTGAAACTGCATCTTACAACACATAATTTGAAAAGTCGTCAACTCTGACACAGTCCCTATATTCTTGGACGTCCTGAGCTCATGAACTACAAGTGAACATGAACTCAATTTGGTATACGTTTATATTATAATGATATATTATAATGATATTAGGAACTAGATTATATTTTGGGATTATTCCGTTGAACGATTGGGGGTTAAATATGGGTAAATGAGTAAAGCAAGCTAGTAAGAGTACAGAAACTTGAAATTCGGTGTACGTACTAGAAGCTAAAGCCTTAGATTTTTTAAATATTTTTTAACCCTCCACTACCCCTACTCCATTATTAAAGGGGTTGATAAAACGAAATTGAGATATTCACTTGAAATTTGGTACACGTATGTATTATAACGACATCTGAACCTAGATTATATTTTGACACGATTCCGTTGAAGGAGTGGGGGGGTAAGTGAAGTAAAGAGGGAAAAATAGGTAAAGCAAACTGGCGAGAGTACAGAAACTTGGGATTTGGTGTATATACTAGAAACCAAGATCTCAGATTTCTTTCTAATATTTTTCGACTGTTCTAGTCTGTAACAATAAGGATTTGTTAATATATCCGATGATTTCTAAACCTATGAACTGTTTCATAAGTACCAAAGCATCAAAAATGAATAAGATATTCTTATATCATAATTAACCCGCTTCTGTAGGCTGGCGAATGTAAACATTACCCCTCCTTGCCCCTTCTATAGCCTTTGGCTTCAAATATAGTATATATCATTTCTACAGTGTTCTTTATCTACGTCTTTTATTGATCTGTGATTTATGTTAACAACATAACCTTAAAAAGAAGTATATATAAACTTTATTAGCAGAGCTCTTAAAAATACAAATACAACAAACGTACAATAAACTTACAAACAGTATACAATTAACATATAATATTTATTTAAAGTTTTTCTTTATGTACTCTATACAAAGCCTCTTAAAAATATGCTCGTTCTTACATTCTTTTAGCTCACCTGGTAAGTCATTAAACCAAATCAGTCCTCTTTCCAATATAGTATTAGATTTTACATGTTCAATTTTTATATAAAAATCATTATTTACCATAGCTCTTGTTTTATGAGAGTGTAAATCGATTACATAGCTTAATTGGTCAGTTAAGTAAGATGGCATCATTCCCTTTTTCATTTTGAATATAAAGATTAGTGTGTTATAAACAATTCTTTGTTCAATATTCATTAAATTCAACACACTTAACATTGTATTGATTGGTGTATATTTACTACAATTTAAAATTGCTCTCATGTCTCTATTTTGAGTTTTTTGTAACATTTGAATTTGTTGTTTATTAAGGAAAATAAATGAGGTACCACAATAATCAATATGTGGGGAAATCATAGACTTATAAATGGTTAATTTAGCGAACATTGACACTTTATTAGACAATCGAAACAACAAACCAGTCTTTTTTACCATTTTATTTTTTATATAGTCACAATGTGCATTGAAATTTAACTCAGAATCAATAATCACACCTAAATATTTGAATTTGCTAACTTCCTCTATCAAGCAGTCATTTATTTTTATATTAAGTTTTATTTTATTTTGTTTTATTTTTTTTTAATTATTTTTTGTCGTTACAATCATGAATTTAGTTTTATCCAAGTTCAGTTTTAGTCCATTGTCACATGTCCATTTATATATGTTTTTTAAATCGTCGTTTAATTTAATTTGGATATCTTCTACTTTACCTTTCACATATAACATTGTATCATCCGCAAACAGTTTGATGTTACATTTCTTGCAACAATTACAAATGTCGTTAACGTATAATAAAAAGAGTATAGGTGCAAGTACTGACCCTTGAGGTATTCCATGTTTTACAGCTAATTCTTCCGAATAACTGTCATTAAATTTAACAATTTGCTTCCTATTTTCAAGGTATGATGTAAACCACTGTAACACTATTCCGTCAATTCCATATTTTTTTAATTTCAATAAAAGTAGATCTTTATTTACCGTTTCAAAAGCCCTTTTAAAATCCAGGAATACTACTCCTATCACCATATTATCATTGATATCTACCTTCCATTGGTTTAGAACAAATTGAAGTGCTGTCTCACACGAATGATTTTTCCTAAATCCAGATTGCTGTTTTACTATTATATCGTTCTCCTGAATGAATTCTAGTAGTTGGTATTTTACAACTAATTCTAACAATTTCTCAGGAATTGGTAATGAATTTACTGGTCTAAACTCTAAGCAGATGTTTGTATTATAAGTAGGGTTACTATTAGTCCGCCGCTTTGCGCAAAAATAATTGGTAATAATAGTTGTATATAGTACCACTATAGTACACAATAGAGATGTAACGGCGATTACCGTCACTGCTAATTCTTTCGACTGAGGAATCACTAACAGAGAACCGAAAAATTGTTTCAGATATATATAATACCATAAGTATTTTATATTTTTCGACTTAAAAAAAAAGTGAACACACCCTATTCTAGCGGGGTATGCAAGTTCCTTATTGCATAACGGCGCATCCTGGAAACGGAGGCCTGCATGACATAGCTCAGCAGTAACAAGCCCGGTTATTAACCAAATCAAGGAACGTTCTCAAACATTTGGTAAGGAGGTTCCAGCCGCTTCCAATAGCTGCCATTTTTTAAAGTCAGTTTAGTTTTTCAAACCATTTTTTTTTACAATAATTATAATTATTTTCCGTGACTTTTATGCTAAAATCATGCCAATATCTTACTTACCGAGGTAAAATAATGTGACATTTAAGTACAAAAATATTACCCATATCAATTTAATTCTCTCGACTTTCTGAGTTAATGTTGCCTAATTATAAATTATGTAATAAGGGTGAAAGAACTGGAAATCCTCAAATTCTGGGAATATATTAAAGATGAATTTTTCATCATGCAAAATATAATTTTCTTGTCTTGACTTAAAAGACACAGACGTTTTCCACCTTTGAGACGAGAAAATGGGATTTTTTGTTATTATATTAAAGCAGCGAGTAATTCACTTTGCCCCGCCGACAAAAACCCCAAACGTAAACCTATAAATTTTGCATTATGAGAGTGGATATTTTCCGCTTTGTCTGCTTTACCTACTTTTTTCTGCATCAGGGAAACAAACTATCCTTTCTTGCGCTACATGACTTCATTCATCTTGGCAACAATGAAAGGCCGCTGCTTCTTGACACATCAGGAACCATCAACCACTTTTTTTATTACTTCCCCTGTTTACGCGAAGTACACGATAAAGGGGGATTTTAAATTTTATTCAGTTTTCGGAAACAATGTTTCTCTTTATTGCTTGATGCGAGACTATTAATTTCGCGAATTTTATAGGCCTTCTCAATTTGAAAGAAAAATATTTTCTTACATCTGCAGGTAATGGGGAGCGAAATAAGAAAATTAAAAGCTTGACGAGAGGATATCCTTCAACGGCAGCCCAATTTATAGCAGTATTTTATCGTTCAAAACCTAATTTGATTTAATTGGTTTTTGAAAACATGAGAATCTTATTTGAGAGTGTGTTGGTACCTAAGGACTTAATTATTTTAATTGTTTGTTTTCTTTTGCTCTTCTTCACATAATAATTTGAAGTTCGAGTTATGGTTAAATAGATAGATAGACAGTTTATTACTTCCAGATCCACGTAGTGGACTGGAAATATCAATAATGTTTCTTGCTGAAATAGAATTAGAATGTTATGAAACGTAGCGGATATTTTGGTGCGAAAAAAATGTGCCTGTTTGTCTGTTTGTCTGTCGATCTGTCTGTAACTTTCTTTTTGTACGCACGTCTTCTTTGGAACGGTTTAAGATATTGAGTTGAAATTTTGTACACGTATGTATTATAACGAGATCTGGAACTGGATTGTATTTTACCATATACGCTGAACGGTGGAGGGGATATAGGGGTAAATAGGAGAAAATAGCACGCTGATAAAAGTATGTAAATTAGAGATTTAGTCTATATACTAGAAGCCAAGGCCTAAGATTTCTTTATGTATTTTTTAACTCCACCACAAACCCTACTCCATTATCAAAATGGTTGATAAATAAAATTGAGATCTTTACTTGAAATTTGGTACACATATGTATTATAACGACATCTGAAACTAGACTATATTTTGAAATGATTCCGTTGAAGGGGTGGGGAGTAAGTAGAGGTAAATAGGGGACCTTGAGTAAAGCAAGCTGGAAAGAGTACAGAAACTTGAGTTTTGGTATACATATACTAGAGAACAAGGCCTCAGATTTTTATATTTTTCACCACCTCCACTCCATAAGAATAATAATAATAATAATAATAACCTTTATTAATAGCATTCAGCTAACTTATAATATGTCTTTATTATTACTAAAGGGGTTGACAAAATAATATTGAGATATTCACTTGAAATTTGGTACAAGTATGTATTGACATGTGATTGAGATGATTCCTTTGAAGGGGTGGGGTTATTACATTGGGAAAAATAAGCAGAGTGTGACAGCCCACTTGCCTTTAGAATTTATTGTAAACATATTTTTATTTCTGGCAACTAAGAAAAGAAAAAACAAAAAAGATAATAACAACAAAAAAAATTTGAAAATTAGAAATTAACTCCAAATTATATCCTGGAAAAACAAATGTAAACAATGGCTTTGTGAATTAAAATTGATGTTATAATATATAACTATATATTCCATTACTACTTTTATGATTTATAGTTATCGATTAGATAATTATATCGAGCAAGCTACTAAGAGTCCAAAAGCCTCATTTTTGGACTATATGCTAAAGACCAACGCCTTTATGACATTCGCCTCAAATGTTATTAAAATTCTTTGACTAATTATTTACACAGAGTTCAAATATAGTCAAGATGTTTTCCTTTAAAGAGACTGGATAGAAAATCTTGATGCGGAAATTGTGATTCCTTATACAGCGGTTTTGGTTCATGTAAAATAATAGTAGATTGTCCTGTAGGCGTTGAACAAGTGCAAAAACACTTAAGAACCCTAATAACACATGATATTAATACGAAAAAAACTAGTATTTAGGCAGAGATATTTAACTACAGACTAAGACTATAGATATCGTATACTATGCTTTTACTGACATATATTAGTTAATAAGGGTAAATAAGAGGCTAACACAGAGTTAAACTGCCAGACGTTCAGGATCGAGATTTCAGATTGACAGGACTTTCTTCATCTATGAAGTTTCCCCAAAAATGCACACCCTTCGAGCAAGAGGGAGGACTGTGATATGCATTTTCTCTCTTTTCTCCTTTTTGTTCTATTTGGAAAAAGCTTTATTCGTGAAAAGAGCCTTATTTTAACCTGAAAAATCTGTTCTCAACGTTTGACGGTTTAACTGGGTCACCCTATGTACATGAAGAGTGGAATCTACAAAAGAAATGTAAAAATGATTCTCATTGAAATATGCGTTCATAGTGCTTATTACCAGGGATTTCAGTTTATTTTGTAATACTTTTTTGGCTGAGTCTTAATATCATATGGTGGTAATTTATTAAACAGTGTTACAGGATATATCTTTTTGTAACAACATTTGGAACATTTGTTACCAGATCATGTTTATTTATTGTATGACTCACCTATCTTCTTCCAAAATTTTCAAACAAAGACTAGCCTACAAAAATACCTTATTAGAGTAAGTAATTTATTTTTAAAAAGTTTTGATTTACAGAATTTTTTCTGTCTCATATTTTTCATCATTCTCAAGCATATCTTTCGAAGAAGAAAACTTTATTGGCCTCAGAAAATATTGCCATTTCAGCTTCTGTATTAATATTTTGAGAGACGACTTTTAGCACATAGCAATAACTGGCCATATTTTGTGCTAATGAGTCAATGTGCGCTTTCCAATCTACAATCTACATACAAAAAAAAATTTTCGCTCAAATTTAAAATCTCGACGTTTCATGACATTCTAAACCTATTTCAAGAAAAAACAAATTTGATTTTTTTTTACGATTACTATACTTCCAATCCACTACGTGAATGTGGAAGTGAAAAGACAGATTTGCATTTTATATCGGAGTACAATTTTTATTTGTCATTGTCATATTCCCTTTTGATTTGAGGAATTAATTACTTGAGCCTTTTCTTTATTTAATTTTAAGCTTAATAAGATGAAATATCGTTCTACTGTATCTTAGGCTTTAGCAATATTGTTTTGAATGTCTACTTCATCTCGCCCACTGAATGTCAGTGTGCTATTATCGGCACACTATATTAAATAGTCATACGTTATTATTAATTTTTCCTTAAGTTTATTTCAGTTTCTCCATTTTGACATTTAGTTTGTACAACGTACTAATTACGGTTTGTCAGTGATCACAGTCATTCTCAAATTAATACAATTAGAACATTAAACAGACCTCAAAATTAATACTTTATGAACGTCGACCAAAAACAATTTGTTACAATTAAATTGACAGAACAAATCATTAATATGAAGAGAAATCAGTAGCGGTTCAAGATTGGAGCTTTGTGGAACTACAAAATTAACTCTATGAGAAAACCTCTCAACTATAAATAGTAAATGTGACATACTGCTTTCTGTCTAATGAGTATGATGCAAAGAATATCATCATAGGTACCAAGTCCGACATTTCGTAATTTATTTAATGTTTTTATGTTATGATTATCATACTTTGTCGCGAGCCATGAATATTACAAATGGAACAAGAGTATTTCTTCTAACAATAATTTTGTTCAATATAATTAACACGTTGACCATGTCTATTGCTTTTATAGCACATTAATTCGCAACATTAACACAATATACAGTATTAGGCTATTGGATTTGTCCAAGGGGTAGAAAGGATCAATTGCGTTAAAGTGTTTTCATTGTTTAATATGTTAGTTTAACATCTATAAACGATAAAATCACAAAGTTCTACCAAATTCCACGGTGCGTTTTTGAGAGCCATCCACCCATTTTATAGTTTCTTCAAAATAACAAAATTTTTACAAGAATACTTTTTTACAGAAAATTATAACTCCCATCCAGGTACGTTGTTGAAAAAAACACCTTTTTTTTACTATTTCTAGTATTAAAAATAATTAAAGAACAAAGTTAAAAATTTATGAGAATTCATTTTTTTTTTTCCAGTAATTGGTCCAATTTTTTTTACGGCATTCTAGGTATGTATTAGTGTTCAGAGAAAAATGAATTCTTGAAGAGACAAAGAAATTGTTATTCTATTCTGTTCCGTACGACCAACGGTGACCAAGATATCGTCATTCAAAATTGACCATTATTTGCCATATTTTACCGCATTTGCTCTCATACACGCGAAAGTTTTTTTAACAGATAATGCAAAAGAGAAAATAATCGGTGTTGCAAGTGAATCTATTTCAGCTTTACTATATGATTCGAAAGCGCACGATAAGTGCCTAGCTAAATGTCGCTTACCATTATTTAAACGATTTATCGAAGAATGCGACGCTTACACTATCACCGTTACCTCCAACAGCTGATGCTGCTAGATTGCATGGGCAGCGAACATATTTACAGATCCAACAATGGAAGGGAAATATGTTAAATCCCCTCTAATGGTGGTTGGAAGAAAACAAACAATGGATTGATGCCAATGGCCATGACTCTGTCTCCAGCACTGCATCTTAAGAAAATAGTAAAAGTCTATCATGGAAATTGTGTTTGCAGAAAGTTTGGCATCAAATGCTTTATATTTAACAAGGTATATGCAAGAATTAAGCGCGAAAATATAAATTTGCCAAAAATATCAAAAGGAGATGTCGACATAGATATCGACAACGAAGTTGATATTGCCATCTAAAATATTGATATTGAAGACTCTTCTTCTTAAAATGAATAATGTAAAATATTCTTTTACCTTCACGGATAAAAACGTTATTTTTTGAAATGCGCTTACTGTTCATAATGTTTTTCGACAATATTTATTCATTTAAAAATCAGTTTATTTTAAATGATGAATAAAATTCAATTTTAATATTATAAAACTCAACCACAAACACTAATTATACTTAGCAACTTTCAAAATGTCCGTCCGTCTGTTTGTCTGTCCGTCCGTCCGTCCGTCTGTCCGTCTGTCTGTCCGTCTGTCTGTTTGTCTGTCTGTCTGTCTGTCTGTCTGTCTGTCTGTCCGTCCGTCCGTCCGTCCGTCCGCCCGTCCGTCCGTCCGTCCGTCCGTCCGTCCGTCCGTACTTCCGTACGTCCATCCGTCCATCCGTCTGTCTGTCTGTCCGTCCGTCCGTCCGTCCGTCCGTCCGTCCGTCCGTCTGTCCGTCTTTCAGCTCGCCCATCACGTATCTTGTAAGCTCGATAACTTAAGAAAGAAAAATTCGATTTTATTGAAACTTGGACAGCAAGTTAGTATTAGCTAGAGTAAGAAACCTGTTTAAATAAGATCGATCAACAAATAAAGAAGTTATTAATTTTTTAAATTTGAAAGAAACATTAAAATTATTTTCTGAAATTAAGAGAAAAAATGTATGAGAGCAAATGCGGTAATACATGACAAAATATGGTCAACCTTGAATGGCGATATCTCACCGTTGTCACAGAGCAGATGGAAAAAGCAATTTCTTTGTTTTCAAATCTTTTTTTCTCTGAACACGTTGGAAAAAGAAAAAAAATGAATTTTACTAAATTTTTAACTTTGTTCTTTAATTGTTTTTAATACTAAAAATAGGAAAAAAATATTTCAACAACGTACTTGGATGGGAAATTTAATTTTCTACAAAATAGTGTTCTTGTAAAAATCTTGAAATTTGCATTGTCTTTGAATTATTTTGACAAACACTAGAAAATGGGCTTCTTCGGATAGCTCTCAAAAACGCACCACGGATTTTAGCAACAGTTTGTAATTTTATCAGTTTTAGGTGTTCTTCACTAAAAGCTTCAATAGCCTATATTATCTCTTTCTGATTTGGCTCGATATTTGGCAAACACACCAGCTAAATAAAATTCAAAATAAACACAATTTGTTGGCCTTTCAATGCGATCATTAAGTTGCTAAAATATACCGGAAATCACTCATAGAATCCACATTCAGGACTTATCTTTTACACCGTCACTAGGCGAAATAGTTTCTGCGACGACGTTGTGTACGACAATTCCTCCAGATACAAAGGGTTTCTACCTAATTTTGAAGTTCAGCCACAATTTAATTATTATCTACTGTCGTTCGCGAAGGGAACTGCAGACTCCCTAATTCACTACTATGTTCTTTAGCAAATTCGTTTTGCATTCATAAAGTGCTTATGTATAGAATTAAGGACGTCTAGTTTGGTATTCAGTTGGGTGTTTTACATGGCAAAATACTAAGCTGTTGTTTTTTAACGTCCACGCCATTTCAATCTTGTATTAAATCTAATTTTGGCTGATTAGACAACGCGCCAAAAGGGGAAATGTGAGGGATATTTGTTAGAGAAACTTCGAGTCTGAGTTATTCAACTAAATGTGCTCTTTATTCCACATCGAACAAGCGCCATATTGTGTGTACTATTTTTATTGTTATATTTAGTCCTTATAAAATCTTATCGATAATTGCCTACACCATTTCCAAGAAATAATGTTATACAGTATGTTTCATAAAAGTAGTGGCAAATTTTGACAGGGAATGAAATTGTATCAAAATCTAAAACATCTATCGTTCATTATAGCATTTGAGATAAAGAAAGAAATTTTCCTCTCGTCAGGAAAAAGCTACATCGAACGGGCGTGCTTGTAACTGCTGGCCAGGGCGGGACTTAAAAGGCTTCATATGCATTTTTATTTTAAACACAATTATTAGGACAGATTATTATTGTTTCTTTTCGCTAGTTTTCTATGAGACGTGATACAACAAGTTTGCCAAAAACATAAACAAATAGACTGAAATACTATAACTGCTGCAAAATTCATTAACACTAATAGTTCCAATTTAATGGGAATTTTTATTTATTTATTTAATTACATCATCTAACAGTCAGAGACCAATCACTGGATGAGGAGAAATGTCAACAATTACATGTCACATAAACTAACAAGATAACTATTACACATTCTGTAGAATACTCTCCGCGTTTTTATCAAAAATAACAAAGTATTTGCAAATAGTATAATAAGGTTAGTTTGTATCAGCGAGTGAGGCCTTGTCTAACTGCGAGATACGTAAAAGCCGCCAAAGCTTGGTTCATAATTTTATCGCATTTGTGATAAATTTATTGCTGTTAAGTTAATAAGCATTAGGAACTATTGCCTGATTATCCGGTTTTGCAATGGAAAAATATTATATAATACAAATATATAGATTTAAATAATTAATAACTTTTTTATGGCACAGCTTCTTTTTTCCTAGAGAATTATACAACATATGTCAACATTGAGAGGCAAGCCATTTTGATTGCACCATCATTGTATTTCTGTAAGATTGCTTTGTAGTCTTTAACAATCGATTATAGTATTCACGGCAGTGAAAATTTTTACATCATTAGCATATAACAAGACATCTACTTTCAACTCAACAACGATGTCATTTATAAATAACACAAATATTAAGGTACCTAGACTTGACCCTTGAGGTGCACTAGAAGTTGCCGAGATTTCAAAGAGTCTTTGACTGCAATGTTCTACATATTGCGTCCTATTGTTAAGATATGAGTTAAGAAAATGAATAAGCCAATGTGAAAATCTAGAAGTTTTGAGTTTTTGCAGCAATATACCGTGGTCAAGTTTGCCAAAGGCCTTCGAAAAGTCAGTGTAGATTACACCAACTTGGGTGTTTTTATCGAGGTAGTGCGAAACGTATTGTGTGACACACATTATGTATGTATATAACTCCATGTATAGCAATCTCCACGTCTTTAGCGAAATTATATATAATTGTAATCTGGCGATTATTTTCAATTTGATGCCTATCACCTTTCTATGAACCAGACAGATGTTCAGAAAAGTATTGGTTTTAATTAAGAGACTAAGAATTATTTTAAGTGGCTCCACAAGAGCATTAGCGCAATCTTTTATTACAAAAGCTGGTATTTTATCAGGTACTTTGATACATTTAGGTTTAAGCTACCGTAACGCAGAAAATACATCATTGGACGTAAACTCCCAAAGTTTTAATTTGAGACACTGGACACAGAGCTTAAAGGGAACTTAAAACTATTTCTTGACAGTAAAGAAGATACCATAGACTCCATGCAAAAAGGTCTCCAGCGTCAGTGTGGTAGATTTCGGAAATTTTTACTGTAAGTGTCACATTCGTTTGATGTGAAATTTGCCAAACGTCAAGACATGCCATTTTCGTTCGCTCATGCCGAAGTGAATTTTCAATTTCGCCGGTGCAATTCTAGATGCCGACAAATTGCCGATCTCACTTTTTCCATAGACATCAAGCGGCCTTCCAATCGTTGTATTTATTTAGTTATGAACTTTTGAGAATTTGGATTTGGTGATAATAAAAACGATATTGACAACTTTATCGTGCTATGACTAGGCAGCCGCGTCGCAGGCCAAACGTTTTTTCTTTTTCCCCCCTCCCCACTGCACCCTTATAATCGCACATAAATAAATAAAACCGTATATCAATAGATTCAAAAAAGTGTAGGCTGTAACTTTTATAGGAAGGGTTTATACATAATATGCCATAAAAAAAATATAACGCCAAGATCAAAAGTTTCAAAGCAAAAATCTACTATTTGCACATATTTTCTGAAATATATCAAAAACTATTAGGTTTATGGTAAACGTGAAAAGAATCAATATTGTAGCCTATTTAATAACAAACAAAACAGAAAAAGTTGAACTTGATCGGATCGTTAGTAAAAGAGAAAAATAGCTGTTCTGTAAATATTGGCATTTTGAAACTTTCAGGGGGGCTGAAAGGGGAGGCTGAAGGGGGATTTGTTTGGTTTGGATTGTGTGGTTTCCAGTCTGGCAAATCAACAAGTGATGCAATTGACGCACTGACCAAAGGCATATATAGAGCTACGCATAAAGGAAGGCCTTCGCTATGAATATTTTTAGACTTAGCGAAAGCCTTTGGTACTGTCTGCCACGATAAACTACTATAAATAATAGAGGATATCGGAATCAGAGATGTGCCTTGAAAATTGACTCAAAACTATTTACAAGGCCGCTGTCAGTATGTAAAAATAGGCGATACATTGAACCAACCTAGAATGGTTACGTTTGAGGTTCCTCAAGGGACCGTGCTAGGGCCGTTGCTCCTTCTCTTGTATATCAACAATCTATTCAGTATAAACATTGCAAATAAAATAATTGGATTTGCAGATGATACTAGTATTTTCTACGAAGATAATAACTGGAGAAGCATAAAGACTCGTGAAGAAAATGATTTCAAAAAACTAAAGTCTTGGTTTGAGACATGATCTTATAACGTTAAATGTGGATGTAACCGTTACTTAGCCGTCTCTTCAAACAAATCTGGACAATCATCTTATTCACAGATTGAAATAGAGAATAACCTAATAATAAAGTCAGCACCTAACATAAAATATCTGGGAATATTGATCGATTAGCATTTACGGTGGGTCGCGCATATAAAACAGCTGGTAAAAAAAAAATAGGGTATTAAAAGTGATTTTTAAAATGGAGCCATCTTGCCCTAGTGACGAGTTTTATAAGGAGAGATATGGATATCCGACAAATAAATTTTTGCAGAAGGCATACGTTATAAAAAATACGCTCACTAATAATGATTGTGTGTAGATAACCGCTTGCTATAGCCTGGTACTTGCACACTGCCTGCTTTTACTACTTACTTGTTTGCCAGTTTTTTACCGCTTACTGTTTTTACAGCTTTTACTTTTTTCACCGCTCTCACCGTTCACCTGCTTACCGCTGTTATCGCTTTACTGCTTTAACCCTAAAACCGCTACCGCTCCAAGAAGCTTCCGAATATTAGTAACTGGTAATTAACTATCTTCTCACCGCCTAGTTCCTCGTTCTCGTAGTTAATATAAAATGACATATTGTGGCGTGTGACGTTTCCCTTACATCTCACCGCCACGTCATTTGTCCCACTAAGTATATATACGAGCGGCCATGTTGAGTTCGTTCGAAAAGCGTATAATGCAGTGGCTACTCCAGCCTTACTGACGAGTTCACGGAGTAGCCACGGAACGAAACGTTAATATTTTCTAACCTCACACATATCTTAAGTTTTTTTAATTTATTTATAATGAACTCCACAGGAGCATTTTGGTACCTGACCGTTTTTACTGTTATTGCCAATTTTAATATATTTAATACATTTTGTTATTTACCGACTTGTGTGTTTTACTGTTGAATGTGAATGAAAGTCTAATCTGCCGTGCTGACACCTGGACATATCCGTTTCTTCACTGTAGCTATCACAGCCCTACTGCAACAGGCTGTGTTAAGAGGCTGGTGTGGGATCTTTACCGCATGTAAAAATTGTAAAGATGGCGCTCGAGAAAAACTGAATATGACGGAATAGAGCTCAACGCTAAAGTGACTGAAAGTCCACTTGTCCATGCGCTAGGCAGCTGGAAGAAAGTACGTCACATTATCTTTTTTTCTTATTACTCAACACGCTGTGTCACGGTGGCAAAAATGACTTGACCAACTTGCCAGTTCGTAATTGGAGCTTTGATTTAAAAAAATAGTTAGGCACCGAAATTAAGAAACTAATATATGCTCATGTGTTAAATCTACTCATTTTACTTCCCTCGCATACCGAAGGGAAGTATTGTATTCGAGAAAAAATCACCCTCCGAGATTTTTTCGGATTCTGACGTTTCAGAACACGTAGATTACGAAAATATAGGTTTTTCAATTCCGTCAGTCTGTCTGTCTGTCTGTCTGTCTGTTGATGCATTTACTAAAAAAACTACTTGACGGAGAGCAGTCAAATTTGGTAGGTAGTTGACGCTACTGTCAGCGAAGAAATGGTAGAAATTTCACTGGAAAATATACAGGGTGGACCGTCTAAACGGAATAAATAGTGAAAATAATTTTTTTTCGCTCAAATTTAAAATTTCCACGTTTCATGACGCGCTAAACCTATTTCAGAAAAAAAAAAATTTTGAAAATTTTTTTAAAACATTTTTGAAAAAATTTTTACCAAGATGAAAAAAATTTTTTTTTGCTCAAATTTAAAATTTCCACGTTTCATGGCGCGCTAAACCTATTTCAGAAAAAAAAAATTTTGAAAATTTTTTTCAAACATTTTTGAAAACATTTTTACGAAGATGAAAAAAATTTCTTTTTGCTCAAATTTAAAATTTCTACGTTTCATGACACGCTTAACGTATTACAGGAAAAAAAAATATGAAAATTCTTTTCACCAATATTTTTGAAAAAAATTTTACTAAGTACTAAAATGAAACAATTTTTTTTTCTTTCTTCAAATTTAAAATTTCCACGTTTCATGGCATTCTAAGCCTGATTCAAAAAAAAAAAATTATAATTTTTTTTTTACTATTTTTGAAAATTTGTTTACCACTAAAATTGATGGAATTTTTTTTTATTTCTTCAAATTTAAAATTTCCACGTTTCATAGCGTTCTAAATCTATTTAAAAGAAAAATTAGACATTTTTCTTACTATTTTTAAAAAATTTTACCACTAAGATAGAATTTTTCTTTCTTTGTTCAGATTTTAACTATCCACGTTTCCATGACATTCTAAAACTATTCAAACAAATTTAAAAATGTTTTTGGAGAATTTTTTAAAACATTTGAAAACATTTTTAATCCATTTATGTATCACTACTATAGAACAGACGAAAAATTTTTTTTTGCTCAAATTTAAAATTTCCACGTTTCATGATATTCCAAACCAATTTCGGAAAAAAAAAATTGCAACATTTTGTTACCAGTTTGGAAAAAAATTTAACACTAGAATGCTCAAATTTAAATGACATTCTAAATCTAGGTATTTCAGAAAAAAAAAATTGAAATTTTTTTTCACCAACATTTTTCAAAAAGTTTTTACCACTAAAATAGATCGAATTCTTTTTTATTTGCTCAAATTTAAAATTTTCACGTTTCATAGCATTCTAAACCTATTTTAAAAAATACGTAATTTTTAATTTTTAAACTTTTTTTAGCACTACTATAGAATAGAAGGAAACTTTCCTTTTTGCTCAAATTTAAAATTTCTACGTTTGACACTTTAAACCTATTTCATAAGAAAAAATTTTGAAAATTATTTTACCAACATCTTGAAAAAATTTAAAAAAAATGAAATTTTTTAACCACCGCTATACTTCCACTCCATTACGTGAATGTTGGATTGAAAATGTGACAGATGGCAATAATATCTGGCATATGCACCTATTATACTTTTATTGAAAAATGTACAGGGTGGTCATCCCAAGAAATAATTCAGTCATGGTGGACATTTGTAAAGGTATTTGCGCAAGCCTGCCATATGTGGCACCTGCTATTTAGTATTGAACTTTTGCTGTTGGATGAGCAATCTGTATATTTTTTTGACCAAAACTTATCAAGTTTTCTTTGTAATAATAGCAATAACTCTATTACAATTATTATTCTCAATGTCATTTCGTAATTATTATTTTTTTAGAGTGACTGCCATGAACGAGGGAAGTTCTGTGTAAATACCTTTACCGATTTTTTCAATTGGTGTCAGTTCTTCCAAAAAGAGAAAGAAAACTGATAAAATTATCTGCAAAAAGACATATTTTTACACCCAATTTCTATAAATAAAATAATAGCACAGTGAACAAAAGAGTCTTTCCGAAGTTCAAATTTGATTATTATGGACTAATTTTCTGTTTTACGCATACATTTTTCACAATAATCTGTTTTTCCTTTGGCGAAACGGATTGGGACTTTATAACCATCCGGTATGTACACATTCTGGCCCACATATTGAAAACAGTACGATATTACCTGGTCGAGGCTAGCGACGCATAAGTTAAATATCAACTTCTTTTGTTTTAAAAAGATATCCACCGCTCGAAAACAATCTAAACAGTTTGCCTGCAAAATTGAATTCCTTCCTATACGATATTTGAAATAAGAAGTTATTTGCTAGCTAGTAAATGATCATATATTTTCCGATCATAAAATTTTGCAAGGAAGGAATTTTCTGTACGACGGAATTTCTTCTCAGTTGAGATTCTACCGATTGCTTTTTATATTTATATGCGATATGTAATACGTGGATAGCTTCCTTTCATGTCTCGAATAATACTTATACGTTAGTGTGTGAATTTGCAGCGTGAAAAATATAGATAATTACTCAACATCCACATAGTAGAGTGGAAGTGTAGTAATCGTAAAAAAAGATTCAATTTTTTTTTTGAAACAGGTTTCGAATATCATGAAACGTCGAGATTTTAAATTTAAGCGAAAAAATTTCTGTCTGTCGATCTAACTTTTTTTGTGCTCACGATATCTCTGGAAGGATTTAAGATATTGACTTCAAATTTTGTACACGAATGCATTATATCGAGATTTGGAACTGGATTTTTTTTAACTTATCCGGTGAAGGGTTGGAGATAAATAGGGGTAAATATGAGAAAATAAGTAAAGCAAGCTGGTAAGAGTACAAAAACTTGGAATTTGGTATATATTTATTTATTTATTTAATCATACATCGTCCAACAGTACAAACCCATTTATAGGATGGAAATCTAAACTAACTTAACCTAACCTAACTAAAAAATACAAATAGAAATTATGAAGGCGATTAGACTGTACGACAGTAGATGAAATTTCTGGCTGCTAGGCAAATATGTCCAATTTACTGCAATGAGTTTCATAACTAATACAAATATTAAATAGAGGAGAAAACTTTAATACGTTAGATCTAGGTGTGGATAAATAAAAGCTATGAGAATGACGAGAGTTAATCCGTGGGACATAAAAGTTCAGTTGGCTTAATATTTCACTACAATCTATTTTATTATGCATAATTTTATCTAGAAAACGAAAAGCAAAGAAATCACGCCTTTCGGAAAGACTGGTAATATCAAATTTTTCAAGTAATTGATTTTTAGAAGCTCCAATTGGTGGATAAGTACCTTCAGTTTTCCAGTTTAAAAATTTCAGGAAGCGGCGCTGAATATTTTCCAATTTATCATTATGAGTATTATACCCAGATTGCCAGACAAGTGAAGCATACTCCAGTTTAGACCGAGAGAAAGCAAAATAAAGCATCTTTAAGATTTTCGCATCATTAAAATCATGGCTGGTACGCAAAATGAAGCCCAACATTCTATATGCATGCGAAATTGCAGCATCAATATGGTTAAGGTTAATTTTTTATCAAAAGTTACACCCAAATCTTCTTACTTTTTATTGGGTATTTTGCCATTGAAAAATATTTAAAAATTTTAATGGAAAAACCTCTGCGCCAAACGGATCAGACAGAGGTTGGTTCTTGAATACTTGACTGTTTCAAAAAGTCTCACGCCTAAAAATATATAAACTAGAACAATGTTATAAACTAAAAACTGAAAATCAAAGCTATAGGTAGTTAATGTTTCGGAAGAGAATCTACTTCCGTTCTCAAAACTTTTTTGGCCGTCAACCATGACAGTTATTTGTTTATGTATTTCCATAGTCACGTGAGACATTAAATTATATTTATCTTATTTTTACTTACTTCGTCTCTAAGGATGGGCAACCAACTAGTACAAAAATCTATTGAATAATTAGAAACGCATCTATCCTCGTTTAATAAAATAATCGCGGATTCTTTAAGTTTTCTTTTAGTTCCGTTGCTCTCTTTTTCCAAAATCTTCGCCGAGTCCCATTTAATTCTATGATTATTATCCCACGCGTGTTCACAAATTTTGGATTTTTCAAATTCTCCCCTTTTAGCGTAATTTCTATGTTCACCAAGCCTTACGTTGAAAGGTCTAGATGATTCACCTACGTAATGTTTTCCACACTCACACGGAACACTATAAATACAATTTTTTGAACTTTGAACAATATTTGGAGGTTTGGTTCTTGATAAAACCGATCTTAGCGTGGAGCCCGTTTGAAAAACCGTTCGTACGGAAAACCTGTTCCCAATTTTTCGTAATTTATCCCATAAACCATGTATATATGGAATTACTGCCATTGACCTAAATACCTCAGGTTGTGATAGTATATTCTCTCTACTACCAATGTTCAATAACTGACTATCAACAAAACTCTCAGGATATTGATTATTTAATAAGACAGTTTTTATAAATTGTTTTTCGTTCCTTAATATTACATCATTTGAAGAAATAATTTTGGCCCTGTCGTACAAACACTTAACAACACCTTTCTTAACACTAATATGTTGATTTGAATTGAAATTTAAGTATCTGTTTGTGTGTGTTTGTTTTCTATACACACTGGTTTGGTATGTGTTATCAAATTTTTTAATTAAAATATCTAAGAAAGGTAATTCATTATTATTCTCTATTTCTATTGTAAATTTAATTGAAGGTTCTTTTTCGTTAATCTGATTCAAAAAATTACTTAAACATTCTTTACTATAAGGCCATATAGCAAAAATGTCATCTACATATCTCCACCATACAATGGGTTTATAAGCCACATTATTAACATTACTTTCCTCGAAATTTTCCATGAAAATGTTACTTAATATTGGAGATAATGAAGAACCCATGGCCATCCCAAAGTCTTGTTGATAGAAGTCATTATTTAATTGAAAGTATGTTGTTTTATGCAAAGTGTAAGTAATTCCATTATAGTTTCAATGCTTAACTTAGTTTTATTCGCCAAATTCCCATCTTGTTGCAATTTGTTTTTAATTATTATTAATGTTTTATCTACAGGAACATTTGTAAATAGGCTTACTACATCAAAACTGACCATTAGATGATTATTGTTAAAATGATTTTCTGACAGCTTTTCCAAAAAATGTTTGCTATTTTTAATATAAAACTCGGAGGAACCTGATAAAGGATTTAGGATTTTTAATTAATATTTTGAGAGTTTACTACATGAAGAATTAATTGAACTCACAATTGGTCTTAAGGGGATGTCAGGTTTATGAATTTTTGGCAAACCATAGAAATGAGGAGGCTTGCTGTGAAGTGGAGTTAACATCTTTCGTTCAATATCTGTAAATTCGTTTTTGTGTTTAAATAAGATTCTATATATTTTGTTTTCTAAAGAATTTGTAGGATCTTTATTTAATTTGGAATAATTTCCATCATTTATCAAGTTCGTAATTTTTGTATCATATATAGCTGTATCTAAGATTACCGTGGCATTGCCTTTATCAGCTGGTAAAATTTTAATGCTATGATCATTTTTTAGAGATGAAATGGAACGTTTTTCATCGGATGTTAAATTATCTTTAGTCTTATATTGTTTCTCTAATTCAATTTTAGACCGAATTCGGTATTCATTAGCATCATCTAATGGAAGCTTCTGTGCAGCCTGTTCAATTGCAGTTATTATATCAAATTTAGGAATAGCCTTTGGTCTTAACGCATAATTCAAGCCTTTAGTTAATACTAGTTTCTCGGATATATTTAGTTCGCGGTTTGACAGGTTGATGACAGTTTTGTCAATTAAAGGATTATTTTGAAAGTTTTGCAATTCAATATGTTGTCTTTCACTATATAAATTTCTAAATTTATTTAAATGTCTATTCTTTTGTGAATCAAAAACTATAAAAACGTTAACTACCTATAGCTTTGATTTTCAGTTTTTAGTTTATAACATTGTTCTAGTTTATATATTTTTAGGTGTGAGACTTTTTGAAACAGTCAAGTATTCAAGAACCAACCTCTGTCTGATCCATTTGGCGCAGAGGTTTTTTCATTAAAATTTTTAAATATTTTTCAGTGGCCAAATACCCAATAAAAAGTAAGAAAATCTGAATATGCCACAAATAAACAATTACAGACAATTACACCCAAATCCTTAAACGTAGATGGTCTGTTCAGCATGTCGCCATTAACATTATAATTATATATAATTGGGGACTCCTTGGTTGTATAACTCATAACATTGCACTTGCCAATATTTAGATGAAGGTCATATTCATCGCACCAAGCCGATAACTTAGTTAAGTTGTTTTGAAGTTTTTTGCAGTCATTAAAATCATTAATCCTATGCAACATCTTGACGTCATCGGCATATTTTAAGAAATATATGTCTAAGTAATCACCGATGTCGTTAATAAAAATATTAAAGAAAAGGGTCCAAGTATTTATCCCTGGGGTACTCCTGACGAGGCTCGGTATTCAATAGATTTATTTCCATTATAAGATGCGAATTGAACTCTATCAGTCAAGTAACTCTCAATAAATTGAAGTAAACCGTCACATAATCCGAATTTGTCGAGTTTCCTATGGTTCAGTCTATCAAACGCCTTAGAAAAGTCGGTATAAACTGGGTCTACCTGTATTTGAGAATCAATTGATTCAGCAATGTACTGAGTAGCGCAGATTAAGTTCGTTACGGTGGTGCGACCTTTCATAAAACCGTGTTGTTGCGTAGATATTTTCAGTTGAACATGTGCATAAATGTTATCATGCATTGGGATTTCGAAAGCTTTACCAAAGTTACATATGATTGTTATCGGTCTATAATTGGTAACATCATTTCTTTCACCTTTTTTATACACAGGGCATACTTTGAAGTATTTCCAAATATCAGGAAAATAGCATTTCCTAAGACATAAATTAAAAATTATGCAGAGAGGATATGCAAAAATGCTGGCACAGTCTTTCAGTAGAAGTGCTGGAATTTCATCTGGGCCCGCAGTAAGTTTAGGTTTAATTCTTTTTAACGCCATGCAAACTTCAGCCTCGGAAAAGCGTATAATGTCCAAACAATCAAACGAAAGATTATTAGGCTCGGTTACAGGGGCGTCCGAGATGTTAAGGAAGTAAGATTGCTCGAAAAAGTTAGCAAATGCATCCACGATATCATTAGGGGTCTCTAGATGTTCATTGTTATAAGTCATGTCTTTAGGTATGCTAGTTTTCCCTTTTTTCCATTGATGTAAGCCCAAAATTTATTGGGTTCAGATGTGATATTATTTTCTTACTAGAAGCTAAGGCCTCAGATTTTTTATAACATTTTTCAACCCCTCCACTACCGCCACACCATTATTAAAGGGGTTGATAAAATATAATTAACACATTCACTTGAAATTTGGTATGCGTATGTATTATAACGACATCTGGTACTAAATTATATGTTGAGATGGTTCCGTTAAAAGGGGGGTGTATTGGGGACCATAGATTAAGGAAGTTAATTAGAGTCCAGAGACTCCATTTTTGGCGTATATGCTAGAAACCAACATTTCAATTTTTTTTATGCCTCAAATATTATTAAAATTTTATGAAGAATTATTTCCACACTCTAGAGTGCAAATATAGTCGAAACATTTTGCTTTAAAGAAACTGGGATAGAAAATCTAGGTGTGGAAGTAGTGATTCCTTAGGCACCGGTTTTTTCTGCAGAATTAATTAAACCTTTACTTCGACTTTCCTGTAAATTCATTGATTGAAATAATCACTATTGATGGGATATAAGTTTTATTTAAAAAGTTTTTATGGTAGGTCGATAGTAGTTCTATACTGCAAAAGTAAATATTATGTTTACATTGACTACTTTCACTACTTACCTTATCGATATCGATAAACAATAAACATATCGGTTTTCTATAGGTCGCACCCCAAGGCGCCGTCTTAGGGCTTCTATTACACAGCCCCAGAGTGGCGGAACTACTTGGGTTCCGCGGAATTCGGGCCCGGAAGCTTTAGGGGCCCGGAATGGATGAGCCCAAATACTTCAACACCTCACACTTCACAAAGGAAAGTCAAGTCAAATTAATTTTGATAAAACATGATTCATCCTGTAGTAGTTTTTCAGAACTACTGAGTGCTTTTTTTTTTGTTTTTAACAGTACTATTCACAATAGCAGCAGCTAAATGCAGTCCTCTAAATTAAAAATAATTAACAGTTATTTACGGAGCACTATGAATCAAGAAATATTATCAAATTTAGCTTTAATTTCAATAGAAATTTGGACTTATCTGATATAGTAACTAATTTTGCTAATGCCAAAGCAAGAAAAAAATCCTTTTCTTAGTTAAGTTTTTTTTTGTCTATGAAGAATGTTGTTTTGGTTTATTTCTGTATCTCGTTAACATCGTATGTGAATATTTATATTCTGTTATTTATATAAGTCAACTGATATTAAATGAATACCATTGAGAAGTGTGTTTTTGCTCAAATCTAAAGTTCCATAAAATTCAAATATTTAGCAGTCAAACAAGCAAAATACATGTTTTATAGGTGCTCTTCAAAAGGTCAGAGAGAAAAGTGTGATTGGGGGCCCGCGGAAAACCTTTCGAACCCAGGCCCCTAACATCCACTGCAGCCCCACAAAAAAATATGTTTTCATCCAGAAGGTAATAGAAGAGATGCAGAGGTTGTATCAACTCGCTGAAACTCTTGGCATTAAAAAAAAGAGTACGAGAGATTAGAAGTCCCCAGTAATTCTTTAATGATCGGGACTTATATTCGTAAATTTACCTTATTGAAGGAATGTTTTTGACTCTACACGAAAATTTAAGGGGTATACGAATTTTTTTGACCTCGGATTTGTACACAGCGTCGAAAAATACATAGGAATACTATGGTCAGTCGTCTGGATTAAAAACTTTTTTTTTTATGGGGCTGTCTTATTTATAATATATAATTTTGTAAATTTGCTTTTAAATTCGGTATTAACAATTCCCAAAATTCATATACAGGGTGATAGTTTTAGGTCAGAAAAAACATTGAGCCCATTCCTGATATTTTTTTCATCTGCGGTACCGAATTGAGAAAACCACTATTACTGTAACATGGCCATTTTAAAATCGTCTCATAGTACTGTACTGCTCACTAGCGTATGGCCAGTCACTCAAGAAGCACCCTGTATACGTGTTTGTGCGTGTGTGTACTTGCTATAATCAGAATTGATTGAAGTATTAATAAACATTATTATATTAAATAGCCCTGTTGAAGGTAAATATATTTTTTAAATTGTAATTTAAATTACCTTTACTGTATACCTCATATTTACTTTATACGTTTTGTATGATATGACATTACGAACACGAGATTTTTCCACTGGCTTCATAATAATTGTCAAGTCTTCTTTTCAGTTAGTAGAACGCGTGGAACTTGATAAGACGACAACTTAATTAAAATGCGCATCAATTTTAAAGTTCACTTAAACACGTCTAGTATATGCTGGGAATTTAAATTTTATATTGAACAATACACTGAAGTAGTGTTTTATTTTTTAACGTAGGTGTTAACTAACGTATCAAATGTTTTATTGTGGGGAAAGATCATTACTGACATACATTCTCAAACTTATTTACAACGCCCTAACGGGCGTTTTAGTTGGCCTCGCTTTGCTGTCTAGTACGTCTGACAGTATCATATCACCTGTCGTGGTTGCCTGTCAGGTGCACTGCACTTCACTGCAACACCAAAGCTCTTTCCCATCTGCTGGTGGCATCAGTCCAACATTTTGAAGGGCATCCTCTTCGCCTCTCGCCTTGTAAATTACGTTTCAGCTTTTCATTCTCAATGGATATTTAGACTCATCTAAAACTTGGTGAAATATTTATTTCTTTTATTTACTGAGCCACCTCATTGTTATCTGTGATAAGTTTTTTGTAAAAGTGGTATAATTACTTATATTATCTGTCATATATTTATTACCCTTTTTCTAATTTAGAAAAGTTTTACAGTTTAGGCAAGTTACATTCGTATTTAGTTACATTGTAATATTGGTAATTACTGCAGACAATAATAATAAGTATTAAGGCTGATTGTAGTTTCAATAACTGTTATCATTTTTTTTTTGTTTTGGAAGAGTGTCCGGGACCCTAATAACTACCCGCCCCTATATATATACACCAGCTTTTTATCAAACTTTGGCGCTTAACAAAACCCGAAAATGCTCACGGATATGAGCTAATGGTGCTTATGTTTCAGTATACAACAGTTTTACGTGATAAATTGAGTAAGTGGCTGCTCGCGGAGGCTGTTTTTGTGAATATTGGACGTTGGCAGGCTAAACAGACTAATTAAATTATTTTCATCGATGAATGGATACAAAGTAAATGTTCATTTCGAATTGATTAGGGGTAAATCAATCATTCGACGTGATTTCGGAGTGGTGCAAAGAAAAGGCTTTTCAAGCACTCTTTTGTTGAGGGAGGGAAGTCACGGGTGCGGTTCGATGGAGAGAGATTTATTAAAACAAAAGCAAATATCATCTTTTTCATAAGCGGTTCAGTGCCAACCGCAACACATGCCATCCATTTATTGAAGTGATGATGATAATGATAATAATAATAATAATAATAATAAAAGTCTTTATTATGCAAAAATATGAAAAAGTTGCACACAAATGATTAATGGTACAAAATATACTGATAAACTACAAACTTAAAACACATAACATTTACAATTTGGCGATCATTTTAACAAATATTTAAAATAAAGAAAGAGGGTTATTTGTAAGCTCAAACAAGTTAAGACAGGGCTGCCGGATGAAAATAAAATTCCAAAGTCTTTGAGCGTATAAATCACTAAATTTTATATTGCATTTTGTGGGTTTTGAAAATAGGGCAGTGCAGTTTATTCGAAGCTACTTACAACATAGGAGGCAAATTCTAAAATTGAATGACAATTTATCTTTTGAGAGTATCTTGGATCGGAGTACCACAGGGGTCAATATTGGGGCCTTTGCCATTTTCCGTATATACAAGTCAATTGCACAGAGTACTTAAATTTTGCAAGGTACATTGTTACGCTGATGATACACCATAGTATTATTCCTTTAATTCAGAATGTATTGACGATGCTAACAATAAAATCAATATTGATATTGCTAACTTAATGACGGCTTCTGCTAATCATGATTTGTGCATAAACCATAGTATATCAAAGATAATGTTGCTTGGTAGGACAATTCAGCGAAATAAGTACCTTGAGGATTTAAAATTAAAAGTCAATGATATCTCTATAACTTGTGTAAATGAGGCAAAAAACTTGGAACTTACTACTGGGATGTAAAATCTAAAGACCATAAAGAATTGTATCAAGAAAGTTTTTAGTAATTTAAGGAACATCTATGCTAGTAAAGATCTGTTGGATAAAAGCGCTGCTTTGCAACAACTTAGTGTTTTCACATTTTAATTTTTGGGATGTTGTATATGGTCCTTGTATGGATATTGCCAAGTATAATTCAAAGAATTCAAAACTGTTGTGTTCGTCTAATTTGCAATATAAACAGAAGAGAGTTTGTAAATATGTTATTAATAATATTTCAATCATCGCTTTATTCACTGTAGTAAATACTGTCTGATCTATGTAATATCTAGTAGCAGCGCTAGAAGGTGCTACTAGAAAGGATACATATACCAAGACACATGTCTATGGACGCGACACTAGTCAACGTAGCAATGCTTTTTATGTCTTTACTCATCATATCATTTGTTCAAGCGTATAAAGTAAACTTCATATTTCTAAGTCAGATAAAAAAATTCAAAGCTTTGTCGCCTATTACCATTAGGATAGAGCGGGGCATGGATTAAAATAAGAAATTAAGGGAAACTCGCCAGTATCAGTTATAATTTCTAATAATACGCCACTCACTCCTAAAATATTTTACGATCTAATGGTCACTACTGTTTACTTAATTTTTTACACACATACATAATGCTGTAAATGGGCAAGCAGAACGGCACAGGTACTAAGCAGAGACGGACCACAGTCTTCCGCGATATTTCGAACAAGTTGTGTTATATTTAGAATATATAGGTTATGTGCTTCATACAATAAAACAGTGTGTGGTTCAGTGTTTACATTTTATTTTGATTGTGAGAGCCTAGAATGTATAATACTTTAACAGATAAGTGAAAACGCTCTTTGTTTAAGCGTATTTTATGTAGTTGTGTAAAAATATTCCGGCGGATGGTGAAATATTTGAGTGTTTTCCGTTTTTTAGTGGCTGTGGTAAAATAATATTGTGATAATGTTCAGGCCTTGGGAAGATCCTCAACCTAGGACCAGCAGAGAATTTAACGAAGATATGGGAAATGGTAATGGCTCGCAAATTACAGAGAAAAGTTCTAGACAATATTTATGCGAACATACTAAAAAAGTAGTTTTAAACGTTTATAAAAATACAAAAGAAAGTGAAGGTGAAAAAGGAGCCGTGGAAAAAACGGCCTACTTAACAGAAATTTCAGAACGGTCTATCTATAGAATAATTAAGGATGTGGTACCTAATCGAAAAGTTAAATCAGATTAAGGAGCAGCACGAGCATTAGATTCGTCTATGGTGAAATTGTTAAGAGATTTAATTTATAGCAAGTGTATGGAAAATGAGGTACCAACGGTGGGATCAATACATATGGAACTGAAAACAAATGGTGCAGTGTCAGTTAGTCAAGCAACACTTCGGCGGTGGATAATAAAGATAGGATTTAGGTTCCAGATTATTAATAAAAGGGCACATATTATGGAAAGCTTCAGAATTGTGCAGTGGCGTAATGAATATTTGGAAAATACAAAAAAATTTCGAAATGAATAACGATCTATTTATTATTTAGATGAAACTTGATATGATACCCATGATACAGTGAGTCCTTGCTGGGCAACAATAATAATTCGATAGGTATATTAAATTATTTTTGGCGAAACTGAGCAGCAAAAGAATATTTGGTATAATTTTAATTTAGACTAATAAAATTCATCAATGCTCCACCAATATATAAAATATTATTCCTATCTTAACACAAGCAAAACAGAATAATTTTTTTAATTTATCATTATCACTGTAACAAATAACTATTTATTTATCAACCATACATTAAACTAATTAGATTGTAACTCACGGCACAATAATTTCAAGTACGGTCCTGAGCCGCAATAAATTACGTCGGCTTTGACACTTTTATGGCTTAATTTTGTGGCTTTTTTTGGGTGTCTCGCGCCGTATTCACTCCTTTGTCGGGAATTTTTTATTTGTCTTAGAAATATGAAGTTCACTTTACGACAACTCATTGCAGTTGACTTTTCAATGACTTTGGTTAGTCTATTAGACAATACAATACCTATAGCTTTAACATTTTCTCGCTTCTCAGTTACTGTATTCAATTTAGAATGTGGCGATTTCTGCTGTGTTTTAGATGCAGCTGCATTTGTTAAATATTTATGCCAATTTAGTTTTTACTGGATGAGTTGCTTTGGAAATAAATTTCTATGTGACATACATGATGGAATTGAAAGAGAAAATGGTCAATAAACACGAAAAAATCTCAAGAAAGCATCTGGAAGCAAGAACTTAACAGTAAAGATACGCTTTATGTATTTAATTAATCTATTCGCGAAATATTATTCCCGAATGCCACTCGTACTTTTAAATTGTATCCATTAATCCCTCCCTATTCATCTTCGCAGTTTATGGCCAGAATAAGCTTTGCTCCAGTATAACTCCGGATACATTACTATTTTAATGTAATTGCATTACACTCTTTAGCATCCTACCTAAGCCAGAAGAATGTTATTTACTTTTAGAGATTCACCCACATAGAAATTCCAAAACGTTACAATTATTCCCCTTTAAATTTAATTTAACTTGAGCTGTCAGAAGAAAATAATTTCTAATTTACTTCGACTAAACTAACATCCACACCCTTTCTCTAACTTAACCTGGAGTAAAACTGGCAAAGTATGTTCCTTTTCTCCGCATTCGTTTAAGAGTAATTTATCTGCAACCATATACCTCATTATTCTTTGAGTTACCCTGTTGCTAACCGTGCTCTTTATACATTTAATGAAGATACACATCAGACGATTTTTAAGCATGACATCAAAGAAATCGAGGTAAAATGAGAACAGGAAATCTCCTTTATTAAGGGTATTTAAGTAATTTACGTATGGCATGCCGAGCTTGGAGAAAGCTCGGTATTGTCGGAGAAGAATATGCAAAAGACTGCTGCCTAAGGAATCACTACTTCCACATCCAGATTAACCATTTTAAAGGAAAACATCTTGACTGTATTTTCATTCTAGTATATGGATTTCCAATATCATTTCCACCTATCCCCCCCCCCTACTCTTTCAACGGAATCATCTCAATCAGATGTCAGTACAATATATAAGTGTAACCAATTTCAGTTGAATATATCAATTTTATTTTATCGACCTCTTTAATATTGGATTGGAGGTGGTGGGGGTTAAAAAATATACTAACCTTATTTTCCCCTATTTAAACCCCAACTCTTCAACGAATTCATCTCAAAATATAATCTAATTCCATATGTCTCTATAATACCTACATGTACGAAATTTCAAGTAAATATCTCAGTTTTATTTTGTTAACCCATTTAATAATGGACTCACTGTGGGGGGGGGGGGGGGGAGATGGAGGCGGGATTGACAAATATAATAAATATGAGGCCTTTGCTTCTAGTATATACACCAAATCCCAAATTTCTGTATTGCCAGCTTACTTAACTTATTTTTCCTCAATAACCCCTGACCCCCCAACCCTTCACAGGAATCAGAGCAAAATTTAATTTAGTTCCAAATCTCGTCATGATACACATGTGTATCAAATTTCAAGGCAATGTCTTAAACCGTTCCTGAGAAATCGTGCACACAAAGAAGTTACAAACAGACCGACCTTCAACAAAAAAAAATTTTGAATTTTTTTTACGATTATTATACTTCCACTCCACTATGTGGATGTGGAAGTAACAAAACGTTTTTAAAGGCATTGACAACTTAGGATTTAAGCTACAATACAAGTGTAAATTTTTTACATATTAATCTGAATATTTTCGTGAAAAAATGTTGGCTTGCAAGCTCCATTCCAAAATGTGTAAAATGAGTTCCTGAAAATCTTGGTTTTTTGCTATATAACGATATAAAGTAGAAATAGATACTTGATACATTTCTGTCGTATCGATGAAATATTCGTTAAAACATTTTGAACCAATATCCACTAACGATCATTTTTATGAATATTTGATTTAGGGCCATTACTGTCGGTTTCAGTTATACTTTAACCGTCTTGAAACATATTCTTTATAGGATTTTGCAAACAGAAGAAAAAATAACTATCTATGAGAACTAAAAGAAGAGCTATGTGTAAAAATATTAATGAAATCTTTGCATTCTTTCGATAGCCTGAATTCTTGTTATACTAGCAAATTAAAATCCTAAAATAAATTTGTATAATTTCTTATTTGAACAGTCACATTCAACAACTAGCATCCACGCAGTCCCCTACGGCCGAGCTCTCATCAGGACACCTTCTATCGGGATATTTTATACCATACACTCTTGATGCTAATAAGCAATTTCCATCAGATTCACCAATAACGTACACCATAGATAACAAATCTTGTTGACAATAATTATAATTCATATTTATAAATATTACTTAACAATGTCGATTCCACTTAATCACAATCATCTTAAGCACCTTGCAGAAATGTTATAAAGTGAAAACCAAAATCAATTCAAAAGACCAAAGCCATGCTAGATTTTAATGCTAAAAAAATAAAGGGAACCTCAATTTACGCAAAAATCATTTGAAATAATCATATCTCAAAAACCGTTTGAAACAAAAATAAAGTGTAGATATTAAAATGTGAAGAATTGTATGCTTTATTTATCCATGTAAAAAAATATAGGCATTCTATTTAAATAAATTGAGAAATATAATAATTAAATATCAAGAGATATAAACAAATATTTTGGACATCCGGTACAACGATAATTTATTTCAAGAATATGTTTCAGTAAATACATCATTACTAAAGAACAACCTACATTTTTAGAAAAAGCAATTAATAAATCGCGGAGATATGGCAGTTAAAAAAATGGTTGTAAATTGCCAAAAAAGACAGGAAAAAAATGATAACTTGGCAACGCTGCATCCAGTTGGTTAAATATTTGAGAAAAGAACCGTTGGAGGGTTAACTCACGCCAAAGAAATAGAGGGTGTTAGATTTAAGAAAATCCTACTATCTTGTGTAACTCGTTTTTGTGACATCTTGCATAATTAAGAATAATTTTAAATTGCAGTAGAGATGAAACATTGAAAGTTTTGTTAAGAAAGTTTGTTAGCCGTTTTTGCACAATCTTCCGAGGAAACGCTAACTGGACACCCGGTAGATGTACGCATAACATTTATTACAAAGAAACTGCAGTGTATATAGGGTGTCCCAATAAAACTCCCAGGGCGGATATATCCTAAACGAATAGAGATATTTTAATTCTGTAAAAGCCAATTTGTAGAGCTTCATTTTTGAATATAATTGTTTTTTCAATATATCAGTATATAGATGGCGCTGTGCTCTAAAGAAATATTTCGATGGGAGAAACTTGGAAATGGGGTTTATGTGAATGAAAATGCATTTCTAAGCAGATTATGTTCTAAAAAAGAATACCATAAAACTAACCGCTTTCGAGTAAAAATAAAGATGAATTAAACATGATTTTAATTTATGGCGAATGTAGTAAAAATGCTTCAAGAGCTGTAAGTTTATATGAAATGCGTTTTCCTGACAGACCTTTACCAGATCGGAAAACTTTTGCAAAGTTTGTGTTCTAGTTTGAAAAATTATGGAGGTTTTAAGAAACTAAAAACATCAAGAAGAAGAAGAACTGCAACTGATGAAAATATTGCATTGGTATTACATCAAACAGAAAATAACCAAAACATGTCACTACGCAAGTTGACGAACGAAGCAAATATTGCACGTTCCACCTGCCACAGAATTCTTAAAACGAACAAATTTCTTTCATATAAATCATTTATTTCAACATTTGATTCCAGGGGACAATGAGCGGGGATTAGATTTTTTGGCGCAATTTTCAATTCTCAAAATCCAAATATTTTAGATACAATTATGTGGAGTGATGAAAGTCGATTCCACAACAATGTGGTGTGGTATCGTTAATGGTTATTTTGTTGGCCGATACCTCTACCATGAGAATGCAAAATGATTTACAAGTACTGTTAAGGAATTTGTCCGCTCAGTTGGATAACATGTGGTTTCATCAGGATGGAGCAGGCCCACATAATCATCACAACGTTGTTAATTATTTAAATCAAACATACCCAGGAAGATGGATTGGTACCAACGGAGTACTTAGATGGCCCGCTCGATCTCCTGACATTACTCCATTAGACTTTTATTTATGGGGATTTTTAAAAAGTGAAGTGTACAGTCAACCAATAGAAGACATGGCAGATCTTTATAATAAAATGTACCGCCATTAATCGACATACATTATTAAAAGTTTGTAGATCTGAACTAATTAATAGGTTTACGATGTGTTTTAATGAAAATGGCAATAATTTCGAACACCTATTAACATAGTTATTTTAATTTCATTAGTTCGTAAAAATTGTTTTATGTTCGTAATTGTTTTTTTATTGCTTAAATGTTTGAATTATATGATAAATAATATTTTTAGTTTTTTTTCCAAGGGTTACTTCAAATATATTTAATTCATAAGATATGAAAAATTCTTTAAATATTTCCTTCTAAAATTTGTAATTAAATACAGATTGTCCCACTTAAGGAACTGAAATGTTGAAGAGATTACAATGATTCAATATTGGCAAGTGTCAACGTTCAAAAATCTCGAAAGCGGTTAGTTTTATGGTATTTTTTTTAGAACTTAATCTGCTTAGCAATGCATTTTCTTTCACATAAACCCCATTTCAAAGTTTCTCCCATCGAAATATTTCTTTAGAGCCCAGCGCCATCTATATACTGATATATTAAAAAACAATTATATTCAAAAATGAAGCTCTCTTTATGCTCTACAAATTGATTTTTACAGAATTAAAATATCTCTATTCCTCTAGAATATATCCGGCTACACCCAGTATATTAAATAATTGCATTTGTTCATGAAAACAATTACATTATTTTATAAAACTAAAATGACCTCCCTGTACACTATTTATTCACAAACAATTACCGTAATTTGGGCTGTTGCGCTTTTACAAGCACGTTGTTAGGTCTAATTTATACGATAAAATGCAAAGCACTAAATCATTCACCTATTTATTAAAGCAACTGCGGGTAGCAGCCTTTACCAACGTGAATAATGCGGAGGGATACTACTTTTATCCGTAGCGCTTCCAAATATCACACTATTCAGACCGATATCAAAATTTGTACGAATGTATTTAATTTGGAGGAGTCTTATAGCAATTATAGCAAAATTGTACGTGTAGGGACCAAGTAGGAAACGAAAGGAAATAGGACTGTCACCTGATAACAGAGCTTAAAATTTATAGCAACAATTATAGGATACCTTTTTGCAGTGTCGGACAAATCTTTAAAAGCAAGCAATCGTGCGTGGGTTATTAAAGCTAAGGAACAATTTAGAGCTGCCGTTCAAAGGCAAAATTAGTTGACGTTAATGAGGCAGATTTGTGTTTAATTGCCTAAACATTACCTTGACGCTGATTATTGCCGTTCGCGTTTTCAGAATAAAATGGGATAGTACTGGAAAATAAGACAGAAATTATACGAACCTTGAAAAAATTGATAGAAGGAATCCGCTGGAGGTGTTGGATTACAATTTTTATGGGATATACTAAAGTCCCCAAAATCGAAGCATATTGAAAAACGGCGGCTCATTTATAGTTCCGTATAGAACAGGAGCTAGTGTGTATTTCTGTGATAGATTTGGTCACATAGAGACATTATTATTAATAATTTGCCTTCCCGAGCAACATTTTGAGTTATAATTTTTAGTCTACATGCCCAATTAGTTGTACAATGGTCGTAAAATGGTTTTTAAAATAATGTTAACTACTGTAGATCGTATGAAGTTTGTTATAAGGTTATACCGACTATCAAAATTCCACGTCGCATGACGGTTATATGCTATGTATAAGACGACTAATTAGACGCTAAGGTGAATGGTCTTTAAGAGGTCGTTATGAGGTTGCAAAGAGGTTGATATTATCTACAATAAAACGCCTAACACGACTTAACGAATATAGTTGTATAAAGGTCGTTAAATAAAATAACCTGACCTCATGATGACCTTGTAGGAAGATAGTTATACTAAAATGATTAAAAAACATGATAAGACTTTAATAGGACCTTGACAGGAGATAGTACCTGAAATGGAGGAGAGTCATAAAGTTGGTTATATTGATTTTGAATACGACTTCCATATGACCCACAAATGAAAACATGGCGTCCAAATATTGATAATAGTAACAAAAGTTATACAAATAATCAATATACGATCTCGATACGACCCATAAATATAAACACTACACTCAAAAAAGTGACAATTGTAATAGAGGTTCATACGACCTCGATACGATTCGTGAATAAAAATATCAAATGTCAATGTTAGCGCTTATTCGAAATACACTTATATTCGAAATAATTATTCTATTCGATTAGGTATTATTGATAATTGCATAAAACGTCAGGAAGTATTATAAATAGAATCGATTAGGTATTGACCGATATTCAAGACTAAAACAAAACAAAAATAGTGGCTAGTTTTATCAAATATTTATTCGATCCTTAATTCAAGTATCGATATCAATATCGATATAAATAGGTATCGATACTGTCTAACACTACAGGCGGGTTCATTTGGTTTATTTTTAACCGAGTTTCTCTCAAATATTTCTTGTGTAACCACATTGTCACTGCGTATTTTATCTACATTTCTTTTAACTGCCCTTCTATATAGGTTCCTGGCTGTTTATATTTACACCAATCTCTTGTAACATTCATCTTTAAATTTTATGAGAGTAAGAGACGTTCACTCTCCTACTTTTACTAACAGACATAAGGTAGTTTAAAGCATGCAAAATGACAATATAATCGTATGAAACGACAATTGAGTCACGGGAACGCGAACGGTGTGAACACGCCATTGGGCAGTCTATATCGTTACTACTCTATGGTGAATAAGGCTCTATGTTCGTATCTAAAATATAAGATGACTTCAGAGTAATTTAGAAACAGTCTTATATCTGCTTGGTAGTTTCACATACAAATTTATAACCATTAGGTGATAAGCAGTGTCGGCCATATTTTCTGTTGGAATTTCAACCAAATTTGGCGTCCATCTTTGACAGTCAAAAATATTAAAACTTAAAATTTAATTTGTAGGCTTTTTACATATAAGTTTGACTAGAAAACGTGTTTTTTGATATTTTCTCTTATTCTCTGCAAATGTGTACCCATTGTGCCCATTGAAACTAATATTTAAAAATCCTTTATTTTTCTTGAATTCTCAAATTTTCTTTCATTTTCATTATTCTAAGGGCGCGTTGTGTTTTTTGGGGTATCTTCGACACTTTTATAGTAAAAATTAATCCCCAGTAGTTTTGGCATCATAACATTGCTAGAAATCGATTTAAATATTTAACATTTTCTTAAATAACACATGATTCATACTTAGCAGTTTGGTTGTTGAACTTTTATTTTCCGTATTGTAAACGAATTAATAAAGATATACGTATAGGCAAAATATTTACAGCACATGCTGACTCGTTCTGTTCTGTTGTCGTGCTTGAACGAAATTCACAAACACGCATGCGTACAGAATCAGACCAAAGGTCATATCGAAGTCAGATCAGATTGTTGTGACCTTATAATGACTATATAACAACCTTTATGCGACAATACCGCAGTCAATCCTTAAGACTATTTGGTCGTATGAAGGTCCTAATAAAGGTTGTCATGACCTTGTAACGACTTTTTTATGACATCCAATTAAGTCATATGAAAGTTGTATGAAAAGTCGTGACAACCCTTTTCAAACCGTCCAAATCGGGTCATGAAAGGGTTGTAACACGGTCGTCATGACTAAAAGTAGTATTTTACATCGTAACGACGTCATTACGTTGTTTACAAGACTAAAAATGTTACTTGGGTAGATGATGTTAGACAACGAAAGTGATATATGGATATTTTAGGTCAATGGAAACTTTACTAGATTATTGAAATTAAATTGAATTGCAACATTATTTTAACCTTAACCTGCACTCAAAAAAATAATTCTAAATACTACTTTCCTTTAATATATAATTTAATACAGATATGAATAATAAATACCACTATTTTTCTATTATAATAGACAAGCAACGAGGGTAATTTTATTAAAAAACTCATGTACGAGAAAAATTTCCTGCAATTAATTCAAGTACGCGGGGGATTCGGTACGAAAATTTCACACGAAAATAAACTAAATAAACACTAATTTCAACTGACATTAAAATTATTCTAAGATATAACAAAGTATAAGATTAGTAGGCCATGAATAGGTCTTGTATACAAAGTGACAGAAACTCTTCGGAATTAGTAAGTATTAAAAGTATAAGAGTTACCTATTTGAAAATGGAATACGTATAATTGATAAATAATATCTTTTCCACCCATTTTAGTTTCAAAAAATTACCGAAAATTATTTAGGACAACTCTATTTCTGTGTTATGAAATTAGTTTTGTATACAGGGTGTTTGGTGCATCGTGTGCCAAATGGAAATGGCCGACAGAGAGGGTTATCTGCTATCCTTTCAGGCCCCTTAATACTTCCCATGCCCTGCGGGATTTTTCATATCGACCTTTTATCTTTTTAATGAAAAAAATCCCAAATTCTACATTTAAATTCAAATTATAAAAAAAGCATTAGGCGTAAACTGCGAATTTCATTTTTATTTTGATGTATATTGTTGAAGGGTTCTTTTAAATCCAAAATTACTGGCATTAGTCATCTAGTTGTTTTTTTATTCACTCGCAAACTTTCGGAATAGGTAAAATTTAAATTTAAACTTAGACTTTACACGGCTATAAAAAAAAACTCAGAGCAAGCGGGATCTTCCAACTCCCTCAAAAATTCTCTAGTCTATCCTCTTGCTAGTGATGTGCCACATGTCATAAAAATCTTTTGAAAATTTCGTGAATTCGCTAAATTAATGAATCGGGTCACATAAGGCTAATATTCAAAATTCCGAATAAAGAATTATTTTTGATTAAATTATGCATGGGAAACAGGTAAAATCTCACTCTTGCGAATTAAAATCTATCTTCTATCTCTTTCTGTTCATTGGTTTTCTTGAAATAAAGAAACAGTTATATTTTTATCATTTATTAAAAAAAATTAAAAATCTTGCTCAAAGTATTGGTCTCTGTTGCGAATGCAGGCCCGACATCTGCTTCGTATTTCGACAGTTGTTGTATGAAGTCGTATTTCCTCCCTAATTCTACCGAAAGCCGTTTCTATGCGTTGGACAAGAGGACAAGTTCCTCCCTAGTCGCAACCTCCGTCGCGTACACGAGCTCTTTGGCATGACCTCGGACATAAAATCCAATGGAGTTAGGTCTGGGGAACGTGGAGGCCATTGAATAGGGCCATCCCGCCCAATCTACGCATACGCCTATAGTTTTTCAAAATGGCGGCTGTCCCGCGCACTGGCGATTGATTGTAAGACAATATCTAGACAATGTGTTCCCAAATGCATGGATTGGGTGGGATGGCCCTATTCAATGGCCTCCACGTTCCTCAGACCTAACTCCGTTGGATTTTTATGTCTGGGGACGTGCCAAAGAGCTCGCGTACACGACGGAGGTTGCGACTAGGGAGGAACTTGTCCTCTTGTCCAACGCATAGGCTTTCGGTACAATTAGGGAGGAAATACGACTTCATACAACAACTGTCGAAATACAAAGCAGATGTCGGGCCTGCATTCGCAACAGAAACCAATACTTTGAGCAAGATTTTTAATTTATTTAATAAATGGTAAAAATGTAACCGTTTCTTTATTTCAAGAAAACCAATGAACAGAAAGGGAGAGAAGATAGATTTTACTTCACAAGAGTGAGATAACAGATTTTACCTGTTTGCCATGCATAATTTAAGCAAATATAATTTTTTATTCGAAATTTTGAATATTAACCTTATGTGACCCGATTTTTTTAGCGAATTCACGAAGTTATTAAAATATTTTTATGATATGTGGCACATCATTAGCAAGAGGATAGACTAGAGAATTTTTGAGGGAGTTGGAAGATCCCGGTTGCTCTGAGTTTTTTTTTTATAGCCGTCTAAAGTCTAAGTTTAAATTTAAATTTTACCTATTCCGAAAGTTTGCGAGTGAATAAAAAAACAACTAGATTATTAATGCCAGTAATTTTGGATTTAGAAGAACCCTTCAACAATACACATCAAAATAAAAATGAAATTCGCGGTCTACGCCTAATACTTTTTTTATAATTTGAATTTAAATGCAGAATTTGGGATTTTTTTCATTAAAAAGATAGAAGGTCGATATGAAAAATCCCGCAGGGCATGGGAAGTGTTAAGGGGCCTGAAAGGATAGCAGATAACCCTTTCTGTCGGCTATTTCAATTTGGCACACGATGCACCAAACACCCTGTATTTTCATGTTTTATACACATGGCATAGCTAAGTTTTAGCACATTTAACTTGGCAAAAAATGGCTTTGAAACTAAACGTCATTAGTTAATTATCATTATTATACTCTTCGCAAATACAAAACGAAGAGTATATTGCATTCGATGGGCACATTTCTAAAACCGGTAATATTGTTCGTAGAGAAGAAAAATTCATATCACTGTGTTGGTGATCGAATTCAACTTTCAAAATGTCCGTCCGTCTGTCCGCCCGTCTGTTCGTCTGTCTATCCGCCTGTCTGTCCGTCTGTCTGTCAGTATGTCTGTCCTTCTGTCCGTCCGTCTGTCCGTCTGTCCGTCCGTCACGTTTTCAGCTCCAATTGCATTGAAATTTGGATAGTAAGTTAGTGTTGGCTGGATGAAGAACCGTATTGTTTTTGAGCAAAATCGATCGATAAATAAAAAAGTTATACATTTTTTTAAATAAAAAAAAATAATTCTTTTACATATTTTTTTTGTTTTGTAATTAAACTAAAAATAACTAAAACCAATATTATTTACAAAAATGCACTGCGAAGAGTATCCTATAGAATGTGCAAAAAATAAATAAAAAGTGCAGTAAATCGGTGAAAGTCATCCAAAATTGAAATACTCATCATACCTGATGGGGAAGTGTAATATGGAGGAAAATCAAAATGAGAAGTTATTCATGATCATAATTAAACATGAAACAAAATGTTTTTTCAAAAGCTCGATGATTTTTTTAATAATTATCTCGTTTAATATGAAAAATGAAATTCCGTTTTTATGTAAAATCAAATGTCAGATATGATCACATGTCAATAATTTGACAGAAAAATTTCCACTTATTAATTTCATTCAGGATACCCTGGAGGATGAAAATTGCCGGAAGTTTTTTGGGTTGCCATGGTAACGACACAAAAACAAAGTTCTGATTGGCTAAAAAAAACGTGAAATTTTCGCTAAAATTTAGTTATGTACATTCAAATTTAATATTTGTGACACGTTTGTGTCATTTATTTGTCAAAATATATTACAAGTGTTTATATTTCAACAAGATAATTGTTGCGTTCACGCTGTTCACACCGTAACTAACTGGTTTCGAAATAACATTAATGCTTTTAACTGGTCCAGTCATAATGCAGACCTTAACCCCGTGGAAGATGTATGGGCACCACTTATATGTCCAAGAATTACTGGAATAAATAAATAATGCATGTGAAAATATTACCAATGATTACACAGCCACGCAAAAAAAAGTTCTGTACCACGAACCAAAATACATGTGTTTGGTGTATTTTTCGACGCTGAGTTTGAATCCGTAGTCAACTAGTAATTTTTTTTTAGTCTAACGCATCCCTGAAAATTGTGTAAAATCATAGAAATAATGTAATAACTCTTAATGAACTGTGCAAAATGATGTACGTTTTGTAGTCTAGAGTAGAGAATATAAATTCGAACCGCAGTAAACTATTTCTATAAATGAAACTAAAATCCGCCCTTATGGGGGGTGAAAACTCAAAAGACCTAGGCGAATGTGAATAACATGTTCAAAGGCCAAATTTTTGTATGTTTTAATGCAAAATATCTGACTCGGGTGCGTAAATCAGCCATTACTCTCAAAGGGACAACCCTATGGAGGGCTAAACTACCCCCGCCAACAAAGGAAGTTTAAGTTTCAAAACGGGTAAAATTTCTCGCGTTTGTAGTTTTCGGCAGGGGGACAAATATGGATTGAATTCGATCCAATCACCGACACAGGCCTAGAGACTACCCTTAAAGGGTGGTAAGAGCTACCCCTAAGCTCAAATGATGCATGCATATGGGTGCTATTGAAATTTGGAATGGGTCAAATACTATAAGCTCATTATGTTAAATATGTAAATCTGGTACAACAACTACCCTATCTTCTTAAATAAGATTTAAAATCACCCCTAATGGAGAAAAAACTACCCCCACAGGGGTGATTTAAATTATAGGTGTTCGCTGGCAGGTATATTTATTACCTTTGTATAAAACTATTTTTTTAATTTGTTTGTAAATTAAATTATTAACATCAAATGTTTTATTTAAAAAAATACTAACGTTAAGAGAATCCTGAAATGTTTATTACAGGGACACGTTAAAAAACGAACTTAAATACATTTACAGAAATGTATACAGGATGGATACCAAGAAAGCTATAGGAGAAGTTTTGTTTATATACGTTTACAAGATTTTTTAAAAGAATTATTTGAAAAGGCTACTCCTTATATAAATCGGTTCATATAAATTCTTGATGGTGTGAAAAGCTACCCTACAACCCTTCTTGTGATTACAAAATACAGTATTAAGGAGTTTTTCAGGAGCAGGCGGGAGAACAGTTTGAATTGGCTCCAAACTATTTTCTATTAATTTCCATCTCCAGTCTTTTGGATCCAGTTCGTTGCCTAACGATATACACGATATAAATGTTGATGAGTAACAGCAGATGTTGAAGGAAGACAGGATAACTGTACTCTTTTATTGTTCCGTGCATTTTTTACATACAGGGTGTAATCAGTTTCATGTCATTAAAAAAACTGGTAATGGGGACCGACTAGACAAACAAAAAACCTTTTCCCTCTAGGGGCACTTTGAAAAAAACTGACCTAGGTCAACCTTTTTAATATATATTTTTTTAATATTAATGTAGAAAATAATTGAGAACCACTGCTTTTATTGGTCAATGGACTTGTAATTCATAATTATAAAACTTTTAAATTGTCATAAAAAAGTGCAAAGGCCTTGGATCATCGACCGCCTCAACCGAACTGAGGCAATTATAAAGAGGTAAATAATTCGTTCTTTTCCTGCACAACTGCAAGCAAATAATGGCCGTAGAAGTTTAAACAGAGCATTTCTTTACATGTGTGTCTTTTAATTTGGAACAAAATATGGGATTAATGTTTATAATTGAGAATATTTAAATGCGATTTATTAACGTTTGTAACATAAATGACTGTCCTGGGTTAAAAGCTTACCACCTAAGTAAGTAATTCGAAATCTGCATCTGCATCAATACACTGTTCGGTACGTCGAATTAAGGACATACGTACTCCATTCAACACTAAACAATAAACTATCAACTAGCGTTGTCAATAAAGAAAAATAAAAGAAAAACTTGGTCCAAAATCCAAAACGGAATACAAAAAGAACGAACAGGTGAGTTGTGTCTGTACGTAATCAAGAATTTATCGGCTTGAACGGTAAAGTCAATAAAATAAATCTTCACTATAAATACACAGCGACCCGAAATTCAAAAATAACAAAAACAACGAACGGCGGGTTGGACGTGTGTACTTAACGAAACACCCACAGAAACTAAAATATTGCACAAGGGAGAGTCAGAGTATAGTTTTCTTCTGATCAGATCTACTAAACACTCAGAAAACGTCGACGTCTTTCATTTTAGTTACCGCACCGCTAAAGACCGCCGACATTTTATAGCTATCTACACAAATATTGAGTGTCATAGGCAAAGACACGCGCGACGATCTAAACCTGCCTCAATATTCCAGCAGTTAAGATTTTATTGAAAATTTGCGAAATTTTTGTTTATTTTTTTTTCTCCAAAACTATAAGCTTTAGACCCCATGTTATATAAGGTTTTTTTTGTTTGTGTTGTCGTTCCCTACCACCAGCTTTTTTAATGACATGAAACTAATTACACTCTGTATAAGTGCATATTAGCATTTTCAATGTTTGACAACGCGATATCTCACGAATGATGATTCATAGGAAGAAAAGTATTGACACAGTTTTTTTAGATAACTGCATGATCTAGAAACTTTTTATGGCCTATTCATATGACTTTTGACATTTCATTTGTAATAGTGTATTCAAGGTCTGTATCAATTTTCAGCTCTATGCAAATTATTACAAAGTGTCGGCTGTTTTTGTCTATTTTGACTTATATGTAGTATAGTACACCTTAATGAACATATTTTGCAGTTTTAAAATGTCCTTAATTCTATCCGTCAAAACGTCGGAATTTGTTCCTATTTGGCTGGAGTAAAATAAAAATTCGCATTTAAATTAAATAGGGAAATACCTATTGATGTTTTTTCAACTCGTAATTCGAATGTTCATAAAACTTACTTTCAGTTTACCGCATAGTTTATTTTCGGCACTAAATGTAAACGAAACAGTTTCCTAGCAAAATTAGTTCTGATGTTTGTTTTTGACTAATTATTAGCTTCAATTGATGACAATGCAAATACATTTAGATAAAGTTTGTGTGCGAATGGTAAATTTATAGTCAAAGGAATTCATTTGAAGCTTTTAAGCGTTCATTACGAAGTGTCGCCGTACTATTTGGGAAATATATGGACTTCAGAACGCTTGGAGATGGAGAAATGTTTATCGGCCAGATTTACATTTCTGCGGTTAAGTAGATTTACTGGTTTGAACAATGAAGCCCCAAAAATAGAATTTATTATGTTATATTAATAATCAGTTTTTCTTTTTAGTTTTCGAATTGCTTTTTATCCAACCTTCAACACAACAAAATATTACTAATTCTACTGCTTAAAAGTTCGGTATACAAAGTTGCAGGAAAAATTAGTGTTTAGATATTTACGAAATTGGTTCCAACTTGCCAAATAAATTACTTATGTTTTATGGGGGTAAATATCTTGTCTCATCTTACATCGTCCTGCAATATCTTACCTTGTCTCATTCTGTCTTAGCATGTATAATAATGTCGTATATGATCTCATCATGTCTAATACTATCTCATCATGTCTCCTACTGTCTCATCTGGTCTCATCCTTTCTCATCATGTCCTATCTTGTTCTGTCTCATCGTATTTTATTTTGTCTTTATAACCATTTAACAGGTCTTGACCCAGTTAGCCAAGCCCAGTCGCACGAGTAAGTATTTTATTCATGCTGAGGTGCACCATAAAAAATGTTACTTAAGGAATTCGTGCTTACGAAATCTTCGTAGTACCTTAGAAAAAATGTTCTTTGGTATCACATTAATAGAATTCTGAACAATTATTTCCACATAATGGAGTACAAATATGGTATCATGATGTCTTCTTTTAAAGAGATTTGGATGGTAAATTTTAATGTTGAATTAGTGATTCTTCAATCTGTGATTTTTTAAGGCTGTAGGGATAGAGAAAATCATTTCAAAGCTAATTTAAAAATTTCTAATTTCTATGACATGCATTTTTAACATCAAGCTTATTTTTTTGAAATATTTAAAATTTAAGTACTATATCTCGAACTTATAAACGTTCGAATGCCATCTTTGAGCTGCCATATTTCTAGAACTAGAAATTTTGAAACTAAATATTTGTCATTTTATTGTATTATACCACTATTTCACGAAAAACAGTCTCGAGGTACAAATTTATCAATGCTAAACTCATTATATCAAATTTGTGAAGCATTGTATGCCTACTCTTTTTATTAAAATTTTATTCTCTATTAGATCCATTAAATTGGATAGCTTCATATTTTTTATGAAGCACCAAATAAAAATCTGATATAAGTGTTTTAATATTAATTTGTATAGTCTTAAAAATAACTATATACAATGTGACCCATTTTGAATGGAAACACCCCTGTAATAAATATGTCCATTATCTGATTTTAACGGGGCTTTTTTTTAAAGACAGGCCATCGAAAGCTCTACTTTATGACAAAAATTTAGAGATAAGTTTCAATTTTCAAGACCTACTCTGATTTTTTTTTCAATATCAAAAATGGACAAATTTGATTAGCGATTCTTTTTATATATAAAATCTAACTATACCACTGGATTCAGAAACATCTCAAATGAGTAAATCCAAAATTTCGTGAAAAAATATTAAATAATCACAGATTTATGACAAAATTAAAATCCAAGTAGCCCATGAAAAATAAACAATAGAAAGATAAATTAAGTGAATAATAAATATTGTCTTTTTATTGAGTAAATAACAAATAATAGGGTGCCATGGAAAACAAATTTTAAAGTCAGACGTCAAATCTTTAAAATACGTATATGCTCAGAGTATAATGTTATTGAAATTGTAAAATTGATCAATAATATTATCAAGTATTAGTTTATTAGTTTGAAGTTGAAATTATGAATACTCTAAATGTAGTTGAAAAAATTGAACTTGTGCGCCTTAGATAATGACAGAACTTTGGGAGAGATATACCCGAATAGGCCCAACATCACTAAAAGTACCATTTCTAAAATAAACAAAATGTTTAATCAGTATGACGCTTTGACAAGTCGTATTATAAGAACGAATAATGTACAAAGAAGGCCCAGGTATGAGCAGACCGTTTCAAATTGTTTTAACAACAATCCAAACGCCAGTGTGAGAGTAGCTAGCTTAGAAGTTTTTACATACGTTGGAACCTGGTGATGATGAAACACGGATAAAATTTTGCTTGTGGGCCCATGGAGACTATCTTAAGAACAGACATTTTTTGAAAACTACTTTATTCAGCGATGAGGCAACTTTTACCACAAACGGGGTGGTATCGTAACAAAATTGTAGGTTTTGGGGTACAGAAAACCCAGAGTGGGTCATTAATTGTAAAAGATAATATTCCCAAAAAGTTAATGTTTGGTGTGGGCTACTCAATGAAATAATCATTGGTCCTTTCTTGTTTGAAGGTAATATGAATAGCATGCAGTTTTTACAGTTCCTAAGAAACTGTTGCGTACATCTGGCAACTTTCAGTAATTTTATTAAATTCTAATACACTAAACTTAATTTTTGAGAAATATGTATAGGTATTTACCATACTCTAGTAACGAAAACACCAGACATTTAATTATCATAGGTAATGTGTTTAAATTTAGGAATGTACACATTTATTATATTTTCATGTCTCATCCATTTAACTCTTTTTGCATTCCAGTTTTTGCTAACAGCTCTCGTAGAACACAGAGGCTTCGATCGCATAGTAAATATATCTATTTCACAGCACAAATTTCTTAATTATTGGTTAAACCAAATATACTGCAGGAAGTATTGTGGGTTGCATAGAACAACGCAGACCCAAATTCTTAGTAATTTTTAGTTGATAGTATGGTAATATGTTAATTGAGACTTGAGAGGGGATATCTCTTTTATTAGCTGGCTAATAGCAGAATTGGTCATTTCTGTAGCCAATTCTGTAGCAGCATACACTTTGACTTTAGTTTTTGGTAATCATTCAGACACGAGTTGTGTCACTTCTGCTGTTATCAAACTTTCTCTTAGTGATTTATCTAATAAAAGGTAATTACATTTATTTATTTGATTCCTCTCATTAGCGTTTAACGGCCTTTAGCCATATTTTTCATTTCTGCTAACTAAACAACCATAATTCTGAAACATGTGCTGATAATATTTTTTTTTTCTTCCCAAACGTAGAGTTTTGCTGCCAAATAGATGATTATATAACTGATTATATAGCTGATTATATGATTAAATAGATGATTATATAGCTGAATAGATGATTATATAACTGATTATATAGCTGATTATATGATTAAATAGATGATTATATAGCTGAATAAATAATTATATAGATAATTATATACATGATTATATAGATGATTAAATAGATGATTATATAACTGGTTATTTTAACAACTGATTACATAGATAATTAACAAATAACTAATTAGATAGTTAATACAAATTATTTAAATCATCTACCGAAATAATTTGCAACATGGAAAATCATTTTCGTTTGATGGTTAAATGTCTGCTAGATTTCATAAGACGGATAGTCCAGTCAAACACAGTTTAGTAAAGTTCATCAGTCGATTGAAATTCCGTTTAGTCAAGTCCAGTTTAGTCCAGTCAATCCCAACCAACAGCAAAACCCTAGCGTTATACAGGTTAGCAAGACGTCAAACCACGTCGAGGAGCAGTCTGTGTTCGGAGAGGCTGTTAGGAAAGGCTACCAGAACTCACCAGGAGCCCTCATCCACTATCTATCCATCATCAGGAGGATTGGTGAGATTCTGAGAATTTCATTGATATTTTTTGTTGTATAATATTTACTGTATAACTTTCATTGCACAATATATTTCTTTTCTTTTAATGATAAATTAATTAAGCTATAAATATTTTCTGTTGGAAATTGTGATAATATTACTTAATATTTCTATTTCATAATTGATAACATTATTTTATAATTTTTAAATTGATTAAAATCGCTGATTTGTTTTTACATTGATGATTTTTCTGAAGTAATTAATAAATAAGTATCTTTTATCGTAAAATTTAATTTTTCATTTTTTCTGTTTGTCTGTCCGCCATAAGATCAAATCTTTCCACGGCGGTTGGTTTCACCATCACAGGGGTAGCAGTAACTCTTAAATTTTCCGTGGATGGCGCTCATAATTTTTACATCATTTTAAGCTACCTCTGAGTGTTGGAACAAACTAGCTAGGCAAAATATCACAAAAATATTGGTTCACCCTCTGGCTGATTTAAAAAAATATATATTGATTGAACCCACGAAATCCCAGCCACGCACCAGATCAGCTAGCCGTTCGCCGTCACTATTTGTGTGTTGGTTGAATTGCCTTTGGTTATCACCTTAACCGGTGATATCATTGTTAATTTTTCTAAGGCCAAGTAGTGATGTAACAAAACGAATTTTGGAATATACTACGTGAACTTTCAATACAAGAAAGAGTAAATCTACACTTTCAATTAGATGGCAGCCCTGTTCATAATGCCAGAGTGGTTACCAAATGGCTTAATGCTAACTTTCTTAATCGATGGATAGGTCGAGGTAACCCGTTAATTGGATGGCCACCCCGATCCCCGGACTTAACACCGATGGATTACTTTTTGTGGGGTTTAATAAAATCTAAAGTTTACAGGCCACGCCCGAGTGATAGAAAAAATTTGTGTGCAAGAATAAGACAAGCTGGTGCAGAAGCAATTACAGAATGTCGCAAAGAATATTAAAAAACGATTCGACTAGTGCATCGAAATAAACGGCGTCCTTGTAGAAGCTACAAAAATTTAAGATGAATTGTATTGTCGTGTTTTAGTTTTAATGTAATGTTGTAATGCGTTATTATTTTATTTATTAAATACCTAATTATTATTACTTTCAATTGTTCATGCATGTTTTTAAGTCAAACATGATTAAGTTTATACAATATTTATTAAAATATCCACTTAATTTATCTTTCTATTGTTTATTTTTAATGGGCTACTTAGATTTTTAGAAAAAATCGTGTAAAAATTATTATAAAATATTACCTACATTAATTTTGTCATAAGTCTGTCATTATTTAATATTTTTTAACGAAATTTTGGATTTACCCATTTGAGATGTTTCTGAATTCAGTGCTATAGTTAGATTTTATTACAAAAATCCGTTTTTGACATTGAAAGAAAATCATAGTAGGTCTTGAAAATTGCAATTTATCTCTAAAAATTTGTCATAAAGTAGAGCTTTCGATGGCCCCATTAAAATCAGATAATAGACAATTTTTTCACAGGGGTATTTCCATTCAAAATGGGTCACACTGTAGAACTCATGGAAATCCTTACATTCCACGAGAATTCTGAGGTAAAAATCTTCACTAACTCCAATCCTTGTTGGAAGGCAAATAATCGAGGCGTACACCCTTCAGTAAAATGTACTCCTAAGTCACCTCTTCGTGCGTTTTCAATCAGAACTTTTCCTCTAATATGTTTTATTCACTTCTAGCGGAATCATTTAACTGATGCCTTTGTAAACTGACTTTATATGACCCTTCTCCGGCTTTTATTTCCACTACGACTGAAAAGCATGAGGCAGAAATCAATTCAATTCGACAAGAGGTTGACAAATAGACAATAAAATATATTTCTATATAACTTCTGTTCAATTCAACACCGTAAATATTATTTATTAATGATAATAATAATAATATACCTGGAACGGCCTCCAACAGAGCTGCATTCTTTGGTGTAATTCCGGGGGCTCAGTGAATTTTCCTCCCCAAAGAGGATGTGAAATTTAATAATAATAATAATAATAATAGAACCTAAAAATTCGGCATTCAAATGAGGTAAAAAAGTTATATTATACTCACTTCACGGACACCCATGAAGAACTACAATGTGCTGTTGCAATGGTGGATAGTAACTTCTCTGCTCTAAATCTAGCTGTCCGAACACCGCCGGAAACACAGAAAACAATTAGATCATTTGAAGAAGGTTGGAAGCGTGAAGCTCTGCACGGAAGATATTCACGATATATAGCCATGATACTGACGTTGCACTGTCAACTAGTTATCTCAGACAGGGATTCCTTATGCCAGAGATAGAAGGCTTTATTAATGCCATTCAAGACCAAGTTGTAGCAACAAGGAATCACGGTAAGTACATATTGAAGCAAAATATAGCAAATTATAGATGCAGACTTTGTGGAACTACTTCAAAGTTAATTCAACATCTAGTGTCCGTGTAGAGCTTGAAAATATTAGCGTTTCGTTACGTGACTACTCCGTGAACTCGTCAGTTCCAATTTCCAATTTAAAACTCTTTAATACAATAACAGTGTATAACATTTTAGGCTGGTATAAGGGTATAATATAATAAGTGTATAAAAGTAAAACAAGCGGGGAATCTAGACCACAGATGTGGAAACAAAAACCCCGATCCGCCGATGGTATGACGGGGTACTCACAGCAGCCTGTTTGAAACAATTTAACTACCATTAGAATACTTGTAACGATCTATGTCTGTTACTTTCTTACAGCATTTCCCCTGGAGAAATTAGCAAAATCGTGCAAGGAATCAAGTTTTATAGGAGGGATGCGAGTGTTGCTTCTTGTACGCAGTAAACTCGTCAGTAAGGCTGGAGTAGAAACTGCCTTATACGCTTTTCCAACGAATTTAATGTGGCCGCTCGTATACGTACTTAGTGGGCCAAATGATATGGCGGTGAGATGTAAGGGAAAAGTCACACGCCACATTATTCCCCCACCAGCGACAAAGTCACGAGAAACCTGATGGTAGAGGAAGAACGATGGATCAACTGGACAGTAACGAGGCAAGTACCTCACTATTTACTTGACGCACTCTACCCGCATCAGCACAACACTAGGAGAGGGGCTAAGCAATGCAATGCTCGAGCAGGAAATAACTCATAGTCGAACATGCCTGTGCGCGTGTCTCCATAGGGTGTAGAGTAGGTGTAGGGTACGTCATAAATCACTATGCGTGTTCAGATCGCGTCGGAGTCACCAACTGTGGAGCTTGAAAATATTAGCGTTTCGTTCCGTGGCTACTCCGTGAACTAATCAGTAAGGCTGGCATGGCCGCTCGTATATATATACTTAGTGGGCCAAATGATGTGGCGGTGAAATGTAAAAGAAACGTCACACGCCACTGTCCGCATGTACTTACCTTGCACCAAAGGATTATCTCGGTCGTTATAACAGAGTAGCCGGAATAGTCTACCAGAAAATCTGCGAGAACAAGAACTTTATTAATGAGATTGTGCCATACTACAATTACGTTCCAGAAACCTTTCTACAAAATGAAATAACAAAAATATGCTGGGACACTGGAATTGTAACGGACAAGGAAATCAGGCACAATACACCTGATATATTAATCATTAACAAGAAAGAGAAATGTGCGCATATTGTAGACATTACAATTCCACTCGACGAAAATGTAAGAAAAGCAAGGAATGACAAGATCTGTAAATACCAAGACTTAGCAAATGAATTAAAAGCTATTTACCTGCTGGAGAAGGCGTCCATCGTGCCCATAGTAATATCAAGAAATGGGCCGATAGACAGAGAGCCGCCTATAGCACTAAACCAACTGGATATAACTGACCATCACAGGCCTGCTTAAAAAGCTACAATCTTGGCCATCTGTAGCACTGTTCGTAGGGTGTTGGCCCATGAGCATACCGTTGATCATGAATGAACCAGGAAATTCAACTATTAGTTGTGGAGGAAAAAAAATTATAATAATATTGATTTACGCAAATAAATACGCATTTGGGTATATACGTCTAATATTTAGAAAAAAATGTAACCGTAAGTTATACCTTACACAAGAATGCATATGCGGTACTATTTATACGTTCTATGTGTTGACCGTTTGTATATGCAAATGTTCAACTATTATTTTCGGAAAATAAATTCTTCCAAAGAATTATCAACAAAATAATACATTTTTTAACGGTATATTTTTGTATATTATTATTTCAAAGGATTTTAATAGTTTTCCTGTAACTCCTTTAGATAATTTATTATACAGCAATGAGAGTTGTCCTATGGCGTGATAGCTGAATTACGTTATTGTTGTGACAAGTACCAGAATTACTAAATGTGGAGACAGATTAATTTTTGTGTACACATAGTTATGGCTTTAATATGTATAAAAACCTATGCCTAAGGAATCACTTCCACATCCAGATTATCCAAGTTACTTTGAGGGAAACATCTTGACTATATTTTCACCCTACTATGTGGAAATTATTGGCCATAGTATTTTAATAATATTTGGGGCAGATGTCATAGAAAATTTTGATCGATTTCTAGCATATATAACAAAAATTAAGTTTGTGGACTCTTATTAGCTTGCTCTACTTGATTTTCCCATTCCACAACCTCCCACCCCCACCACTTCAACGGAATCGTATCAGTCAGATGTCATTACAATGCACATGTGTACTAACTTTCAAATGAATATCTCAATCTTATTTCATCAGCCCCTTTAATAATTGAAGAATGTTAGAAAAGATTCTGAGGCCTTGGCTCCTACTGTATACATCAAATCCCAAGTTTCTGTAGTCTTACCAGCTTGCTTTACTTATTTTCTCCTATTTGTTCCTACTTATCCCCCACGCCTTCAACGGCATCATCTCAACTTGTAATCTAGATACAAATGTTATAATACATACGCGTACCAAATTTCAAGTGAATATCTCAATTTAGACATTTTAATAATAGAGTAGGGGTGGTGCGGGAGTTGAAAGATATTATAATAAAATCTGTGGACTTGGCTTTTAGCACATACGTCAAATCCCAAGTTTCTGTACTGTACCAACTTGCTTTACTTATTTTCCCCTATTTGCCCCTATTTAACCCCCAACCTTTCAACGGAATCATCTAAAAATGTAATCTAGTAGGCTATTGACTATGTAACTGAATAAGGAACTAAATCGTTAAAGGTATTTTATTATTTCATATTTATGTTCAATAATACCCTAACAATGACAAATCCAAAAGTGCTATTAGATTTAGGTTTGGACTTTTGAGAACGGAGTGAATTTGCCCACACTTAAGAGTGTTAACTATAACTCAAAAAAATGCATTTTTAGTATATGGGTACACATAAAACGATTTTTTGTGGAGAATCAAATTTCCTATCAAAGTGGCACTTTAAAAAGTCAAATAAAATTATGTTTTAACGTAATAAATAAAAAAAAAACATAAAAAAATCGGTAAGGGTATTTACACAGAACTTCCCTCTTTATTTGTGCATGGCGATCACTCTAAAAAATTATTTATTACGAAATGACATTGAGAATAATAATCGGAATATAGTTATCACTATTATTACAAAGATAACCTGATAACTTTTGTTCAAAAGAATGTAGAGTGTTCATTCAACTGCAAAAATTCAATACTAAATAACAGGTACCTAATATGGAAGGCTTGCGCAAATACCTTTACAAATGTCCACCATGGTTGAATTATTTCTTGAGATGACCACCCTGTACATGTTTCAATAAAAGTATAATAGTTGCATATGCCAAATAATATTGCCATCTGTCACATTTTCAATTCCACATTCACGTAGTGGAGTGGAAGTATTAGTAGTGGTTAAAAAATTTCATTATTTTTGAAATTTTTCAAAAATGTTGGTAAAAAAGTTTTCAAAATGTTTTTCTTCTTAAATAGGCTTAGAATGTTATGAAACGTGGAAATTTTAAGTTGAGCAAAGAAAGTGTTTTCTTCTATTATGAAGTAGTGGTAAAAGTACAGTACCTACAATTTTTTTTTGTTTAATTTCAAATTTTTTTTAAATAGATTTAGATTTTTTTTTCCATCTATTTTCAAGATGGTTAAAAAATGTTCAACATTTTTTTTCTGAAATAGGTTTAGAATGCCATGAAACGTGGAAATTTTAAATTTGAACCGAATTTGTTTTATCTATTTTATAGTAGTATTAAAAAAAGATTACACATTTTTTCAAAATAATTTGTTTTTGAAATATGTTTAGAATGCCATGAAACGTGAAAATTTTAAAACGCAAAAATACTTTTAAGAAATTTTTCCAGTGGTAAAAGAAATTTTTTTCCGAAATATGCTTAGAATGTCCTAAAACACGGAAATTTTAAATTTGAGCAAAAATAATTTTTTCGTCTATTCTATATACAGTAGTGATAAAAAAGATTAAAAATGTTTTCAAAATAATTTTTAAATTTTTAAATTATTTTGAAATAGGTTTAGAACGCTATGAAACTTGGAAATTTTAAATTTGAACAAAAACAAAATTTTCCTTCTATTTTAGTGGTAAAAAATTGTTCAAAAATGTTGGTAAAAGAAATTTTCAATATTTTTTTAATTAGGTTTAGAATGCCATGAAACGGGAAAATTTCAAATTTGAGCAAAGAACATTTTTTCTATTCTAGTGGCAAAAAAAATTTCCAAAATGGTGAAAAAAATGTTCCAATTTTTTTTTGAAATAGGTTAAGAATGTCATGAAACGTTGAAATTTTAAATAAGAGCAAAACTATTTTTTCAACTATTCCATAGTAATGATTAAGAAATTTTCAAAAATTTTATTTTTTGATACAAGTTTAGAATGCCATGAAACGTGAAAATTTTAAATTTCAGCAAACAAAAATGTTTTCCATCTATTCCAGTGGTAAATATTTTTTCCAAAATGGTAGAAAAATGTTCCAAATTTTCTTTTTCCGAAATAGGTTTAGAATGTCATGAAACGTGGAAATTTTAAATTTGAGCAAAAAAAAAGTTTTTCCACCTATTTTAGTGGTAAAAAAATTTTTCAAAAATTTTGGTAAAGAAAATTTTAAAAATTTATTTGGAAAAATAATTTTCCATCTATTTTAGCGGTAAAAAAAAATTGAAAAATGTTGGTAAATAAAATTTCTATTTTTTTTTTCTGAAATAGGTTTAGAATATAGAATGTCATGAAACGTGGAAATTTTAAATTTGAACACAAAAAAATTATTTCATTATTTATTCACTTTAGACGGTCCACCCTGTATATTTTCCAGTGAAAGTTTAACCATTTCTTCGCTGACAGTAGCGTGAGCTACCTACCAAATTTGACTGTTCTCAAGTAGTTTTTTAGTTAATGCACCAACAGACAGATAGACTGACGGAATTGAAAAACCTATATTTTCGTAATCTACAAGATCTGAAACGTGAAAATCCGAAAAAATCTCGGAGGGTGATTTTTTTCTCGAATACAATACTTCCCTTCGGTATGCGAGGGAAGTAAAAAACGAAAAATCCCAATTTTTTTATTTTTTCTAAATTTTTGTGCACAACTTTTTTCTGAGTGAATTTAGGTATAAGCATCGGTCCACAAAAAAGAAAGCTGACGTGATTCCCGTCAAAATGGTGACCAATTTTTGATAAAAATTGGCTGAGATACAATCGTTCAAAATTACCTACTTTTTTACGATTATACCACTTTTTACCTTTATATCATGTTATTTTTTAATGCTTACACGCAAAACTTATTTTTATACGGTACAAAAATAATTTTTGGTTTATCAATGATAATGATAAAGGTATTTGCTTAAAGTTTTCATATTTATACAATCTTAGACATAAAAACCTTTAATGTTGTACTATCATACTTTTTTTGAAACTTACATATCTATTATATTTATCCCAAAATGTTTTCGAATTGAATATCAATATCTTCATCAACATCGTTTTGGACATCCTCTTCCGTAACTTCTGGAACATCAGCGTTTTCACAATTTAAGTCCATACATTCTTTGCAGAACATGGAGCAGCTAATTTCTAATTTTCTGCAGCCGCAATTTCCGTGACAATCTTTTATGCACCCACAGGTTATCTGCACCAGTAAAGTCTGCGGTGCAGGAGGTTTGGTTGTGCAAATTGGCATTAATCCATTTTTAGATTTTTTGCAACCCCACTCAAAAGGATTTAAAACATTTCCTTTCCACCGTTGAATTTGGTGGTACGTCCTTAAGCCGCTGTTTAGTGGCATCAGAAGTTGTTGGCAAATGGGCTAGAGAAAATTTTGTGGTCTTCGATAATCTTTGAAAAACTTGTAAGCGACAGCTACTTAAACTATTAGTCTTAATACTATACAGATAAATTATTAGGAGTTCAGATGCGATCCTGATATCTTCAGGTCTTCCATTATTAGTAAAAAATACTTCCAAACGTTTTTCCAAAAATAAAATATTTTTATTGATAAGTTTCATGATTTTTTTTTGCCAATATGGAAAAAAGCAGTAGTATCGCATCCACTGAATGCATGGGTGAGTCCACGAAATTTTTTTATTTTGTGGAAAGTTGCAACTATTGCGATTGTATAATTTAGCTGTTACGTTTCCGATACTGGGTTTTAATAAATATACAAATACTTTTAATTTAAGAACTTGTTGATTACATAATGTGAATTAATAAATAATACATACGAACAAATAATAAACAAGTAGTAGGTATATAATTTAAAAAAAAAATTATCTTTAAAACATTTGATTAAATTAAACATATTCTTGGCCTGAAATGAATTTATTTACCTACCTTGTCTTAATAATGTTTTCATTCTAATGGATTACATTTTCACAAAATCTTTCATTCAGTTTCTTGGAAATTCTTAGCATTTGAAACGTTTCTCGCCCTTGTTCTGAGCTCATCAGAAAGGCACAAAGCCACTCATAACGATGTTTCATGCAAAACCAAGGCAATATCCATGAATAAGTATGAACATTTTTAAGACAAGGTAGGAAAATAAATTCATTTCAGATCTTTGTTCTCATTTTAAATGAATCTTCATACCGTAGGGGGTCCTGTAGATACTAGTTCAATCTGTTTAGCCGTAGGGTACTATGTTGGATGCTAGTGTTATAATGAGAATGTCAAATAAGAAATTGGACAAATTTATTTTAGAATTTTAACTTGCTAGCATAACCAGAAGTCAGGTTATCGAAATAATGCAAAGATTTCATTAATATTTTTACACATAGTTTTTCTCTTAGTTCTCATAGATAATTTTTTTCCGCTGTTTGCAAAATCCTGTAAAGAATATATTTCATTACTATAGGCAAATATACAATAATAAATAATTCACTTTTAAAAATTTATGATTTAGTACAGCATTAAAGTTTTTTATATCTAAGATCATATGAATATCAAAACTTTAAGCAAATACTTTTATCATTATCATTGATAAACCAAAAATAAATTTTGTATTGAATAAAAACAATTTTTGCGTGTAAAAATTGAAAATAACAAATAAAGGTAAAAAGTGGTAAAATCGTAAAAAAATAGTAACTTTGGGCGACTATATCTCCAATTCTTATCAAAAATACTTTTGTTGGTCACAATTTTGACAGGAGTTACGTCAGTTTTCTTTTTTGTGAACCGATGCCTAAACCTAAATCCACTCAAAGAAAAGTTGTACACAAAAATTTAAAAAAAAAATAAAACAATTGACATTTTTCGTTTTTTTTTCAATAATTTGTTTGATTTATTTTGTGGAAAAAAAATGTCTTGACTTTATAAAGTTCCACTTCGATAGGAAATTTGATTCTCTACAAAAAATCGTGTTATGTGTATACACTAAAAATACATAATTTTTGAGTTATATTTAACAATCTTAAGAGTGCACAAATTCACTCCGTTCTCAAAAACCCAAGCCTAAATTTAATAATAGCAAATGAGTCCGGTCAAAATTCACAGAAGAAGCTAGAGCTGCTCTATGGCAGAATTTACCTCAAGGAATGATCGATAACGTCATAACAAGTGGGAATAAGGACGACTGCAGTCGTAATGGCTCGTGAGGGACATACACGCTATTGAAGATAATAATTTTTGTAATTTATCTTCATCATAAGATATTTAAAACAAGTCTAAATGTTTTTGGTGTTATGTTTTTTAACAGACTTTAAAATGGCATGGAACTTTACAAAGCAATTTATTAAGAGAAAAAAACATGTAGAGAAAATGCCCATTAATCTCTGTTGCTTTTTTTGCCGATGAGTGTCTAGGCAATTTACAATTTATAATGATTGTATATTTTCTCTATGAGTCGTTTTTACCTGTTGGGTTTAAATAACCAATTTATTTATTCATTTATTTATTTATTTATTTAAGTGTTTGTCAGTTGTTGTCTGGTGGATAGGTTACCATGCAATAAATAATAAATTCAGTCGTTCTTTATGAACTACCCAGTGCTTATAAAGTGACATGTACCACACAGAGCTCACTTTTTACAGTTTTTTAGCCGACACATATTTATTCGCACACTGGTAATTTCCATAAGGGTATATGTATGACAGACCGCGCCCCACTATAAGCCCGGGAATATAAAACCGTTCCATCATGCTTGTCACACCGTGGAATATTTTAAATGCAACCTACAACATTTTACTTAATTAGGGCGTGTTTCACTTTTATGTGTGATGTTAAAGTATTTGCGTGCAAAGACAAACACTAATTTGTTTTCGGCTTATGGCAAACATTAATATTTTTCATCATTTGCCTTTGCAATTAATGAAAATGTAAAGCAACAAGCCCTAATAAAATATATTTGGCGAACAGGTGATGCAAATTAAACATAGACCACCATAAAGTATTTAACTGTAATATATTTTATTTCAGCACTAACTTCATTGAGAAAAATATTCTTTGGGTATTTAGCGGAAAACTTTCAAACACTCCATCTAATATTTAATATGAGAAACAAGAAATTACTTATTCTCTATCATTATGCATACTGTTGATTCTGATCAAGCTAGTATTCTTACAAACAATGACTTCATTCTGAAATTATAATAACAATTTTTTATCTGAAAGACAAAATTAACTCTACCTAAAGAACACTCGATTGCGTGGCACATCACATCATAAACAAAGCATTCGCTTTCTTCGAGAGTTAGGAATTACTTATTAAAAATAAAAATGAAACTACAAATAAATAAACCCTCTCGTATCTTATCCAATAAAATACTCCACTCATCTGCCTAGAATCTCTATAAATTAGTAAGAGTTCGAATAAAAAGGAAACGTTCTTATTTGAAATTTTCAGGGTAATGTACAGACTATTCGAAATTATATCACTATTACAATGTTTCTGAAAATAATGTCTTTATGTGAACTTTTGACTTTGAAACGCCAACGCGAACAAGTGCGCATACGCGGGTAAAAACATCACTGAGGCCTTTTTTTAGATAGAAATTCCAGGCTACTTCACTTTCGCTTCCGACGCTGGTGAGTTGAGATCGTTTACTTATTCTTTTAACGGATTTTCACGTTTATTTCTTTAATACTTTTGTATTTTGAATATATTTGATTATTAAATGAGGTCATATTATTGAGTTAACGTTGCTGTATAGCTATTTTTGGGAATTATTAAAGGATATTCCGTGTAATAATTAATTTTTGTTGAGGCACGTGTTTGTGCAATTTCGGTGTCCACTGGACACATGTATCTTTGTTAATTCATTAATTATCGTAGCAATTTTGTATTTTGTGGTCGCTTGAGACACATTGAGGTGTTTTATCAATTTTTTTTATATAAGCAAGGGATAAATTAGAGACTTTGTTTCTTAATCGTGTGCAGACAATCTCATCTCATTAAGAGCCGAAACCTAAAGTCATTTTATCGCATTTAATTAACCTCGTTTTAGTACCGGAGGTTAAGAGATAATTTTTTATTAGTTTATTTTTCGGGAGATTAAGCCCATAATTTTTTTTTGCTATATTTGTTACAATATTAGTTTTTTTTCAGATAGTAGTACAGATATTTTCTCTCTAATTCAGTTGTACTAAATTTTGTTATCTTTATTCAAATTTTTGGTCATAACCAGTGTCAGCCATTTTGTAAACGGCTAAATTTCATGAGAGTTGACTTTTCTCATTTATTATATTAATCAGTGGCTTATTCATATATTTTCAGAAGTAAAATTTTAACAATACTCAGGTTTCTTTGTTAAATTGCTAATAGTTTGGTTTTGCAGTCACCTTTGTCACCATAGTTTTTTGTAGTTTTTCTTGTATTTTTTTTATTTCGAGTAAAATGTTTTGCCAATTAATTTTTTTTATTAGACAAGAATTAATGTCTAAACTTTTCTTTTTCTCACAATTTAAAATATTTTATATATTACCCCTTTTTCATGTAAAACATTGGACCAACCGAAGCACCGCAAAGGTCGAAGTTGAATAGGCGAGAACTTATTACTCATTGGCGGGACATTATTTTCCAAACGCAGCGTCTCCCTGGAAAATCCTCGTAGACCAAGACACGACCATTATTTAGTCCTCATTCCCAGGTACCTGTGGCCATCTCCAGGGTTCGACCTCGTTGGAGCTCTACGCATCCACAAAGTTGAGTAAGCCTAAATCTCCGTAATTTTGTCTGTTAGGTAACTAATTAAATCAAATTTTTCACCATTAATATTTTTAATAATTTGTAAAGTATTGTAAAATTTTTGCTCTTATACTTATGTTAATATATTATTTGTTTTATATTTAATTTTGATTGTTTTCTCCCCCTGATAAAGTTTGCAAGAGTGTTATGTACTCAATACGCTGCCGTCCAAATTCTTTGTAGTTTATTAAAGTTTTGTTTGGTTAATTTGACAATTAAATAATTGTTCAAAAAAATATATATAACTCTCGCCCAGCCCTGAGCTAACTGGTTGCTACTCTTTCATAACTTCCTCAGCAGCCAACTAAGAAAATTGTGGTTTCAAGTTTTGCATAAAGTATTGTCTATAATTGTTTTTTTGTGGCATATTCATATTCTCTTGCTCTTTTTGCGTATTTTGCGACTTTGGTAAAAATATTTAAAAAATTAATAAACGACACATCTGCGCCAAACGGACCAGACAATGATTGGTTTTTGAATAATTCTTGATTAATATAAAATATCTCACGCCTACAAGTATTTAAAGCAAAATAATGCTGTTAACTAATATTGCTGTTTACTAACGTTTCGGAAAAATTGTCTCTTTCCGTTATCAATCAATCAAAATTGGTTTATTATGAATTAAACGTACAAAATTCTTCCCTCCCCAGATACTCGTGCCGGAGCCAATCATACATCCATGCGCTAGCCGCCGTGGCAATTGATGGACTGGACGAGACGAGACCAGGTGAAGCTGAAGAGTAATACAAAAATAACACACAATCTCCTGGCCCCAAGATGCAACACAAATATTGTTTAAATTAAACACGGAAAAGAAAACTTAAAATAATTTAAATTAAGAAGCAAAAGGTGTATGTGAAAATAAATTTTGAGGATAAATATGAGACATGCGGGAAAATCATTGACCTAGAGCCCACTTTCCGTTACCAAAATTTGGAACATGATAGACATGCCAGTTTGCTGTCTATGTATTTCCATAGTTACGTGAAACATTAAATCATATTTATTTAATTTTTACTTTCTACATCTCTTGGGCTTGGCAACACAAATCTATAGAATCGTTTGATAACATATTTAACCTCGTTTAACAAAATAATAGCGGATTCCTTAAGTTTTCTTTTATCTCCTTTGTTTCTTTTGTGAAAATATTTAAGAATTCATATTTTATTTTTCATTTATAACATTTTTATAATTTATTTAATTTAACGTCCTGACGAAGTTTAGCTCATGCTACTCTACCCCTTAACGAGGACGGCGAAATGAGATACGGTCATCCATCCAATATAAAACTATCAGATTAATTGATTGAAAAAAAATCTTATTTAATGAATAAAAAGGGATTCCTCTAATCATGTTAACCCGATTGGTTCTGATTTCGATAAATTTTCGAACAGCCATAAATCATTTGCGACCGACACATGAAATTCATCACTTATTTGAAATTAAAATCCTTTTTAAACCTGTTATTATAATTATCCACCAGCCTTTGGAAACGTATACCATCTGTCCGGGTTATATGCGGCGCATATCCAATATTAACAACACTAAATAGTTTATGACTCGCCAAACTGTCTGGTCGTAATACCAAGCGAAATAAATTGCAGGCAGGATCGTATTAAAAATGCAAACCTGTCACCACATCTGGCTAGAGAACGGATATTAGTAGAGGACTTAAGCCGGAGCTGGATACACCCCCCACCACTTTTCGTGACGTCATAGGTGGGCGGGGCCTATGAGGTGGGGTGGGGGGTAATTAGAGTGGTGGGGGGTAATTAGAGTGGTGGGGGTAATTAGAGTGGTGGGGGTAATTAGAGTGGTGGGGGTAATTAGAGTGGTGGGGGTAATTAGAGTGGTGGGGGTAATTAGAGTGGTGGGGGGTAATTATTGCAGTGGAGGGGGGTAATAAGAGTAATTGCATAACGAAAGTACTTACTGTAATTATTATGATGGAGGGGGGTAATGAGAGTAATTGCGTAACGAGAGTACTTACTGTAATTATTGTGGTGGAGGGGGTAATACCAGTAATTGCGTAACTAGAGTACTTACTGCAATTATTGCAGTGGAGGGGGTAATACCAGTAATTGCGTAACTAGAGTACTTACTGCAATTATTGCAGTGGAGGGGGGTAATAAAAGTAATTGCATAACGAGAGTACTTACTGTAATTATTGTGGTGGAGGGGGGTAATGACAGTAATTGCGAAAAGAGAGTACTTACTGCAATTATTGCAGTGGAGGGGGTAATACCAGTAATTGCGTAACTAGAGTACTTACTGCAATTATTGCAGTGGAGGGGGGTAATAAAAGTAATTGCATAACGAGAGTACTTACTGTAATTATTGTGGTGGAGGGGGGTAATGACAGTAATTGCGAAAAGAGAGTACTTACTGCAATTATTGCAGTGGAGGGGGTAATACCAGTAATTGCGTAACTAGAGTACTTACTGCAATTATTGCAGTGGAGGGGGGTAATAAAAGTAATTGCATAACGAGAGTACTTACTGTAATTATTGTGGTGGAGGGGGGTAATAAAAGTAATTGCATAACGAGAGTACTTACTGTAATTATTGCAGTGGAGGGGGTAATACCAGTAATTGCGAAAAGAGAGTACGTACTGCAATTATTGCAGTGGAGGGGGGTAATAAAAGTAATTGCATACCGAGAGTACTTACTGTAATTATTGCAGTGGAGGGGGTAATACCAGTAATTGCGAAAAGAGAGTACTTACTGCAATTATTGCAGTGGAGGGGGGTAATAACAGTAATTGCATAACGAGAGCACTTACTGTAATTATTGTGGTGGTGAGGGGTAATAAGAGCAATTGCATAACGAGAGTACTTACTGTAATTATTGTGGTGGAGGGGGTAATTAGTGTAATTGCATAACGAGAGTACTTAGTGTAATTATTGTGGTGGGGATGGATAATTGGCATGGTAGTGGGGGTAATTAGAGCGTTACATACACTGGTGGTGGGGGCATCGCATAGTGGGTGGTGGTAATAAGAGTAATTGTATAAGTGTAATTACAGTGGTGGGAGGCAATTAATGTGGTGGGGGAAAGGAAAATTATTGTAGTGGGGCAGATCTATTACTATAAATGGCCTGTGATAGTATGACAAAAGTCAAATCTATCTCTGATTACTCAATAGTTAACAAGTGAGTGTAGTGCAACCACCTCAATTATTTCAAGTGAGCAATAGTTTTATATTACTTTTTGCGGTTCTTTCACTGTACACATCCATTTTAACCATGGAAATTTCGGAACAAGATTTATTAGCACTTAATGCAATAATTAGTGAGAGTACTGAGGTTTTGGAGCAAAAGCCTATTACATCATTAATTAAGGACAAAGCCTATGTCATAAAGAAAATGTCAGTGGTCAATACGCGGTTTGGAAAATCAATCATCGTAAATTTGTTTGAGGAAAGTACAATAACAACTTTCAAATCATTTTTACCCAAACGAGTTGTAGAAAATATAAGTGAAGATGTAATCAATAAGATTAATTCATCGGGTGGTAAATACACGTTGACATATTTAGGTCAGCGTCCTCCAGTATATGTGGGAGCGAAATCCAGTGCATTGATACGTTTAGGTTATTAATTTAAAAACAATAATTGTACTAGTTACTTTTTAGTTCTTAGTTTTAATTTTCTACTAGATAATAAAATACAGTTAGAAAGAATGGTAGGAGTACTATAAAGCGTAATATTGCTATCTCATTCGAAAATATGGGAACGTTATTATTTTGGTTAATGGTAATAACTTGATTTGTACAATATAACTCCATCAGTTTTAAATAGCGCTCACACCCTACCTAAGTAAGTGAATAATTTAGAGTTTTTATATGCATTTCTAATATATTTGTTTGCTTTTAGTTTAACCGATACCAACAAAATATGTGGATGCAATATTCAGCTCAACGATGGGTGAGGGCAGAAGACATTAAATCAGCCATCGAAAGCTTGTCTTGTGAACTATGGGACTTAAGGAGGGATGCACAGCATTCGTTAGTCTACGATATAAATATCTGCTGGGATGTTGAAGAAGTTCGACGTGTTGAAGAAGCTTGTAATACATATGAATCTGGAGCAAATTTATGTGACAAATACTCTCGAGGCATTTTAAGTTTAGATGAATTTTGTGAGTCTATGATTAGAATGAAATTAAAACGCTTCCTGTATGACCTAGTGAAGTACCTACCAGTTGGAGTTATTGAAAAACATCAACTTGATGATGAAGACAAATAATATTTATTTTAAGTTATATTATTGTAAATAAATAATTGTGTAATAAACAGTATAATATCTCATTGATATTTATTATTTTTACAATTATATCATGAAGTTAAATAAATAAAAACCACATTAAAAGATTATATTTATTTTATTGCCTATTTTTATTACATATCTAGAAAAATATACCTTACACTTAAACAGTCTCACTGTAATTTTATATTTAAATCTATAATACTTCTATTAAGAAAATGAGCATTTGCAAGAGCACAATGAGTAATATTATTGTACTGAAAATGTTCTAGACATTTTGGTATGTTCAATGATTTAAGGCTGGGAGCATGGGGCAAATAGTCATCTAAGTCTATAATCTTATTCCGACTTAGATGTTGCAGTAGAAAATTCCTCTTCATTCTGCCTTTGCATACAATTACGACATCCTCTAATAGTAATTGACATTGATAATTATTAACTACATTCTGGCAAAGTCGCTGAAGGATCAGTGGTAATTCTGTCAGTTGAATGTATCCGTGGCTCCATTTTAAACCATGGTATTTTTTCTCCAACCATTGGTATTGCATCTTCCTGTCACGTGCAAGTGATGAGAATGGATATGGTGGTTTGAAAAAGTAATGTGCTTGTTGTTCAGTATTACAGCACACAGCAGCCAATTCCTTCACTATGAACTCACTGTTTTTACATTGAAAACCTTGTAAGTCAACTATCAGCATAGGAACTGTATTTTTTGTTTGCTCCATAATAAATATTTTTTTTACTTAGCAGCAAGAAAACCGTTTTGAACTGAACCATCCAATGCACTGTAGCTTAAATATGTATCGTGAAGTATAAGTGCATACACACGAGTTTGTTCGGGGAACTTCGTCTTTCGGGTTTCAAATTCTATCTTTATGTCGACGGTGGATGATTTCATTGCATCCGGTTGGTGGGAGCAATCTATGACAAATAATGGAGATTTTCTGAATTCTGCAAGATCCATCATAGGTTCACTCATATCTTTATCATAATAACTACGCTGGAAGTTCTCATAGGCATAGTAAGCTGCAGAGTCCAATTTCTTATCAAAATCTAAGTTCCAGCGCTCATAAGGAAATACTTCGGCATTTAGATATAGTCGAATATTATTAATATCTGCATGTATAAAATTTGTCACATCTTTGCTTCTATCATTGGAGTGACTATTGTTTTGAAATCCAATAATTATGTATCTAGGTCTCTCAAGACTGTTAGTGGTTTTAACGGCCCAAACATCAGAAGCAGTATCGCGCAGAGTAGGTAGCTCATAGAGATCCCACATACGATAAGCCATCTTAACTTTAGCATTATTACTACTTTTATTAATTCTGTTTAGTAGTTTAAGCTTTTGTCTATCCTCAGGCACAATATGTCTAATCTTCCATTCAATTTTGTTAATTTCTAAATCTGCATCAACTTCCCCAATGTAGGAATCTTTGAATGAGCGAGCTATTATTAAAATTAATTCCTGCTTGACATTTAAAATACCTTTGGTGTAGTCTTCTGCAAAACCCATAAGGTATTTAAGGGGTAGTCTACCACTAAACACATGACTAGTACTATCTAAAATATCTTGTTTCTGTTCGTTGAGGCCCCAACCCGTAGTTAATAGTGATCGCAGATGTGTCTGTCCATATGATACCATAGTCTTCATTGTGGTAGTGATGCCAGGCTTCCTAACTACAGCCACTTGCTCGCCACCCATTTCATACCTAATCTCTTCGAAGAGGAAAGCTAGAGCATTATTGGATAAATAACACCGCTTGGTAACATCGCTAGGTGTAAATTTCCCTTCTATATAGATGTAGCTTTCTGCAATGTCGAGTATAAGGTCATGAAAATTGATAGGGATTCGTATTTCATCAGAATTTCTATAATATGGTGACCCATATGGTTTATACGTATGCTCATGTAAACTGATAAGTGACTGATCAAACACAGGTTCGTCGAACACTTCAAGTTTTTCACTAGATGTAGTAGCTGTCATTATTATTTAATTTTCTCTCAGTTCTAACCCAATAGATTGAAGAAATGCGCGGTCCTTTACCGTCAATCTATGTCTTAACTGTTTAAGAGGTATACGCTGAATGAATGGGTTTCTACAATCACTCTTCTTTTTATCGTTAAGCACATTATATCGGCAGTGTGCTAATCGTTCCTGATTATATCGAAAACCCATTTTTTTTGCTCTTAATATTAAAATTGTTTCAATTCTAGCTTCACAATAATCTTTTCACCTCGAAAATTAATTAAATCTCCGTTGTCATCCAATATGCGTAGAGTAATGTTGTCGATAAACTGACGTCCTTCAGGTCTAACAGGTAAATATATTATGTTAGCTGGCTCCCTGGTAAGTTTGTATCCAGGTTCAACATCAATATCAAACTCAAAGAGTGTGTGGGATTTAAGAGCGTTCAGATACGCTCCGGAAATTATGTTGCAATCTACACGTATCATTCTTACTTTCATTATATCAATGGGGAGTGTTGACTCATGAGTCTTGTTTGGTTCTAAATATGTCGGCTGAAATCCCAACAGACTACCAATAGAGTTTGCTTGTGTAAAGTCAATTTCGTATTTTGATCTTATCTCGCATTTCATTGTGTTATTGTTTGCTCGCAGTCGAAATAATTTTTCTTTTTCTTCATTTTTGTTAGTTGGCATAGCTTTCAGTATTGCATTATATATTTCATCAATTTCATAGACTCCGTATGGTATGTGGAGAAATGTGGGAGCTGCTTTCGGTGAAGTCCTATAACAGAAACCATTGTTCGTCTCGTCTATATTAAATATAGAGTTGTATGAATAAAATCCGGTTAATCCCAGACCATATCGACTGCCTATATCTAGTTCAATCGGTGGATAAAACTCTGCACTGAGCACGCTTGAGCGGCTTGATAAAGTGAAAGTGTGTGACATGACTGACGTTTTTTGGAGATTGTTGCATGTCTTTATTGCGATTTGCAGCAATAGTCGTGGATTAATCTTCTTTTTTTGGGCGGTGATGGAGATATACTCACATCATTTTTTGACGCCACGTTCACCTCGTCCACTTTACAGTAGCAGCAAAATATTTTTCGAGGCGATGGACCATCGTTAACATCAATATTATTTTCGTCTTGATTAGAATAGTGTTCTTGACAGTACTGATATTTTAAAATATCAATGTCATCCTGAAGATGTTTGGGTAATTTATCCCACACTAATGCAATTTCATATGGGACACATGCAATTATTACTTCTTTAGGCATATCTGAAAGTTGCTGTTTACTCATCTTCAGCAAGCTGCGTAGTCTAGAGAAAGCAATCAACGAGTGGCCCATCCGTTTAATTGCTTCTCGATCCATTGATGGGGTCACACATGCCATTTGAAGAGTTTT